>BSBK01009851.1:0-60000 GCA_027943335.1 Chamaecyparis obtusa
TGTATGTATATATATATTTATATATACATATATATATGTATATATGTATGTATGTATGTCTATCTATCTATATACATATCATATAGTATGCTAAGAGTAATCCTTCTCGAGGTGCCTATTTTCATCAAATTGAAAGGTTTTTTTGTGTGGTTAGGATTGATGAAAATAGGTACTTTGAGAAGGATTACTCTCGACGTACTATATTATATATATATATATAATATATATATATATATAATATATATATATATATATATATATATATATATATATATATATATAAGCTAGTAGCAATTGGGACACAACATAGAAGACATTTTTTATTTTTTTATTTTGTTAAGGTTAGTGTTAAATCATTAATTTAATTTTTAATTTTTAATTTTTATTTTAGGTGTTAATTATTTTAGGCATTGTTAATTATTTTTAAATAGATGGCATAACTTGAAGACATTTTATGATTTTTAAATTTGTTAAGGTTAGTGTTAAATTTTTAATTTTTAATTTTTTATTTAGGTGTTGTTGATTATTTTTACATAGATGGTGTAACTTGAAGACATTTTATGATTTTTAAGTTTGTTAAGGTTAGTGTTACAATTATGGTTACATTTAGGGTTAGTATAGTAGTTATGTTTACCATTTTACCTAGGGTAAATGGTGGGGTTATGGTTACGATTAGGGTTAGGGTGTAACATTATAATTACCATTAGTGTCACATTTAACCTAGGGTTAATGGTAGGGAATGGTAATATTTAATTTCAATGGTTTAAAGTTACAAGTAGTATAATGTTAACGACAACAAATTAGAGTTAGGGTTAGGTTTACAATTAGGGTGAGGGGTCAGTGTTAGGGGTAGGATTAGATTAAGGTCATGGTTAGTAATAGGATGATATGTTTACAATTAGGATTAGTATCATATTTACCTAGTTAGTATAACAATTATGTTTTCTATTTTACCTATAGTAAATGGTAGGGTTATGATTACGATTAGGATTAGGGTTTAACCTTAGGAGTACTATTATGTGAATGGTTACAATTAGTATTAAGATTATTGTTTGGGTTTGGGTTACCTTTGAGGTTATTGTTAGCATTAGTGCTACTTTTACTATTAAGGTCAGTGCTATTGTTATAGTTAAGGTTGGTGTCAGGGTAGAAATTAGGTTAAAGTTACGAGTAGTATAACATTAACAATAACAATTGGATTTAGGGTTAAGGTTAGTGTTAGGGCCAGGGTTAGGGTTATGGGTTAGGGTTAGGGGTAGGATGAGATCAAGGTCATGGTTTGGGATAGGATTTTATGTTTATAGTTAGGTGGTGTATCATATTTAGTGTAACATTAAGGGTAAATATTATGTTTTAGTAAACACTTTGTATAATTAGGGTTGGGGAATATGGTTTAGAATTAGGTGTGTAATATTAGTACATTGGTTACATCTAGAGTTAGGGTTAGTGTTAGAGTAATTTTAACCTTGTGGTAAGGGTTAGGAAGCAATGTTTACAGTTAGGTTTAAATCAGACCTAGTGTTATGGTTAAGGTTAATATTTGGTTGACTATTAGAATAAGATTAGGGATGTGGTTACCAATGGGATGTAGGTTTTAGAGTTAGCATTAATATAATAGGTAGTGTGATATTTAGGTGTAGGGTTGGAGTATTTGGTTAGAGTAAGGTTTTGGTATAATTTTATAACATTGATTAGGGTTAGGGTTAGAAGTAGTGTTAGGATCAATGCGAGAATTAGGGTTTGAAAAGGGTTGTGATGAGAGATGGCATGCATGGTTTTGAGTTAGGATCAATATCGTACTTATTAGTATTAGATTTATGATTAGAGTTAGTGATGTGATGTAGGTATTAGAGTTAGGATTATGATCATATTTAGTAATAGAGTTAGGGTTAGAATTAGAGTTTTAGTTAATGCTAATTATGGTTATCAAGAAGGATAGCATATAGGGTTACTTAATGTTAGTATTATCGCATGTTTAGTTCAAGTTTACGATTTGCGTTAATGTTATTGAAATAATGTTTATGCTTAGGGTGAATATTATCATTCATATTAGGATTATGCTTATAATTAGCATATGGATTTTATACAAAATTTAGTGCCTAGCATATCTATGAGGCATCCTTTGTAATTATTTTTTTAAATTTATTTGGCACATCCATTGAAGGCATCATTTTTATGGCACACATTTTTGAAATCCATTAATATTAGAAATACAAAGTTCAACAAAACATGTTGTAAAACCTTGAAAGTATAGTTGTAAACATCGCTTGGATAGTGAAAAAAATTTAGTTTTCTCTTATTCATGAAACTTACATAAATGAAAGGGGAAATATAAGTCCTAGTACAACTATTTAGATGAAGTAAGAAGTGTGAAAGCCAAGATAAGAGTGAACTATATATACAAAACATTTCTCTATAATGATGTAAGTACATCACATATTCTTCAATGATTAAGATGGCATTGTGACCTTTATTTGAACAATGATTGCAGTAGACTTCTTTGATCATTGACGAAAACACATGTAATTTTGCAGATGTCTTACGCACAACTTTCACAACATCTTTCATCTACATTGTTTCCTCTTCTTCAACATGTAATCAATTGATAATGTTGTATTCTCCATAGCTTTGATTATATTTGTACATGATTCTACAATTATTCATACACACTTGTCAAATTCAGTCTCAAAGAAATTATTTGAGGCCATCGAAGTAGTTGGGCTTGTAAAAATGATTTTTGACTCTCTGTAAGAGGAATCCATAGCTTGAATGGTATGCTGCAAACTTTTAAACAAATATCAATATATAGATATAATCGGAATAAAAGTATAGTTAATTAGTGGATTTTTTTTTTTGAAATCAATAATGTTTAGAGTAAGATAATAGTTGACTTAGTATGATGAAATGTGAACAAAACCATTTTAACAACCTTATGAAATAAAAATAATAATTAAATAACTATGTTGCATTTTAATTTGGAACTTCGCATGTTACTTATAGTGGAATAGTATGTATTAATGTGTGGAAATTTTTTATATTTAAATTAATGAAAATACGGGTATTGAAACATGATATGATTTTGATTATTGATACAAATTGAAGCAAAAGTGAAAATGAGTTCCAAATATCATCTACTAATTTATTGCTTAAGAATAGTCGAGCATACTTTTGACATAAATAATACAGAGTAAATAAATTATAATCATTATAAAAACATGGAGACAATAATAGCCATAAGAACATGGAAACAATGAGAGCCAATATTTTGTAATATTATAAAAATAAATATTTCATAAGAATAGTGGATACAACATGACAATAAAATGGTCTAAAAGATCATTTTCTAAAAACATGAGATTACATGATCTATTATTTGTAATACAAAATAATGATACTCAAAAAGATATGATCCCCCTATCACATGTAGTGGATCTAAAAAAAAAACCAATACTCAACTCTTCAGTTCCGCATTGCTGGAGTCCATCATCCCAAAATCTATTCTTTCCCAGGACGTAACTGTGCACATGAATACAATTGAAGAGTACATGTGTTTAAGGGAAATATACTTCAAAAAAATCTTGGTAACTAAGAGGTGACACAAATCTATCAAAGATGACACCCCTCCACCAACAATCCCTATTTAATGCCTCGACATAATATCTAGGTGGTATATATTAGGCAACCTACATATAGGTGGAATTGGTCTCATATATTCTATAAATACTTCTTCCAATATATTTAGGCAACCCACTGTTAATATGATTTAGAACAACAAAGAGGGGGGGTGAATCAGTTGTTCTCGGGTGTATATGTATAAAACAAACTTTAAAACTCTTCAACAAATCAGATCTAATAACCAACAGCTACTCGGTCATTACTGATTGCATAACATAAACATATAGCAGTGAAGTCCACTTATCCAATAGCATCTAACTTGTAAAACACATAAATGTTCAAACCAAAACATTCACATAAGCATCAACACCAGAATTTATAGTGGAAACCCAATTTGGGAAAAACCACTTTGTAACATATTACTATTATGTTCATGTTAGAACAATAAGCAGAATTACGCAAATATTAACACACAGAAGAGAACACAATGACATAAGATTTAACGTGGTTCACCCAATCCCTAGGCTATGTCCACCAATAATGAGTCCAATATCTTTATTATTATCCAGTGATTACAATCTAAAACCTGCAACTCAATACCGCCACAAGAAGCTACAAAATCCCTCATATAATGAATCTCCAAACCCTAAGCCCTTTTACAAGTATTTTTTACTTAACCTAATTAGGGCAAAAAATACTCTGACTAATAGAAAATTGATGGCCAACCCTTTACATTATTATTAAGTCATTGTTGGCATCGAGGGGCGCTGCCCCTCGACCCTGCCCTAGGGCACTACCCCTTGACCCCATAAGGGGCTTTTCCCCTTGACCTCACCTGGGGCACTGCCCCAGGACCCCACAAGGGGCTCTGCCCCTTGACTCCGAGATTGGGGGCGCTGCCCCCAATCCCCCGTAGATAAGTCTGGGGGAAACTGTGCCAAAAGAACCTGAGTCTGATTAGGCTCCACATACATAACAGTTCACTCTTCTAAAGTGAGCTCAGTGAAAAGCCAACCCTATCAAAGGTTACAAACACACTGTCAGGTGTGACTCGGTTAAAGGATTTAAACCACTTTGTTAAAAGTGCACCTTGTTATAGGACTTACATACACTCCATTACAATGCAATCTTGTTCAAATGATTTATACCTATGACTGTTAGGTCAACCTCTGTTAAAAGGATTTTGACTGATACAATGGTTAGAAAGTAGCAGTAGTATTGATCTAAAAAACATAAAACTCACTTTGCAAATATCAGATCTAATTTCGTACACATATGTTGGCTTACTGACTATGAACCTTTACCATCTCCATCATTGATTTGCTCAGAACTCTCTTCAAGCAATCACAACACTTCTCCTTTAGCCTTCTTTGCTTAGACAGTCAATAACATAAAAAATACCCCACATCCTCTCTCCTTCAACCTCAACTTAGGTTTCCTTAATATTTCATCCATTAGGTCAATATATCTTTTGTTGCTTAATCTCCTTCGTAGATCTTAGGGTTAGGTCAGATTCATCAAATACTTCCTACTTTATGTTCTTCGGCTATCCTTCTAGAAATATCTCAAATCTCTTAATAGATTTACAATAAAACATTTTACAGTGCATTAAATGCTTTCATACAATCAATAAATAAAGTCAACATGTTTTACATAATCCAAGAATTCAATGATGTCGGCTGGAAATCTGAATTCTCCCACAAATGTAAAATATTGATGCTCGGTCAATACTGTGTTCAACTCCTCAGTCTTCATTAGAAAGCTTGGTCACCTCAAAAACTATTTCCTCGGCTAATACTATCTTCCTCAATAATTAACTAATGTTCGGTCAACACTAAATTTACTTGGCATATACTAGCTCGATCGACACTAACATCACTCGGCTTAAACTAGATTTCTTCACTTTTGCTCGGTTAAGCCTACCAGTTTAGTCTTCATTCTTACTTAGATAAACAATACATTGTCTTATCATTGTGCCACATAATCAAGTACTCATTGAAGCATCGAGATAACTCAACCTTTCCTTAGGTGCTATTGTTACCAACCTTGCCTTTCCTCTTAGCAACAATCAAATAGATATAGTACTTTCTTAAATAGCAACAGTCTTACCAGTTAAGGTTTGACATCAATGACAGTACAACAATTACTTCAATTGCAGTTTCCAATACCCACATAGAGGTGGAATTGGTCTCATATATCCTATAACTTCTTCTTCCACAAGGGGTTCCCTATACCATTCATTAGCGATGAAATGATCATATCGGACAAAACACTTGGGTTTTTCACTATTTTGAACTATCCCTATTATGGCTCCTTGGAATGAAGGACATTGAAAACCATCCTCGTCATAGCTAACTTCCACTCGCATTCCCATGTGTACTTCCATTTGTAGCCTTATGTATGATGACAAACAAAACAAACAAATATTTCAAAATTTAAATGAAAATATATAATACAATTCCTAAAAGTAACCTTAATTTGCAATGTATCCCAAAAAACTAACCTAACCTAGGGACTAACTCTATGAAAATTAATATATGCATTTTTAAATCAAACTACTTAATTTGAAACTAACATTTAAATCACTATATTGAAATGCTCATTAATATGGTGACATTTCCCTCCACATTAAAACTATATTTATATTAAACTATTAAAATACCAAAAAAATCAAACTATTACTATAAAAATTAATTATAATATTCAAATTACTAATTCTAATATTTAAAACAAATTATCTAAATCTAATATTAAATCACTAAATATAATATTTAAAACAAATTATCTAAATCTAATATTGAAATCTCTAAATCTATTTAAAGACTAAAAAATATTAGAGATGACTATATTGAAATGTTAAAAATTATGGTGGCATTCCCATATGTATAGATCTATTACTAAACTAATTATCAAATTTAATAAACTAAATTATTAATTAATATGATGACATAGCCCTCCACATTTTAAACATTTTTTCAAACATTAGTACATGCATTATATTAAAATCAACAAATTTAAATAATTTAAATTAGCATATAACAAAAATTTAAATATTTTACTACATGCATTATATTAGTACATGCCTTATAATACTACACATTACATTAAAATTAAAAAAATTCAATATTTTAAAATAACATATTATAAAAAAATTTGAATAATTTAATAATAAATATAATAAGGCAACATTGCCATCTATATAAATACATTGTTAAACTAATTATCAAATAGAATAAAGTAAATAATTAATTAATACGACGACATAGCCCTCCATATTTTAATTTTTTTCAAACATTAGTACATGCATTATATTAAAATATTTTTAAATAATATATATAAGAATATGGAATATTTTAACAATAAATCTAATATGGTTACATTGTCATCCATATAAATATATTATTAAACTAATTGACAAATTTAATAAACTAAATAAATAATTAATATGGCACCCTCCATATTTTAATTTTTTTTTAACATTACTACATGCATTATATTAAAATTATTAGTATTATTTTTAAAATAATATATTATTTTTTTTAACATTTTAACTATAAATATAATATTTAAATCTTAATATTAGAAGAGAAACTAAATCAAACTAATTTAAAACTACATTCAAAACCAAATAAAATAATACAAATTAAAACTAAATCTAAATATTAAATCTAAAATCTAAATCTTAATATTAAAACTAAATCTAAATCTAAATATTAAAAACTAAAAACTAAATCTTAATATTAAAATAAAATCTAAATATTAAAAATAAATCTAAAAATGAAAACTATATAAAAAATCTATAAAAAAAAAAAAGCCTCACCTTGATATGTGGTTGCTTGCTCTTCAAATGGGCTTTCTCTTCCGAATTTCCAATCCCTCCAACTCTATTTATTGATGGAAAGCTCTCACCTGCAAAACAACAAATGAAAGGTCCCTCTTCAAATTCTATTTGTTGGAATTAGGAGAGATAGGGTACTGAGAGGGGAGGGGTGAATTAGTGCCCACAAAAAATTTAACACATTAACCTTTCAGATCTACAACAACAAACAGTGATAACCTTCCAAAATACCTTGCATCTAGTACATGTATCATTCATCCATTCAACTTATGAAAGTAAATAACATGAAATCAGCAATATAATAGTCACATAAGTATTTTGGTAACACAAAAACCCTTGCTAGAAGGTAAAAACTGTGGTGGGGATGACACCCACAAATTCTTCACTACTGTAGATAGAAAAGGTTTGCTTGTTAGGGCTACAAGTTTTGATCACTTCTGGTGATCTTACCCTATTAGGAGTAACATATTAGATCAACTAGATCTACCTAGTTATAGGATTTTAACAACACTAATGAAGTGTGCACTTGGTTAAAAAATTTACATAAGACTGTCAAGTCTACTCTATTAAGAGATTTAGCCAAAAACTCTATTACAATTGTTAGAAAGCAATAGGCAATTATCTCCTAATGACAACTTGATTGTCTGATACAAATCAAATAAATACTAACAAAATATCACCTTTGCTGCGATGAATCTCTGCTCTGAACTGATCGATTAGCCTACTCTGATTCTGCTTAATCTGATAAACTTCTGAATACTGATCTACTCTATCAACTGATAGACTTGAAGTTAGGCAAGTGCTTCAAGTGCTCCTTAATTCATACATCAACTCACATCACAAATGATGCAAACATACATTTATATAGCATACTACTTTATGTCGCTTTAACAAAATTAGGTTACAAATCTTAGACAAAACCCTAAGATCTACGGTGTAGAAAAATGACCTAGATCGAACAATTACATAAGATATACATTGCATTTAATGAGTATCTTGACAAAAAATATTCCTTGATCTTGGTGATACATTTCCTAATCTGGTGATACGTTTCCTAATGTGGTGTAACCATTTGCATAGAAGAATGTGCCATTCCTGATTACTATGTCATTTCCTGTGATCATCGGTAAACACTGTATAAACTGCTCGATGAATATTGGTGCTCAGTGTTTACTATCTATCACTTGGTGTCGGTGTCTGTTGGTGCTCGGTAAACTGTTTGATGCTCGGTGTGTATGCTTAACCGACTGGTCTGTTTTGCTTCTAGTTACTGACTAGCTCAATTTAAGTAACCGACTGATACCTTTGATAACCTTTGATACTAATGACAACTTTTAGTGCTCAATAAAGATAACAATCTCCCCCTTTGGCATTAGTATCAAAACTTGAATGTATATAGACAAAATTTTCTACATATAACTTATATCTCTGCCATATACATATTTACTTATCAAAATTTCTATTTACTCCCCCTCAGTGCATGCTCCTGGTAATATGTAGTATACGTAGCATCTATGTACATATTTGGCATATTGACATATACATTGATTTCCCCCTTTTTGATAGTAATGCCAAATACAAAAATTAAACTGTATACTCACATCTTATCAAAAAAGTTCTAATGGGTTTTCTTGAGTGACTCCAAGAGGTTTTCCTATTCCTCTTTCAGTTGGTGAGAGCAATGTGCTCAAGACCGACTTGTGCATGCATGTCAAAGATGTTATCCAACATAGAAATTTTTGGTGTTGCAACAAGTTGTTATGCTTTGACAATGTATTTCTCAAAAATCTTCAAGTATGTAAGGAGTTCTGTCTGTAACTCTGTGACCTAATTTGTGATCTACTCTTCTTGTTTCTTGAGATCTGCTATCAACCGCCAGAGTTCCTGAACTCGATGAATGTGCTTTGAAAAAGCTTATGGCTTGGTTGTAGCGACATTTGCACTAGTCTTGATTTCATCTTCTAGACCTTTGATCTTTTCACTGATCTCAACAGTGAGTGTTTCTATAGTGCATAGCTTCAATAAGCATTGATAAATTAACTGGGTTATATATTTGATTTTGGTTATTACCTCATATAATTTGACCTTGTTTATTGCCACTTCTTAGCTGATTCTTTCTGCCAGTTTGTCCTGAATCTTGGATTCTGCCCTTTCTTCAATTCACTTTTCAACATCAATGTCTAGGGCATTTATCTTCTCGATAAGTATAGCAAGTTGATCTATAATAGGAGTATCTTCATCAATGCTCACTTCAGGTACTACCTATTGTAAGATATCCCTAACATCGGTTAATATTTCTTTACGTTTGGTTTCTTGCTTCAATTTTTCTTGTGTTTCTTTTCTTGTACATAGTTCCCCATATTTGCTCAATTCCTCAGGGCTAAGGGTCCTCGGGTCACACTTGGGTATTATTATAACTTCGTCTAGAGTGACCAGCCCTTTTGCTTTCTTTTTCTTCTTCTTCTCTAGTGCAAGGGGTGACTTCTTCAGAATGGTGACAGGAACCTTATCTTCTACCTTTGGAGTATCCTTCATGGTTGACACACTCTCTTCCTTCCTCTGCTCCTCAGTAACTTGAGTATCGGGAGCCTCAGATGTGGTATCAGGTGGGGTCACCTTGGTTGCCTTAGGCTCATCTTGTGCCTTTGTCTCTTTAGTAGTTGCCTCTATTCCTTCAGACTTATGTGTCTCTGTAGGAGTTTCAGTATCTTGTTCCCTTATGGTATCTTTATGTTGCTCGGGGTCCGGGCCGTCAGGTTGTTCCCGTGAAAGAATTTCTACTACTTCTGCAAGTATAGGAAGCTCACCTGGTAATGATGTAAATGCACAATCAATGACATGAGCTTCATCTTGAATGTTTGATGGTGCAATATTTACATCTTCATCATCCTTGTCATCAGGATCACCATTTGTGATGTCCTTAATAATTACATCATCATCGATTTTCTTCTTCATTTGGATCTCTACTGGATCCGGTGCATCCTGTGAAATATTTATGTCTTCTTTTTGTTCAGTGATATCAATTACCTCGATAACTGATATACCAGATTCCTTTGACTTTTCGACTGCAGTATCATCAATGTAGATACCTTTTCCTTTGGAATTTTGTCTCTTTTCAGACAAATTTAAGAATGCATTTTTCTCAGCTTGTTCTTTGGCTTTAAAAATTGATCTCCATAGGGAATCACCAGTCTCATCAACATCCACCATGTTCTCATCCAATATCATCATGGCTCTATTCTTTACAACAAATCTTGCTTGATGATTTTCCATGAGTTCATCAATTTCTGCTAGGCTTAGATGTGGGGCTGCTTGAACTAGAGATCTTTCTCTCTTTCTCTTCTCGGTGTCTAGTGCATAAGCCCATTTTTTATTTATTCTGTCATCCATCTCCTTTGGTAATGTTAGTGCAAATTCTAATGGAACACTTTTAAACTTTATCATCATTTGGATGACTACCTCCTCAATCTTTGTTTGATCCTCATTTGACATTTTTTCAAATCTACTAAGTTTCGGATCAGCAAGGTCTCCGTTCTCAATTATATCTTTAATGATTTCATCTATTGACCTTACCTTGTTGCTGACCAGTTTGAATTGACTGATGTCATCTTCATTTTTAGTATCCTCAAGGTCTTCTTTACCTCTTATCAGTCTTCTCCTTTTCTTTGGTGCCTCAGCTTCAACCTTGGATCCTTTCTTTTCATATGTCTTTGTCGGTGTAGCTGCCTTACATTTTATTACCTTCTCTGCTTCCTTCTTGTCAGGTGGTGAAGCTTTAGTTGATGATCTTGTGTGTGCACCTGTCTGTACTGGTAACTGCCTCTTCTTTGGAGCTTTAGGAGGAGGAACCGGTGTAGCTTCTTGTTCTTCATCAGATTCAGTTTCCTTAGTGTCATATGCCTTGTCATCCAACTTTAACTAACCTTCAGTTGCTTGTTCAACCGGTGACTCCTCAGATGAGTTTGCATCCTTCTCAAAGTTCTTAGTTAAAAACTTTTTCATCTTCTTAGCCTTCCTAGACATTTTATTAATGGCCAATCCTATCGAGATTCTTGACTTAGCTTCTTCATAGGTTCCAAACCTATTGGCCTTGGGGTCTTTTGGTAGTGCTAGCAGTGCTCCAATAGATTTCTACAAAATCATAATTCATTTCATAGCCCATAGGTGCTAGCCATTTGGTTCTAGGTTCAACTGCTCTTATCATGGAATGATCTGTGTTTACTAGAAAACATATATTTGTCTTAAATTTCTCAACTAATTCTCAGGGAATTCTACTTCTTTGATTCATCTTGGTCTAAAATTATTTAAAGTACTCATTAAAATGTTTATTCAAACCATCTCCTAACTTGTTCATCTTCTCAGTAATTTGTACAATTATCAGTTTATCTGTTGTCCAATTTACTTTACCATAGCTAGGGAGATACTTCTGTAGATAGAAAAATATACAAACAAGGAGTGAACCAAACTTACATATGTTTGACTTCTTTTCCCTTATAGTCTTCATGTTTTCCTATAATTGGTTCAGCAGTATCTCTGCAAGATCAATTTGGTGATCTTTCTTCACAATTTTGTATGCCATGTCTATTGCGCTACAGGGTACATTGTTTAATCTGCTCGATTGAAATATTTTGTACTCGATCACATGTGATGCAAATTTTACTACTGGGTCTTTAATTGATGAAATCTTCAATACTCAACCATCCCATGCAGCTCCAGTGTTCTTCTCAACATCAAGTCAGGAAGAGCTTCGGAAAGCCTTTGCCTTGTCAGTAGTAGGATAGCTAGTAACCCTACTGATCATTTTCTTTGTGACCTCTACTGGTTTATCCAACCAAAATTTTCCATCATGATACCGACTCAATACAATCCTTATCTAGTCTATTTTGAATGATTGTGAAAAGTGTATAGCACACGATAACCCTGATTTCTCAATCTGTTCATATCCTATTTTCAGTTTTCCATTGGTGCCACACAATTGTTGATATGCCACAATAGTCTCAAAATCTCCTACTTCTCCAATCTTGCAATGTATGAATGACTGTACATCTTCTGTTAATAAAACCCTATTTGGGATGCTTGAAAAAATGCCCATTATATCTATTTGTGATGCAACCTTATGGTGTTGTTTGTACTTAGGTTCATCAAAATTTGCTCTAACAATCAGATTTACTTCTTCCTCAACACTGTGTGATTTGCTTGCAGATGATGTAGATGTCATAAATCAATTTAGGGTTTCGGCAAGCAGCAGGTTAATAAAGTGTTCAATAGCAAATGTACTTACTTAGAATCATCAAAGAGTGATGTTGGTTCGATCTACAGTAGCCTTGAATCCTTCTAAAAATCCTTTTAGTTCGAACTCTTTTCTATGAAATCTTCACTCTTCGAGATCACAATGTGAAAATGAACTTTGTTTCTCATGTATTTATAGACTTTTTGATATTCCCACTCAAATTTGTGTGCATTAAATGCTTGACCTACTTTTTAGTTCATAACAGCTGTCAGCTCGGTGACAACTGTAAACTTTTATCCGCTCATTTAACACAAGATTTCTTTGCTCGGTTCATACTAATATTTGATTAACCTTGAATAGTGATTACCGATGGGTAACCAATGCTCAGACTTACTTTTACCGACTGTATAACTTTTTTAGCTTAAAACATGTAAACCATAGTGCATCTTCATTCATGTAGATTTGGTATGTTCTCATCATGTATAAGGAACTGTATGTAAAATGTGATCATTTTGAAATGTCAGTCCCATACATACCTATATCACCTTAAGTGGAGGTACCGATGTCACCCAATCTAGTGGATGAGGTTTCACCGACAACATTACTTGATTCAGTATTCTCATTAGATGCCTTTCTCCACATAGTGTTCCTTATCTTCATGATATCTGCAATAGTGTTTCCACTCTCAAATATATGATTTTCCTCTGGTGCTCGGTCTTTGTAGTCTTTGCTTAAATGACCGACCTTATGATAGTGCATACATGCCATTCCAGTTCTTGTCCAACTTCTTGATTGTCCAACCCATCTTTTACTGTTACAATTCGATGCAATGCGCCCATATCTACCACATGCAACATAGTTAGCCCATGTGTTATAATCCCAAGTATAAGAGTTACCTTGTCTCTTCAGTTGATAAGGCTTGTGCCATGTTTTCTGCTTAGGAGTCCATACTTGTTTCATCTTAGCCTTACACTCTCATGAAGTGTGTCCATGCTTATTACAAGTATAGCATATTTTCTCCACAGTAGTATTGTTAGCAATATCATTCTGTTTAGCTCTACACTCATAAGCTTAATGTTCAAACTTACCACAATAATAACAATATCCATTGAATTTAGGAGTGATAGGAGGTTTACCTTGTGCTTTTCTTCTACATACATTACATGTATGTCTTGGTTTTCCATAGTGATAAAATGTCAATGCTTTAGGTCTTTGACTTTGATTGTTGTTGACTTGTTCAACTTGATGTGATGATTCTCCTTTGCTAGTATAGCCTAGACCAGCTTTACTCCCAAATCTTCTTTGATTAAATAGAAAGCCATCAATCTTCTTAGAACTATCCTCAACCAGTTTCTTCATTTCATTGTCTTTCTTATGAGTTTTCACTTCATTTCTCAGCTTCTCATTCTCCTCTCTGAGTCTTGCAACTTCTTTAAGATTTCTTGACAATTCTCCATTTACTTGATTTACTTCTTGATTCACAATCATCATCTAATTAGATACTTGAAAATGGCGATCAGTGAGTCTTTGTATTTCACTTTCTTTTGCTTGAAGTTGTTCAGTCATTTGTCTTTGATCATCAATAGCCAGATTCCTTTCTTGTTCGACTTGTCTAGCATTGTTCATTGTCTCTACCATTCTCACCATCTGAGATTCTTGACCGATTTGTAGTGCTTTCACTTGTTCGGTTAAATGTTGATTCTTTTCTGATGCATGGCAGGGATGGAGGATCCAATAATGGACAATCCAAGCCTACACTGCAAGTTATAACAATAACAAGCACAACGGAATACAACAAGATAATGATTCAAAATAGAATTTCATTCAACATGCCCGACTGTGAGGCCTTATGAGTTTTAGCCTATTACAATGAAATAACAAAGTCTTAGCAAGATCTTGCAAGATCCAAGGAACCACCAACTAGTTCAGATCTACAACAGGCAGCCTCTGATAGGAACAACCACCACAAGATCTAAACTTGTACTCACACTTCCAAGCAACCCCTTGCTGTCCTAAGCCCGCAGGCCACTAGTTCTGCTACAAGTCCTAGATTCACAAATCTGCTTCTACTCTAATCTTCCTAATGATCTAAGGATCATCTACTACTCAACTTCCTCTAAATCAACTCTACCCAAGCTCTCAATATATAGCGAGCTAAGCCACAAGTCAGCCAGTCAAGCATTTAATTACAATATAGGTCTAGACCAATAAGAGAAACCAAAAATAATGCAAGAATGATACAAAATTAATGCACCTTAGGATTTAGGTCCACACATGACCCAAAAAAATTTCCTTAACCATGCAAGGCCCCATCTCATCACATGGAACTGCGCAAGAAGAAACACTCCATGTTACACGTGAAAACTACCATAAAATAGGTCCTAGGGAAAAGCGGCCATAAATTTTGACTCATAATGAATTAGGACTTGCACCTTAGGGAAATGATAGTAATTTAGGTCCTCTTAAATTAATTAAGAGAGAAAAGGCTGATTCATTAAGGATCAATGTCACCATGACACGCAATCAGCACCAAAACTGCAAGAACAGCTCCGGCGGGAACATTGGCAGAAAATAGGTCCTGGGGAAAAACGGCCATAACTTTTGACTCATAATGAATTAGGACTTGCACCTTAGGGAAATGATATTAATTTAGGTCCTCTTAAATTATTTTAATATTTTAAAGACTTATTCATTAAGGATCAACATCGCCATGACATGCAATCAGCACCAAAACTGCAAGAATAGCTCTGGCAGGAACACTGGTAGAAAATAGGTCCCTGATAAAAATGTTCATAACTTTTGACTCATAACGAACTAGGAGATGCTCCTTTAGGAAAATATATTAATTTAGGTCCCCTAAAATTAACTAAGGTCACATAGGCTGAATCATTACGGATCATGGGCACCACATCCCGCAATCAGCTCCAAAACTGCAGGAAAATACTGTTCTGACGGCAAGGAAAATAGCTGTAACTTTGAGACTATCCATCCAATTTCTCTCAAACCATGCCATCTCAAGAGATGTGACCTTAGAAATATATTCCAAATACATAAAGGAACAAACTCCTTTCAGCTCACATTCCAAAGATCTCCATAGATCATCAGAACCCAGAAACTCATAAAGCTGCCAAAAATAATGTATTGCATCCCTCTGCCATGGAATTCCTCCAAGACAAAGAAAGATCTTCAGGAACCCAAAATGCTCTTGCATCATTTTCAGAAAAATCATAGATTATGATTTTAGATCCATCAGAAATACTTCCAGAACTAGATCCAACATTTTCAAATATATCATCAATTGATTCTTCATGATAACCAATCTCATTTTGCAGAATAGCTAGGTTCTTCCTTTCAACTAGTAATTTCTTCAATCCTTCATTGGCTTGCTTGTACTGTTTAATAAACATTTGTATCTGAATCTTCTGATTCTCAATATTCTTTTCTAGCTTATACCTCTCCATGACTTTAGATCTTTACCCTTTAGTGGTTAAACTGTCAATAAGAGAATTGCGCTCTGATACCAATTGTTGGAATTAGGAGAGATAGGAACTGAGAGGGGAGGGGTGAATCAATGCCCACAAAAACTTTAACACATTAACCTTTTAGATCTACAATAGAAAACAATGATAACCTTCCAAAATACCTTGCATCTAATACATGTATCATTCATCCATTCAACTTATGAAAGTAAATAACATGAAATCAACAATATAACAATCACATAACACAAGTATTTTGGTAACGCAGAAACCCTTGTTAGAAGGTAAAAATTGCGGTGGGGATGACAACCACAAATTCTTCACTACTGTAGATAGAAAAGGTTTGCCTATTAGGGCTACAAGTTTTGATCACTTTTGGTGATCTTACCCTATTAGGAGTAACATATTAGATCAGCTAGATCTACTTAGTTATAGGATTTTAACAACGCTAATGAAGTGTGCACTCAATTAAGAGATTTACATAAGACTGTCAAGTCTACCCTATTAAGAGATTTAGCCAAAAAATCTATTAAAATTGTTAGAAATCAATAGGCAATTATCTGCTAATGACAACTTGATTGTCTGATACAGATCAACAAAATACTGACAAAATATCACCTTTGTTGTGATGAATCTCTGCTCTGAACTGCTCGGCTAGCCTTCTCTGATTCTACTTAATCTGATAAACTTCTGAATATTGATCTACTCTGTCAATTGATAGACTTGAAGTTAGGAAAGTGTTTCAAGTGCTCCTTAATTCATACATCAGTTCACATCACAAATGATGCAAACATACATTTATATAGCATACTACTTTATGCTGCTTTAACAAAATTAGGTTACAAATCTTAGACAAAACCCAAAGATCTACGGTGTAGAAAAATGACCTAGATCAAAAAATTACATAAGATATACATTGCATTTAATAAGTATCTTGACAAAAAATGTTCCTCGATCTTGGTGATACATTTCCTGATCTGGTGTAACTATTTGCATAGAAGAAAGTGCCATTCCTGATTACTATACCATTTCTTGTGATCATCAGTAAACACTGTATAAATTGCTCAGTGAATACTGGTGCTCTGTGTTTACTATCGCTTGGTGTCGATGTCTACTGGTCCTCGGTAAACTTCCTGATGCTCGGTGTGTATGCTTAACTGACTGGTCTATTTTGCTTCTAGTTACCAACTAGCTCAATTTAAGTAACCTATTGATACCTTTGATAACCTTTGATACTAATGAAAACTTTTAGTGCTCAATATAGATAACACTATTTCCTCTCCAAATTCCTCTAACTAACCTAACCCCCCCAACCCACAAAAAGCCAGTTAGTGGGCATGAAAATGAAAAAAAATAAAAATATATAATGACTATAAGGGCATTTGGTATTTAAAAATAAATAAAAAATAAAACCCTGATTGGAGGGCATGGGGCACCACCGCCCCCCTTGTCACATGACAGTTGGCAATAGTGGTGGCTACACTGATTGTTGTGCAATGTCGGTGATAGGTAGCTTGCCATGACTTCCCCAGATAGGAAACCCTATTGACATGGGAAACTCCCTAGCCGTAGGTTATCGTGGCAAGTCTTGTTGGTAGGGGCCCTGCACCCAACATGGTGGGGGTTATGATTTTATTATTATTATTTTAATTTTTTTTAAATTGTACATGTGGCCTTTTTAAAAAAGAAAATTTAAAACCTTTTTAAAAAACAACTAACACAAGAGAGAATAGGGAGAGGGGCCAAAGGCACACCCTAACCAGATCCCCCTTGCAGAGATCACATTCAGAAGCAACAACACACAAGTGAGGGAGAGAATGTAGATAACTTTCATATATTTATTTCAATTGATTCATACATGCCAGGCTGTAAGGCCTTCCTAGTTTAGGCAAAATATAACAATTCAAGTTCAGAAGTCCTCCAACATGAGAGGATCTGAAACAATCTTCTATCTCCTAGCTTCTATCTCTGATGTCCTAAAACTACAAACAAAGATTACATTATATATAAGAGGCTACCAAAAAAGTCAGCCTTCAGATCCACCATCAATGGAAGGAATGACCAGATCTAGGTCCACACGCTTCCCAAAGATAGATTCTAGCATTAAATCCATGACCATAATTAATTGCAAGAGTTGGCCTCTATAGGGAACTAAAATAAACAACTCGGTAAGCAAGGATAATCGAGCACCAGAAAAGCATCATCGAGCGCCAGGGAATTAACTGAGCGCCAGAGAGACAATCAATGAACTTGGTAAATAAAGGAAACCGAGCAACTACCAATCCAACTCGGTCAAAGAAGGAACCAAGCAACACAGGAAGACACAAACTTGTTTTTGGTGAAGAAGGATTGCCAAGGACCCGAGATGCTCCTGCATCAAAAACCTGGGGTTATTTGAAATGATTCTTCAAATCATGAAATAGGTATGATCTAAGATGAATCCAACTTAGATTGTGAAATCCATGAACTATCTTCAACCAGTCTATTCTTCCACTTTACCAGATATTCCATATACTATTTTCCTCTTGTACTTCTCCCAAATCTTTGCTCCAAAATATGCTCAACTTCTTCTATCTATTTCTTAGGATAACCATTTGGTACTGTCATTTCTTCATCTAACTCATGGTACTCATACAAATCAGTAATTTTGAAAATAGGTGATATATCCATGTCATCAGGTAACTCAATCTCATAAGCATTTCCATTGTCAAATCTCTTCAAAATCTTGTAAGGACCAGACTTCTTCATTTTCAGCTTCCCATATGTTCCAACAGGAAATCTACCTTTCTTCAAATGAACCATTACTTCATCACGAACTGCAAAAGTCTTATGTCTTCTTGATCTATCAGCTTTGTCTTTGTATATTTGATTAATTTTCTCCAACTTATGTTTCACATCTTCATGCAATGTCTTTATGTACTCAGCAAACTTTACTCCTTCAACACTCCTCTTTCTTTCAACAACAATATCTCTCAAATTTGATATACCTCTCGGTTGTATGCCATTTACAATCTCAAAAGGTGTTTTTCTAGTTTTCCTATTCATTAAATTATTGTATGCAAACTCTGCTTGTGCCAACACAGAATCCCAATTACTCGGTGTGTCTCCAACTAAACATCTCAAAAGATTACCCAAGCTTCTATTCACAACTTCTGTCTGTCCATTAGTCTGTGGGTGAAATGTAGAACTATATTTCAACTCAGTGCCAAACTTTCTCCAAAGGGTCTTCCAAAAGTATCCAACAAATTTACTGTCTCGGTCAGAGATAATACTCCTCGGTAATCCATGCAATTTAACAATTTCCTTAAAGAAAAGATCTGATATATGTACTGCATCTGATGTCTTTATACAAGGTATAAAATGTGCCATTTTAGAAAATCTATCCACAACAACAAATATAGAATCATTACCTCTTACTGTCTTCGGTAAGCCAAGAACAAAATCCACATTGATATCAATCCAAGGTTTCTGAGGAACAGAAATCGGTGTATACAATCTAGTATTTTGACTTACTCCTTTTGCAACTTGACAAATTCCATAACTTTTCACAAATTTTTGAACATCCTTATACAACTATGGCCAAAAGTATTTCTCCTTAAGCAAATTCAATGTCTTGTCAATGCCAAAATGTCCAGCCAAACCACTACTATGTTTCTCCTTTATCAAATTAGTTCTCATTGATCCTCTCATTATACACAACTAAATACCTTTAAACAACATACCTCCTTGAATGAAATATTCTTCCTATTTAGTACTCGGTTGATCTTGAATAGGTGCTCTGCACTTCCTCCACGGCTTAGAAAAATCAAGATCAAATTCATAAGAATCTCTCATTTCATCAAAACCAAGAACTTCAATTTTCATCTTGGTCATCAAAGATCTTCTTCTACTAAATGCATCAACAACTCAGTTAGTGACTCTACTCTTATGCTTTATAAAAAATGTACAACTCTGAAAATACTCAACCCATTTCATATGTCTCTGATTCAACTTATTCTGACTACCCAAATATTGTAAAGCTTTATGATCGGTATACAATAGAAATTCACTTGGTATCAAATAATGTCTCCATTTTTTCAATGCTTGAACAATAGCATAGAATTCCTGATCATACAAAAAATATTTCCTTTTTGCATCATTCAACTTTTCACTAAAGAAAGCAACAAGTTTACCTTCTTGACTCAACATAGCTCCTATTGCACTTCCACTTGCATCACATTCCACTTGAAATACCTTATTGCGCAATGCTAAAACATGCAATTCAACAACCTTCTTCTTCAGAGTCTCAAAAATTTTATCAGCTCCATGTGTCCAATTGAATTCTCTTTTATCTCCTCTCATAGTCTCAGTCATAGCATTACAAATTGAACATAAACTCCTAATGAGCTTTCAGTAAAAACTTGCCAAACCTACTAGCCTTCTTAGGTGTAGGCCAATTCAAAATAGCTTCAAAATTTTCAGGATCCATCTTCAAACCATCAGCTAAAATCACAAATCCCAAATACACAATCTCTTCTTTCATGAAAAAACACTTTTTCAGATTTATCAACAACTTTTCTTCTTTCAACCTCTGCAATACTTGTTTAATATGCAAAAAAATTTCTTCTCTCATCCTACTGAATATCAGAATATCATCTAGGTATACAATCACAAATTTACCTAAGAATTTCTTCAAAACTTCATTCATCAACCTCATAAAAGTACTCAGTGCATTAGTTAAACCAAAAGGCGTAACCAACCATTCATACAAACCCTCTTTTGTCTTAAAATTAGTCTTCCATTCATCATCTTCTCTGATTCTGATATGATGATACCCACTTTTCAAATCAATTTTGGTAAAATACTTTTCTCCAATCAAAATATCCATTATGTCATCCATTCTCGGTATAGGAAACCTATATTTCACTATTATCTTGTTGATTTCTCTGGAATCAGTACACTCTCTATTTTCCATTCTTCTTAGGTGCCAATACAATAGGTACTGCACAGGGACTCAAACTTTCTTAGATCAAACCTTTTTGCAATAGTTCTTGAATCCGTCGGTTCAATTCCTAATTCTCAGTTGGTGTCAACCGATGTGCTACCTTATTTGGTAAACTAGCTCTAGGGATTAGATCCATGCAATGATCAATGCTTCTCTTTGGTGGCAAACCATCAGGTACATTATTAGAAATGATCTCACTATACTCGATGAGTAACTTATCAATCTCCTCAAGTATACTATCCTTTGTTTTCTTACTCAATTTGTTAGGAATCACAAAAAAACATACATCATTCTTCTTCAAATCCTTAACAAACTTTCTTCCTTCCATCAAGAAAACTTTCACATATGTGAAAACATTACTAATAGGTTCTTCAATCAAAGGTAACAATATTTGTCTTCTCCCATAAGTTGAAATAGTATATTTATGCAATCTCCCATCATATATAGCATGTCTATCATATTGCCAAGGTCTATCCAACAAAATATGACAATAATCCATAGGCATGATATCACATAACTCCTTATCATATTACTTTCCAATTTTCAAATTCACATAACATTGTTCACTTACCAAGAGTGTATGCTCATCTTTGATCCATGAAATCTGATAGGGCTTCGAATGTTCCAACCTTTTCAATTGCAACTTTGTAAGCATTTCCTCATATGCCAAGTTCTTCGAGCTACCATTGTCAATGATTACCTTCCAAACTTCATCAGAAACTCTAGATCTGGTCTTGAACAAACTTTTCCTTACCGGATCTTCCTTATTACTTTCACTCCAAATTGCTCTCCTTATCATCAAATTCTTTTCTTTCTCAGGTTCATTCGGTGACTCTTCTTGCACCAAATCATTTCTACTGCTATCAACCTTCTTACTTGCATTTGTACACTCAAATGATCCATGTCCTTCTTCTCCACAATTATAACAAGTTCCTCGGAAACCACCTCTATTATAACCACCTCGGTAGTTATTGCCTCTTCCTCTATATGAACTTTCACCTTTCCACTCAGTCTTGCCTTTATCTAGATTTGGATTTTTAGGTTCAGATGTTCTATTTTTACCATAAGATCTACCACTTCCTCTAGGGAATCTACCACCTCTACCTCTTTGTTTTTTCTCATGTCTCTTGTTCAATTTCTCCTTAGCTTTCAATGCAAATTGATAAGCTTCTTCAATGTTCTCCAATTTGACCAAACTAATTCCTTGTTGGATGGAAACTCTCAATCCTTTCAGGTACCTAGCAATTCTTTCCACATCATCTTCATCATGTCCAGATCTGATATCTAATCTATAGAATTCCTCAGTATATTCTTTTACCACGCTATCTTTTTGCCTCAAACTTTTCATTCTCCTAACTAGGTAAATATGATAATCACAAAGTTAGAAATTTCCTTTAAATTTATTCACCATTTTATTCCATACCTTAATTTTGTCTTTTCCTTTCCTCCTTCTATCCAACTGCAGATGTTCCCACCACAAGGATGCATGACTTTTTAGCTTTGTGCTTGCAATTTTCACCTTCTTTTCCTTAGGGACATTTTCATACTCAAAGTACTTTTCCATCTTGGTGATCCAATCCACCAATTCATTAGAATCCAATTTTCCACTATACTCAGGAGGATGAAAGTGTGGTGTAGACTTCAGATTTTTCAAATCCTTCAACAATATTTCCTCACCTTGATCCATCACTAGTGCAGGTTCTACAACAACTTGTTCTTCCTTAATTTCATCATCAATAACATCTTCAAGATGTCTTCCTCTTCTCTGGGTTGTCTCAACATCTTCTAATCTAGTAACAAGTTGTCTCAACATGTCTGCCAATCTTGGATCCGCATCTCACCTCCCACGAACCATCTTGAAACCCTCTACAATTGTAGGGCAAATCACAATCTTCTACCCCACAACAAATCAACTAGGGTTTGACAAGAAGGAACCCTCAAACCTAGATTTGTAAATCTAGATCCAGATCTCACCTCGCTTTGATACCACCTGATGTAAGAGAGAATGGGGAGAAGGGCCAAAGGAACACCCTAACCAGATCCCCCTTGCAGAGATCACACACAACAACAACACACAAGTGAGAGAGAGAATGCAGATAACTTTCATATATTTATTTCAATTGATTCATACATGTCGAGCTATAAGGCCTTCCCAGTTTAGGCCATATATTAAATTCAAGTCCAGAAGTCCTCCAACATGCGAGGATCTGAAATAATCTTCTATCTCCTAGCTTCTATCTCTGATGTCCTAAAACTACAAACAAAGATTACATTATATACAAGAGGCTACTGAACAAGTCGGCCTTAAGATCCACCATCAAGAGAAGGAATGACCACATCTAGGTCCACACGTTTCCCAAAGATAGATTCCAGAATTAAATCTATGACCATAATTAATTGCAAGAGTCAGCCTCAATAGGAAACCAAAACAAAAAACTCGGTAAGCAAGGATAACCAAGCGCTAGACAAGTGTCACTGAGCGCTAGGGAATTAACTAAGCGCCAGAGAGATAACTGACCAACTCGTTAAATAAAGGAAACAGAGCAACTACTGAGCCAACTCGGTGAAAGAAGGAACTGAGTAATATAGGAAGACACAAACATGTTTTTGATGACACAGGATTGCCAAGGACACAAGATGCTCCTGCATCAACAACCATTTGGGATTTTTTTTAAAACAACCACATGGCATTTTCAGCCTTTTTATGGCTTTTAATTTTGGTTTTTTGGTTTTTTTCAATGTCATTTGACATTTTTGAATTTAATTTAATTTTTTTAATTTAATATAAACACAACTAATGCCAAATCTTTTTTTAAGTACATGACATCTTTTTGGAATATGTTGTGTTGATATCCTGTGCTCCCATTGTATAGACGCCTCTCAGTGTAAAAATTTGTTAAGTGATTAATGTTAAAAGAAGGTTATAAATATTTGAGGCATACCCTAAGAAAAAATATTGAACATTTTGAAGTTTTTTGTGTTTTTTGCCACTGTATTATGGAGGGTATGAAAATTGAAGGGATTGTAGTTATGGGTAAAGTACGCATCACAACATAAGAGTTTAAGAAATTTTGGAGGACCACTCAATGTAATAGGGAAAAGTGTTAGAGAATGTGAAAATCATGTCACAATTTGATATTACGATTAGTAATTGTCCAAAACTAGTCAACATCTTATTTATAAGTATACTAAAGATATGGCCATGGATTAGGTTTGTGCTTGTTATAAAGGGGATGTTTGAAGCAAACAATGGAAAATCTACTTAATCATAATAATGTTCTTATGAAAGCAAAATACCTAATAGTCAGTTGATAGCATATACAACAAGACTTAGTTAGTGTCTTTGTTTAATAAAGACTATACTCTGCAAGGATAAAATCCAATTAGTATTTGCAAGGGGGGATGTGTAGAGCAAAGAAAGTTTGGGAAAACAAAATGTGAAAATGTTAATGTTGAGTAATAAGTTATACGTTACTATAATTAATATCCAAGGCATATGCACTCTAGAAGCTTTGATTGCATTCTAGGATACCTACATACCCATCATATCCATGGGATCAAGGTGTGTTGGAGCCACACTCTATGTTAAATATGTAATTCTATTTTTGTTAGGGTTTGATACATTTGTTTGTCAAAGTTTAACTTTTCAGGTTAAACAACTTGTTGTCAAAAGCATCACTTTCAAAATTACCTTTAAATACTTCCATAAAAGTTATCACATGATTTATGGATGATGCAAATATTTGTTTTGGTTATTGAATAGTGTCAATTACTTACTCTTTCAAAACATTGTGTTTTTCAATATTCTATATTACTGGTGTTGTTGGTGGTTATTGTGGTGGTTTGGTGGGTTGATGAAAGTTTGTTGAAATACTTATGACACAAGGAGGCAACATATTTATGTTAAGATGAAGATTATTGCAGGCCTGGATGATTTACAAGTTTTCCTAGCATTGTGAAGTGTCATACTTTTCTAATATTTGCGTGCTACAATTAGTGTCTTCCACAAATAAAATGGGATTTCTAGAAAGATGAGAAAATTTTATAAATCATCTAGACACTTAACAATAATTTTAAATTAGGCACAAGTAAGAAAATATTAAGAAAACAACATCAATCAAGGTGTTATTGAAGAAAATACTTTCTATATTTTTCTTGGATACATAAAATTTATCACATTATTTGACATTGCAAGAAATTGATACACCAAGGGAGTAGTGAATTAAAATAAGAATAGGTACCACATGTTTCAACTGATATTTATGATTTGAAATATATTACAGTAAAACTGAGCATGTTGGTAGAAAAAATTACAACTGTCAAATGAAACATGTGATACCTTTCTTCCATGAAATAATTTGGAAATTTCTTATGTCATTGGCCACATTGTTGTCAACTAAAATAATGTTTACACTTTAGTTTGAAATATTGTAATAAATTCCATGGCTCGATATTTCTTACTTTTTCAAAAAATTGTAAAAGGGAAGAGGGTAAGGTTTGATGGCTAACAAATTTTTGGCATTGAATCCCCAAACAAGATTTTTGTCGACGTAAAAAAAAATTAGGGGGAAGATGCTCATATTTTTATTAGCTTTTAGTAATACCTATTTTTCCCGATAACACATTAAAGAATGAAGTAATTGCAGATAGGTATCAAAATGTTTGTATTATTCAAGCACCGTGGAACACATTGTAACATCCTTTTGTGTTTTTTTTTGTGGGTGAAGTGTTTAAAGATAGGAATAAAAATATTGTATTATTAAAACATTGTGGAATATGTTGTAACATCCTTTTATGTTATTGGGCTTTGTTGATGATAACTAAAAAATGTGCAAATGCATACTTACATATTTTTGTATGGTATATGTGTGAAGAAAATTATGGTTGTGATGTTTGACATGGATTTTTGAAAGAATAAACAGATGTTAAGGTAAGAAATGTACCAACATGAGGAAAAAAAAAACTATATCCAAGGCACCTAGACCATGGAGGCTTCGTTCGCCTTCCAAGCTACCTACATACCTGTATCCACGAGATCAAGACACATGAAATTCATACTTAGTTTATGATATGTAGATCTATTTTGTTTATGTCTATATCTAATTGCATTTAAAGGTGAATATTTTTGTGGCCCAAAAAAGAGAGAATAAAATATAGTAGTAGTAGGTGTATAGGGGGAAATGAGATCTTATCCTATTACACAAGAAGGGAGAATACCAAGATTCCACCACCAAAGGAGGCCCGCTTAACACAAAAGGGAGTGCTAATACGTAACCTTTGCACATGGGAAAATTAATTGGATTAACTTCTTCCTTTCCCTACAAGAGGGGATTGCGGCTAGTATGAAAAAAGAAATCTATGAAAGCATGTGATGTAAATAAGAAATGAAGTCAACTTATCTTGAGAATACAAAGTTGAAGATCTTTTGGAAGAATGTGTTAGATTCTAAAATAATTTGGGATGTAGGAGAAAAAAATTGAGATCTTCAAAACCCATAAATATGGAAGCCTCAATACTATGACAACCTGGAGGGTGGATGGTGACATGTAGAAAATTCACCCAGGACTAGGCCGAGTTCGACATCCACCTGCTCTACAATTTTGTCTGGGATCTCAATCTATGCAAGTCACATGTTTACGAAGGCTCTAAATATGGACATGTAACTCTAAAAATCTAGATCTACAAGAATGAAAAATGGATTTTATTGTTGGAGAGGGGCTTGCCTCGGTCAAGCCCTAGTTTAGGAATTAACCTTAACCTTAAAATTGAGACAATGAAATAGAATTGCTAGAAATTAGTAGAAGTAGATCTAACAATGAAGCATATTATATCAATGAATATGAAATTGTGTTTAACATGTAATCAAGTATGTTGATGCAATAGCCTTGACTAAACACAAAAAACCTAGAAAGGAAATCAATGCAAATCAAAACCTAATGTTTGTATGTGCTTGTAATTTGCCTTGAAGAAGGATACAGGTCTTGAAGGTATGAATATGAATCTTGAAGGTACGAAGGTAGATCTTGAATCTATGAGTGTGGATCTTCTCTCCTTGGTGGCCAATTTAACTATCTCCTTGAAGAGAGAAGCTATATCTAGAGGAAATAATGCATGAATGACAAAGATCTCAAATTCCTTGAAAAAATCCTTCAATTGCTTGAACACTTGAATACTTGATCTCCAATGGATGCCTTGAATGCTTGTAAGAACATGAAATTGCTTTCTTAATTGATTTATTATGATTGTAGATGGACCAAATGAAGTTATTAGGCCTCCTTTTATACAATTTCATGACCAAAATTGAAAAGGGTTGACTACACAAGGAGGGAAAAGAATTTGGAACCCCAAAATGGGCTCGAGATCCTGAGGAATTCCACCTCAAGGGGAGGCTGACCTCGGCCTCACCCTAGGGGCTAGGATGACCTAAACCTACTCATAAGGGGTTAGGTTGGCATCACCCTACCCTTAGGTGGTTATGCCATAGAATTTTGTGCCCGGGGTCTTGGGGAAAGAGAAAACAACAATGAAAATAGACAGAAAATAAGGGTACAGGAAACACAAGGGAAAAGGGAACATCCAATCATTATGAAGGCATTCAAAATGGCCTAGGAAATCCCACTAAGGAGGGAAAAAATGTCTTATCATGGGTTCTTCCATTTTAAGATGATACATTTAGCCCCACTTTAGCCAGAGTATGAGGAAAGGCATACTCAGGGTAAAGGAGGAGAGAGAAGAAAATATAAACTCTAGAGAATTGAAAAGAGATAAAACATCACTAGGTCTAAGGACATAAGCCACCAAACCATGTATCCTAAATCCACACCCATGCACAAGGGCACAAAAACAAAGAAAAAAGGGGTTAGTACTAAAACAAACTCCAAATCAAATAGTGAAAGAGACCTTGATCGTAAATGCCTCAACCACTAATATCATGTCTAGAAGGATATTGCAAGAGCATAATGATCACATAGAAAATAAAAAGGCAACATCATAGATGATATAAAATCCATGATCTAATCCTACTAACATGAAAGAAAAAGAGAAAGTGTGAGAGAGAGATGATTACCTCTTCTAATAAGATGTGTGTATCTAATATGAACTACAAAAGGATAGGATTGAATAGTCTAATATGTGTGTGTTCCTAATAGACAGTCCTATAAAAATTTGCACCTTTTGGTGGCTTTGCATGTGTACATGCATGTATATGTGTGTGCATCTTCTGATAGCTTAGTTTATGTGTGCACCTTCTAGCGGCTTTGTGCACCCCACAGATCAATGTTGTCTTATCACCATGGTGTGTATTGTGTGTGTGAAAATTGTACCTGATCTGTAGACACAACACTCAATAAAACATTAGAGGTTAGCTATAATCAAAATCGTGCAAAATTGAAAGCTATCTAACCAAGCGATTTACTGCCTTCTAGTAGGTGCGAGATTAATGTTCTCAGATTATTATCGAGATCAGTGACCTAGACGACACCTAAATGAAGGATTTGAATGCAAAAGATGGATATGAAATTGAATGCAATTAATCTATATTTTTTTTTGAATTTTCTATGCAATAAGAATGATAAAATTATATGAAACTATCTATATGAAAAACTTGATATGAAACTATCTAAGAATGATATGAAATATGAATGCAAAAATAAGATTGATCTCACAAAGATGTCGATTCGCAAGAGCTTTGATTCTTCAATTCCAATTCTCCAGCGTGATTGTGCAAAATATGAGATGATTTGTGAAGAGCTGAAGCCTTTAATTTATAGAAATCTAGGGCTTTGGAGGTGCATGGATAAAAGCCATAAATCACTCAAATTAACTCATCTTGATTTTTGAGTTATTTGATCATGAAAGATAGTTAATTCTCAAAATCATGCAAAAACAACTTTTTAACTCAAATTAGAGTTTAGATCAGCTTTTTGAACTCCAAAAGGATGTTGAGTTCCAAAAAGTCAATAACTTGCATTGATTTTCTGATTTGGAGTTTAACTGTTTCTTTTGAATATGCATAATAATTAAGAATTAAATAAATAAATAAAGTGATTTATCCTCAACTCAACTGATTTTTGAAATAAAATAATTAATTTATGGGTTAATTAACTATTTTACCAAACTTTTATTAAAAATTATATTATTAAATAATGACAACATGCTTTAATTAATTAAATAAGAATTTAATCAATTAAAGATAGGAATTTTGATCTATTGTCAAAATTAAATAATACAATTAATAATAGATAGAATTAAATTTAATTAAACAATTAAGTGGCAAATATTAAATCTAATTAATTAAATATGAAAATATTCAATTAATCAAACTTAGGATAAATATGATTTATTGCCAAATAATCATTAAATTAAAGATAATTAAGATGATTAGGAATATTACTAGGAATATTCCCCGATGCAGAATTTAAGATAATCAATTATGATTCGATGATGTTTAGATGTGCCTTAGATTAGGACTTTGATGTTGATTTCGTTCGAATTGTCGATGTAGGAGATTAATGAACTTATAGCCCATTTTTGGGGTATTACATTTTGCCCCTCTTTGAATTACTGTGCGAAGCGCAGTGGTTCAAAGATAGTCTGTGTTTGATAAAGATATGAAACTGATTCAAAAGATAAACCGATCTCAAGATAGAAACTGATTGAAAGATATTGAGATAGGAGTTGATTGATATTGAATTAAGATGGAGATAATAGGTCTTGAATGACCAAAGATAATGTTCACTATAACACCAAATGAACCTATGATTGCGAAAAAGTGTCAAAATGCCTGATTCTGAACCTTAGGATTGATAAGAAGTGAGTGACCCATTCTAGACTCGATTGTCTTAGCAGAACTAGCAAGTATCACATCCGAATCCTTCAGTTGCCGAAGAACCAAGGAAAGAACACTATGATCTGATGGTTGCAAAAATTGATACGGATTATAAGATTAAGAGAATACCAGATTGATATGGATCGATGAATCTGATATGCCCCAAGTGATGATAGATTTGCCCCAAGCGATGAGGACTTTTGATGAATCAACGACTAGACGTGATTGGTGTCTTGATCACTGATGAAAGATATTGATAGATTTGATCGATAGAATTTGATTTACAGACTTTGAATGATGTGCAATACCATGCCCCCTTCGGGATTAAAATTGAAATCTGACAAGAAAAGTCAGCATTATAGTTTAGAAGCATGTTAATTGATTTGAGAAGTGTGGTGAAACACATTCAAGAACACATTCTGCATCGTTGGAAGGTCCCAAAAGACCAAGTTTGACTAGGTTTGACCATGAGTTGACCATGGTTAACCAAGTTGAAATTTTGATAGTTTGATGAAAGATAATCAGTTGAGTTGAATACTGGATTTCTGTGATGATTGAAGGTTGATTATGCAAGCAGTGAATAAGATAAATGATCTTAGATTTCAATTTTGATCCCGAAAAAGATTCTACTTGCTGCTTCATTGGAGGAACCTTCATGTGAGATTCAGCTCTTGTTAGACTTGAAGATGTGATTTGAAGAATCGTTTAAGCATTGGAGTTCATTTAATCATTGTGAGATCATGCAACATGCAAAATGCAAAGAGACATGCAAGATGAAATGCAACCTAAGACCTAGGACCTAGTCACTGATCATATGTCAATTTGTTATCATCATTGAACTTTTAGGTAACTGGATAAATCAATACAATGCCCACTAGCCATGAAACCATAGACATATGAATATCGATTTGTATGCGCAAGAATCAATACAACACCCACTGGTCAACAACCATGGATATATGAATATTGATTTTGTTTTCGAAATGTCGAATTAGATATAAGCATCAAAGCATAAACGCCAGGATGACCTGAATATCATGTCCATTTTGATATAGCAATTTGTATAAGCATCAAAACATAAACGTCGTGATGACCTGAGTACACCTTGCATTGCAAACACATCAAACAGTCAAGAGATCATTCTAAATCCCATGTGAATTACCCGTAGTGACCCTTTATCGTTCACCTCCTTAGGCAAGATCGCATTTCATAGTAGGAGAAAGAACTTACTCAAAAAGACAATAGTTAGATCAAACTTTCTTGAATTTTCTGGGTATCAATGGTCGAGGTACGCATGGCCATCCAATTTGAGATAGAGGCTCTTACAGTCAGACACCATTTCAATCCAAAATTTCCAAAGTTATAAGATTTCACATACAAGCAGAAAACCAAGAAAAGATTATGCCCCAAGTCATCACTCTCTAAATCCTGTAAAGGACATCATTGAGGAGCTCGAAGGGACACAATATGCAAAAATCTCAATGCGAATCAGTAAGCATACAAGGAGATAAAAGCATGTAAAAATCATAGATTGTTTTCAGTTTGAGTTTGATGTTTGATTGCGTTGTTGGAGATGCAAAATCCTTTCTGGAGACAAGACAGATTGACTAACTCACATGAAGCTTCAAAGGACTCTGACTAGATATGATCCGTCTAAGATACATGGGAGACCATAGGATATGACATTGATTGCCCCCAAGTGCTAAACATTGATAGGATACAGACACTTGAGTTGATTGGTGTACAGACCGACTTATTGAAAACTAAAAATGTTGAAACAAACCGGGAGATATGTACAAACTAAAGCAAGACTAAAAGCTGGGAAAGACCAAGATTGTGCTGATAGATGGAGCATTTGGAACAAGTGGCGCCCGTTTGTCGGGTTTTCACCATCTTGGTAGAGATTCTATTTTTGCTACCAAGGCGCCTGTTTCCAGGTTTTCACTAAGGCACTTTTTCTTTTTCTCATTTTTTTTTATATTTTTCATTTTTCAATTTTTTTGTACTTTTGATATTTTTTTGATTTTTTTGTGAATCATCAAGGTGCCTATTGCTAGGTTTTCACCAAGATGTTTATTTTTTCAAGAATTTTTCTGATTTTTAGAATTTTTTCAAGATATTTAACCATAGACTGAATGCCTTAGGCGTAGAATTTCTTCAGATGGAGAATGTTGATTGGTTCTCAGAGTTGTTCTCCTTCAGTCATTGAGAGTTGATAGGCACCAAAGCCAAAAGTAGCAATGATGACAAAGGGACCCAGCCAGTTGGGTTTGAACTTCCCCTTGCATTCTCGATGGGATTGATTTTTAGGATTTTCTCTCAAGACTAGATCACCAATGTGGAATTCTCTATGTCTGACTTTCTTGTTGTAGCCTCTAGACATTCTCTTCTGATATACTCTGAGATGATCATATGCTACTTGTCTGCGCTCATCTAGTAGTTCCAGTTCTTGTAACCTAGACACTCTGTAGTCATCATCAGTTACGAGACTATGCATTCTAATTCTGAGTGATGGGATTTCAACCTCAATAGGTAGTACCACTTCAGACCCATAAACTAAAGTGAAAGGTGTAGCCCCTGTAGGTGTTTTGATACTTGTTCTGACACTCATTCTGATACTTATTCTGATACTAGTTTTGATACTGATTCTGATACTGGTTCTGATACTGGTTCTGATACTTGTTCTGATACTTGGTTCTGATACTAGTTCTGATACTGGTTCTGATACTGATTCTGATACTAATTCTGATAATTGTTCTGATACTTGGGATACTTGATAGCATCTTTTTCCATTACAAACTCATAAGCAAGATCATATCATGTAGTCCCAATGTCTAGCAAGGTGGAGAACAAGAGAGATTGGCAAGCTAGTGGAAGAGATGGAAGATAAGAGAATAAAGGATAATGAAGGGAAGAAATCCTCAAGAGCAAACTCCTCAAGAATACCCAAGCTAGGGAAAAATTGTCATGTAAAGTGCATTTAAACAAGTAATGAAAGGCTAGCATAGGATAAGTCACAAAAGCATGATGCAAGAGCAGGAAAGGATGCAGTCCAAAAGAGTAGACATGTCAGGAGGCTTCATAGCACTGTGTTTTACTCTTTCTTTCTTTTTTTATTAGATCAAGACCAAAGGGGAAAAGGATAGCGATAGGCGAAAATGAATGTAGGAAGATGGATATGAAGGCTAAACATGGAAGGAATGAAAGCAAGATCACCGTAAGATAGCTCACAAAATAGCTAAATATTCGTGTATAGATCAACATTGTCAAGATCAAAGAGAGAAGATGAAATGGATGAAATATGTAGAAGAACTACGCATGATGCCTGATTGCCAAGTTTTCATCATGGTACTTATCCAAGGTGCCACAAGGGAGTGGTTTTCACCATAGGACAAATTTATTTCTCTTTACTTTTGCTACCAAGGCGCCTATTTCTAGGTTTTCACCAGGGCACATTTTCAATTTTTTTTATTTTTTTATTTTTTTATTTTTATAAATTTCCCCCTTTTTTTTTTTTAGAAGAAGGCAAGCTTTTTAGATAATGCTCCTTGAAAGGATAAACCATGATATGCCAAGGATTCAAAATGATATGCTCAAAGATGCTGATAGGGAAAGGAATATGGAAGAGAAAAATGGAGGATAGGGTTTTATGTAAAGCGAGTGAGGTTGGAAGATAGGAGGAATAGGCAAATGAGGAAAAATGATAGAAGGTAGAAGGTTAACGAATGGAAGGATTGTGAAAGGGTAGATGGAAAGGAAGGCAAGATCAACATAAACACACACCTTTAAGGGTGGCGAGAGGGTGGAGGAATCGTGAATGAAGGAATACGTGAAGGAATATGGTGAATGGATAGTAGAGGTTGAGGTTTAGGCACATGAAATGGAAGAATATTTTTGGAGGGAGATAAAGTGGAAGCCTTTGGAAGCTTGAATGTCAATTTCACTTTTTTCTCAACACCAGACTCTTTCAAGAGAGACTTTGGAATCCATATAGTCGTAGGATTTTTATTTCCTTTTGATGATCTAGAGAGAATATCTTCAATGATGGATTTTGGAACCCATACTTGTCTTGTAGTTTTTTTCTTAGATATCTCTTTTGACTTTATGCCTCCGTGTCGATTAGAGGAGACATGGTGATATTTTTTTGATGGATTCTTGTATTGGACATTCAAGTTACTTCAAAAAGACTTGGCATTTGTGGAAGAGGGAGGATATGACTGGTTTAGATGGGTGGGTGGATGAAAAGGATTCAAGGGTATGCATCTATGTTGATCTTGAGGAAAGCTAGATGTGTCACTCTCCGTGGAAGAGGTATCATATTGCTCAATTTTTTTTCGGGGGCATGGTGACATGTACAAGTCTTTATCAAATGGAAAAGAGTATAGAGATTCCATGGAGAACTTTTTAGATTCCTTCTCTTTCTCAAGTTTGTCAAGTTGGACTTGCATAGCTTGCAGCTGCTTCATCATAGCGGTGATTATAGCTTCTTCCTCTTGTGTACTAATTCTTTGAGACATGTGTACTGATTCTCAATAGCTATTGCTCTATTCCTGACACAATGATATTTTTGACAGATTCTGGAACTAGGCTGGAAACATTGGATATCTTGCAATTTGACAATTTCTGACAACTCTCTCAAATTTTTCCAAACGACACTCTGCAGACTCGTACGACACTGGGTAGTCTATGAAATGACAGTTGCTAAACTCATACGATAGTTGGGTAATACTGAAATGACACTTGACAAAACTCGTACGACTTTTGACTTCCTGAAATGACTTTTGACTCCAGAAAGATTTTATGTCAATTTTTGCAAAATTTAAGGTCTTCAGTTTTGGATTGTTTGCAAATTGTATTGTCCAGATTTTGAAGGTTATACCAGATTTGATCATTTTTAATAGCCAAGTAGATAAATAAGCATGCAGAACAACAAGCAAGTGATTCCAAGCACGTCTGAAAATAATGAACAAGGGCAAAAGCAACCTTGCGCATGAACAATCAAGTGACCAAATTGTGCTAATCCCTGAGAGTACTAATTGTGTATGTTCTGAAAAGTTTTGCAACAGCACACATATACCTTAGAATGAAAAATTGGCCTCTCTAGGGTTTTTAGTAATGGTTTGACTCTGCAACTTTTATGATTCAAAGGGGTGAACTCCAATTCCGGCGCACTAGGGTTTTGACACAGTCTGAGAAATTAATCTTCAAGAGCTGCTAGGGAGATCTGACAACCCAACAATGAACCATACCCATGGAGATTTCTTCCACAAGGACATTTATATAGCGGCTGTCACTACCATGGTGAAAATGGCTATTACCACTTGAGGTTCCATCAACGCAGTTTGCCCTGTGAAGGGATTGTCTGCTACGGTTAACCCTCTCTAAAGATGACTCACAATAGTATACCACAAGGGGACTTGGCTCCAAATTCAAGGTTTTGACACCTCTTCACTTTTAACCCAAACAAAGCAAGCAGATTAATCCGACATGCTAAGACAAAGTTTTGTTCCACCAAGGTCTGTGATATCAACTCCACATGATCTATCAACCTCTCCGGGGAGAGAATGTATCAATCAATAAGAGAAGATGCACTAACCAATTTTGATTCACCAAAGCTTGTGATATCAACCCCACATGATCTATCAACCTCTCTAGAGAGAGAATGTGTCGATCAATAAGAGAAGATGCACTAACCAAGATGAATGTGAAACACACTAAGTATCCTCCCTACCTACAAGGATTCCATCATCAAGGAAGGATTTCACTAGGAATCCAATCTCTCAAGAATCACGAATAGTGTTCATAGGGCCTAATTACTATGTGAGCACAGATGTATGTTCTGAAAGCAAATCTACCAAAAGCATCCAAAAAGTAGAAAGATGAACACTTAACGTTTAAAGTGAATATGAGATGAGTCCACAAGGTGGAACACTTAACACCTCACACAAGCTGAAAACAAGTCCCCAACTTAGAAAACAAGTGAGTTCCTAAAAGCACAAAAGGGTTGCCAAGTGGAACACTTAATGCTTCTGTCCTGTTGACCCCTCCCCTTTATGGTGCTGAGATTGCAACCACGGGGCGAAAATGAGGGGCCGGCGGATTAGCGAGTCCAATAACCCAAAATAGCAATCAAGATCAATCACAAGTATTCTAAGACTACTTAATGAATCATTAAGAGTTCACAACCTAGTATCAATTATGCAAGTGTGTAGAAATAGATCAAAAGCATGAAAAGATGCACACAAGCTTGACACATAAGAAATTTATTTTAAGTCCCAAATCAAAATATTATTAGATGAAGGAGAATACCTGGGATCCTCACAACGTGCTTAGTAGATTTTACTTGATTTTTAGCAATTTTTGTTGAGCTTTACCATGCAAGCAAGCTACGAACTCTCCAACAAGCCAACAAGCAAACAAGATATGCAAGGTATATTCAACTTATGAAAACCCTAGGGTTAGATCTAAAAATCAATTGTTATGAGAAATAATAACTAAAAATTAATCCAAATGACAACTCATATCATGCATTGAATCATATGAAAAATAAGTGCATACCCATCACAAAATTTTAAGTTTTTTGCACTGCATTTGACCTAGTCAACAAGATCTAATTTTTTTGATATGATTTTGGCCACAAAAATAGAAATTCAGAATAGAGACCCCTGCTAAAAAATAGAGATCTTTCCAAAAATGCAAAAATTTTAGAAAAATCTCTTCATTTGTGCCCTAGAGACCCATTTTATCAAAATAGACCAGTTTTTGTAAATTGACTATTTGAGCTATGATATCATGTCCAAATTTAAAACACAAAGAATGGAACCCTTGTAAAATTTAAAGAGATTTCTTAAAATATAAAAATTTCTAAAAAATATGCTGATTTGCGTCAGATAATAATTTTTTCCAGAATTTTAAGAAAAAATTATTAAAAATTCAAAACATCTCAAAAAATTCTAAATTTTTTACCGTAGCTTCCCTGACATGTCACCAACTAACAAAAAAAATTTTAGACCAAAATTTTAAGTTTTTTGGGAGATAAAATTAAATCTTTGAAACTTTGGGGTTTTAGCTCCCAAAAAAATCAAAACCAGCATGCAAAGGTGGGTTGCCCCACGGTGGGCGCCAGAAATGTGTGTGTGAAAATTGTACCTGATCTATAGACACAAAACTCAGTAAAACATTAGAGGTTAGCTATAATCAAAATCGTGCAAATTTGAAAGCTATCTAACCAAGCGATTTACTGCCTTCTAGTAGGTGCGAGATTAATGTTCTCAGATTATTATCGAGATCAGTGACCTAGACGACACCTAAATGAAGGATTTGAATGCAAAATATGGATATGAAATTGAATGCAATTAATCTATATTTTTTTTTGAATTTTCTATGCAATAAGAATGATAAAATGATATGAAACTATCTATATGAAAAACTTGATATGAAACTATCTAAGAATGATATGAAATATGAATGCAAAAATAAGATTGATCTCACAAAGATGTCGATTCGCAAGAGCTTTGATTCTTCAATTCCAATTCTCCAGCGTGATTGTGCAAAATATGAGATGATTTGTGAAGAGCTGAAGCCTTTAATTTATAGAAATCCAGGGCTTTGGAGGTGCATGGATAAAAGCCATAAGTCACTCAAATTAACTCATCTTGATTTTTGAGTTATCTGATCATGAAAGATAGTTAATTCTCAAAATCATGCAAAAACATGCAAAAATAGCTTTTTAACTCAAATTAGAGTTTAGATTAGCTTTTTGAACTCCAAAAGGATGTTGAGTTCCAAAAAGTCAATAACTTGCATTGATTTTCTGATTTGGAGTTTAACTGTTTCTTTTGAATATGCATAATAATTAAGAATTAAATAAATAAATAAAGTGATTTATCCTCAACTCAACTGATTTTTGAAATAAAATAATTAATTTATGGGTTAATTAACTATTTTACCAAACTTTTATTAAAAATTATATTATTAAATAATGACAACATGCTTTAATTAATTAAATAAGAATTTAATCAATTAAAGATAGGAATTTTGATCTATTGTCAAAATTAAATAAGACAATTAATAATAGATAGAATTAAATTTAATTAAACAATTAAGTGGCAAATATTAAATCTAATTAATTAAATATGAAAATATTCAATTAATCAAACTTAGGATAAATGTGATTTATTGCCAAATAATCATTAAATTAAAGATAATTAAGATGATTAGGAATATTACTAAGAATATTCCCCGATGCAGAATTTAGGATAATCAATTATGATTCGATGATGTTTAGATGTGCCTTAGATTAGGACTTTGATGTCGATTTCGTTCGAATTGTCGATGTAGGAGATTAATGAACTTATAGCCCATTTTTGGGGTATTACATGTATTTGTGTTTGTAAATATGTATCCCATGGATGGAGAAGTGTCACTTATATCTTGTTTGGGATTTAGCATGCTGCAAAAATAAAAAAAGGTTAAAAACAAAATGCATAACTATAGTAAAGGGAGTTCGTATGTATGCCCCCTCCTTATTATGCCTACAATATAGACATAATAAGGAAGAGAGTCAAGGATACCTACTTCAACAAGGAGAAATCCTTAAATAAAAAATATACGCCATAATCTTAATGAAGGGCATTGAACCTTACAAACTGAGAACATAGATAATCGTGAAAGGATATATCACTTATAAGAAGATGATCCTCAAAGGGGATAAATCTTGCTTACAAGATATCTAACTTCAAGAGGAGCGATTGAATAAAGATACCATCTCTAAGAAAAAGAGGGGAACAAAAATTCATCTATTTAGCCCCATGTTACTAGTTGAAATGATAATTTTTGATGAAGGATAACAAAATTTGAATCACAAAGTAAGGGGAAATGTTTATTATGAACATAGTTACACAAATAAAGAAGAGATGATGACTTAGGACATACACATCTTGTATATAAGAGGGAATCCTAATCAAAACAATAATTCCTTATGTGAAAATAATGTCACATAATAAAAAATACCATTGTACTAAGGAAAGTAGATCCTTAGACAAAGGGATAGAAAAAGAAACCTCCCCCACCAAGCACGAAGGAAAGATAGAATTAACCCTAAATGATAGGCACCTTACAAGAGATATGCTAATCCAAGAATAATTTGTAAGAAAAATTCTTTAAACAACATATACACTTGAAGAGATATCATCTAGAAAGTAACAAATCATCAAGGAGAGAGAAAAAAAATGCTATGGATGATCATAAATGATAAACATTTTCCTTTATGGCATTAAGAGAGTTTGTTAAGCAAAAATGTTCATGTCTTGAGTGAAAAAAAGTATCACATACCAAAGAAAGAATAATGTATCATAAAATAATGAAAATCCATAGAGATATGAAAGAAATAAGGAAGGATGTCACATTATGTTAGCTTACTGGTCAACATAATTATACAAGATATGCACTCCCAATTAGCAAGGACATCATAGTGTAAAAGGGATGAACAAAAAAGATATAATTGATGCTTGAGAGAAAGGGAAATATGACCCAATATATGCTCTTAGTGATAGATCTTTTGTAATAAACATGCACTTTCAAGAAAACATAAGGTTGCTACTCGGGATGTAAATCTCTTGAAAAAGATAAAATCCTTGTGTAAAACAACAAATCCATACCAAAAAGAAAATTACTATAAAATATTCAAGTACACAAGAGATATTAGATGCAAAGAGAAAAGGAAGGACACATTATACTCCCTAAGTGGTTCCTATTTACACTAGACATGTGTTTTCAAGAAAGCATAATATTTCACTCAAGATGTTAATCCTTATGTAAAACAATAAATGCATGCAAGAAAGAATGTCATAATATAAAAGAAACAAGTCAACATAGAGAGATATGGAACCTATGAGATAAAGAGGAGAATGAGATAATACCCTTTCCCCCCAAGTGAGGAGATAAGGAAAAGGACTATTATGTTTCTCACAAAGAAGAACATTGAGCCTACATAGGATAGGCAAGAAATGTCACATAGTGAGGAGAAACACAATAGGAATGTAGATATACTAGGTAGAATGATCATGAAATAGGTGGAATTCATCATTGTAAGTCATTTTAATTAAACCATAATCAATGAATTCTTGAATTTTACACTTCAAATCATAGCACTCACTAGTCCTATGACTAGGAATTTGATGAAACATATAAACAAAATGATTGTCTTGTTTATGTTTTCTATTTTTGCACTTGTTTTTCAAAGGAAAATTAATTAAGTTGGTCTTAGTAAGCTCAAGAAAAATAGATTCTTTTTGTGAGGATAAATTAGGAGGAGAATGTATAGAATGAAAATGAGAAGGTGGGACACCTAAAGGTTCTTTTGAAAAACATTTGTCATTAATAAGATAAGATACTCCCTTTAGGGGGGGAGGATTGAAATCTAAAGATGACCAATCAATATCCACACATCCATTAGATATAGTTGTTTCAATAATCCCAAAGGTGGTTTGAGAAGTATCTTGAATAGTATCGACTTGATTAGGTTTACTACTCTTGAAAGATTCCTTAGAAAGGGCCTTACGGATGCCATCTTCTACTACTAAGATATGTCTAGGAGAAGGACAAACATAACTCAAAAAATCCTCATCTATAGAAGGAATTTAAATGAAACTCATAGGAAGGGATTTATCATTAGGATAAATAATCATGTCATCAACCTCGTGCACCAAATGATCCTTATAAGGAAAAAAACATTAGAGAAGAAAGATCATCATTATTATTGAATGCCTCTTTGGAAAGAGGGATATATTTACAAGGAATGGTGGTAATCACAATGTCCTTAGGATTGAGATCAATTTTTTTAGGATGATCATTATGGGAATTAATGAAATGAAGAACTAATTCATCCTCAAGATCTTGAAGAGAACTTGAAAAGGAACCAACAAGTGAAGACAAAAAATCCATTGAAAATGAAATGAAATGACTATAAATGATATATTTTTGTATTATATTAGACAAAATGCGGTTCAATATAAGAATGAACTAGATCTAAGTTGCATTTTTTGTAATTTTCACAATGCAACTCAATGATGAAAATATAATGCAATGCATACAATGTACTCTAACACAAAAAAGAAGGAAATGTCATAAGTCGGGTTCACCAAAATGTATAGTGAAGGTGAACACACAATAATGTGAAGGAAATCCAACTACCCAATCAAAAGGATAAAGCATGAAAGTAGTGGGTTCACCACAATGTACAGTGAAGGAAAACACACAAGAATGTGAAGGAAATCCAACTACCCAATCAAAAGGATAAAGCATGAAAGTGGTGGGTTCACCAAAATATATAGGGGGAAATGAGATCCTATTACACAATAAGGGAGTATACCAATATTCCACCACCAAAGGAGGCCTAATTAACACAAAAGGGAGTGCTAATGCATAACCTTCACAAAGGAGAAAATTACTTAGATTAACTTCTTCCTTTCCCTACAAGAGGGGATTGCGGCTAGTATGAAAAAGGAAAAATATGAAAGAAAGTGATGTAAACAATAAATGAAGTCACTACACACCAAAGGAAATTCTTGGGATAAGGTTTGTAAACCTTTTAAGAAGGGAGGCCTCGGTCTTCGAAGTATAAGAAGTATAAATGATTTTATTATGGCCAAACTTCTTTGGAGATTATTCAAGACCCCAGGAGAATGGAGTACTATTTGGCACAACAAATATAACAGGGATAGGAGTGACTTCCAAATTTTTTTGAATCAAGAATCTATACAAGGAGGATCTAGCATTTGGATTAATGCTTTGAGAAAGAAGGAATTCATCAGGAAGGGTGTGAAATGGAAGGTGGGAAATGGAAAGACTATTCTTTTTTGGGATGATGAATGGATTTTGGATCACCCTCTTAATTCTGATTCAAATTGGAAAGAAAAGATGTTCCAATGAAAACATATTTTTGGCTTGCATGAGACTGACTATTGGGAAGGAGATAATTGGACTAACTTGTCTAGGGTGGATCCTTCTCTTAGAAGTCTAAATAAAATTTTGAATGTTGTCTTCCTCATTGAGGAAGATGATACTTTAATTTGGAGATACAATTCTAATGGTTCTTTCTCAGTCTCCTCTTTGTATATGCAGAATTATGAGAATTGCCTGGAACCGTGTTGGGTGAAAGCTTGGTTTAAAGGATTAACCCCTAAAATTAATGTGTTTTTTTGGATCTTATTGTAGGATAAAATCTTAACTATTGATAATCTTAGGAAAAGGGGTTTATACTTAACTAATAGATGCTATCTCTGCAAGAATGATGAGGAGAACATTAATCATATGACTATTCATTGTGCCTTTGCTAGGAAAATATGGGAGAAGTTTTTGGATTTGATGAATATGGATTGGATCTTTCCACAGGGTATTCAGGAGCTTTTCACTTCTTGGAGATCTCCTACTAATAATAATATTTTATTATCTATCTGGAACTTCCTTTTACCCTACATCTGCTGGGGGGTTTGGAAAGAGAGAAATGATACGATCTTTAGAAACAAGGAGTCTAGCTGGGTTGTGATTTTCCACAAGATTAAGAGAGCTCTGTTGGAGAACATTTGGCTGATTAGTAATTATCAAGAGCCAAAAGATGATTGGGAGGTGAAAGTCTTCAAAAATTGGAAGCTAGATGGAAAGAAGGTTCATAATATCAAGAGGAGGTGGTACTCAATAGATAAGAATGCAAGAAGTCTGAGGAATGAGGCCCACTGGGATTGCCCCCCTAATGGCTTGATGAAAATCAATTTTGATGGTGCCTCTAAGGGAAACCTGGGGATTGCTGGCTGTGGCATTGTTATTATGTACTAGAATTTGTACCTTCATAGGGTTATTATTGACAATAATTGAATAAAATAACTAAATTAACCACAAAGGAAGAGCTATTTTAACAAATAAAGATAATTAAGCACTCTATGGATCTCTAACTAGGGATGTTAATGGTGAAGCTCTTAGAAAGCCTCCATTAATGACAGCCCTAGAATGAGAATATATGATAAAGAAAGCTAAAAAAGTTCAATTCCAAATTGAAATTCTTAATTAACTTCTAAATTTTCCTTCCTAACTCAAAATCTCAAGAGGTTAGATGCAATTCTCAGATTTGTGGATTGATTACGAGTGAATTATCGCTTGCTTTTATAGGATTTGTCAAGGGTAGGGGGTGTAGTTGGATTTGATCAAGGTTGAGTTGGGGTTAAGTCTTTGGTTCCACCCTTTGAAGACAATTTAAATATTGTGTCCTCAAAGCTTGGGACAAGAAGAAAAGATGAGTGGACAAGATGTTCTTTCAAATTGAGTGATTGAGATTCATTTTGACTTGATCCATGTGAGATCTTTCTTTAAATCCTATTGGTTGAGGCTTTTTCCTCCCATGTGGTGTTGAGAGAAAATAGGACTTAATTAATTGAGTTTAGTTAATTTGTTTAGCCATGTATACCCCTTGAGTGGGTTGATTTGATTTTAAATAGAACTATACAATTAATTAGATTAATTGCACATTGATTTAATTTATCATGATTTGATAGGTTTTAATTGATCTTTATGGATTTGATTTTTAATTAAATTGAATTAAAGCTTGATTTTAATTTTGATTGGTTAAATGCTTGTTTGGATTCAATTGCCTTGGTTTTGCCTTCATTATTCACATGAATGATCCTGTCCATTTTTTGGTGATTACAAATGCCCCTCTTTGAGTCGACATGTGAAGTGTGTTGATTAAAATAATGTTTTGATCCAATTGATAAAAGGTCCTAGTTCTGTCGATGGTCAATCTTGATGTTCGATACGAGATACCAATTTTGATGATAGGATTGATGCAGTTCTAATTGATTTGATATTTTTGATGGTCGATTCAATGATAGATTGCCTGATATGGTACTTGATTTAATTTGATTTTATGTTTGATGCCCCTTTCGATTGATTAGCAAAAAATTTCTTGATAAAAGATCATGCTTTGATTTGATGACCGTGCTCCTGATTCAATGATACTGATAATTCAAGTGTATGCCCCCTCAAGAAATGAATCAAAATGATTTTGGATGATTTGGTTGAGATTGGGAAATTTTGATTTATTTCTTGATATAGAATTTTGGAAATGCCCCGATCATGAGAGGATTTGATGAGAATATATTTGATTGATAAGATGTTGATGCTCCAGATAATTTGATGATGGTTTGGTATCATTTGATGTCAATTAGAATCACCTGGTTGATGTTGATGTCAATCTGATAGGATAAGTTGATGGGTTGATATTTCACTCTCAAGATCTAGAGAGACAAAACAATGATTTTCCTTCCTCACGATATAGAGTTAGGAGATTTGATGCGCTCATGATGAGAAAATGGATGAGAGGCTAACTTTATTGGTGTTAGATGATCAATTGGATGATTTGACTAATTGATATTTGATACATGATATGATTAGATGTTTTGATGATATGGATTTGATTGGATATTCTCATGATGCAAAAAAAGGATTGATAGAAGAGAAGGTGATGAATAGGATTAGGTTTCCCCTAGTTGATTAGCATGATTGATTATTGATGAATCGGATCATGATTTACATGTACTTGTATCTTGTGATGTTGATGTACCTTTGATGATTAGATTGAGCATGATTTTTGATGATGGATACCTCAAACATTGATGATATTGGTCAGGACTTTAATCATATGGATAGACATTTGATGATGTAGCAATGATGATATCATTGATCATTTGATGTATCTTGATTTGTTCTTTTGATGATGATAATTCTACCCCCTTTAGCTTTCCTTACATATATTGAGAAAAAGGATCCACCCATGAAAACTAACATGCAATTAATCTATATGGATGCATCTAGCTGTCACTATTCAGAATTTGGATGCTTATTTTCATCATTGAGATTTTGGAACTTGAAATTGGTACAACCCTCATTGGTTCAACCATGATGATATGAATACCTCTTTCCTTGGATTTTAATATTGCAAGTACACCAACAAAGAATTGATCCCTTTCATATACAAATGTCCTCGATGATTCTTTAATGATCATGTCATTAGATGGATTTGCATACTACTATGAATCAACATGGAAAGCACTCAAGAAGAAATCAATAAAATACCATGTCTTCATCATCGCTCATCTAGTCAAACATCATCGATTTGCTAAAAAAGACATGATTCCAAGAATTAAGTAACACTTTGAATATTTTTGCTTTTGTTTGTAGATCCATATTTCAAAACCTTCATCCACTTTGATCCTTAGTTATGTTTAAGCCTTTTAGATTTATATTTGATTTGTCAAATTTTTTTGTTTAGATCAAGTGTTTGGATGTTTGAAACCTAATATTGATCAATAAGTTCAATAGTAGCAATTTTTCTATTTTGATGCTATGATTTTGAGCCAACTTGTGTCTATTTTGATAAGCTTATTGAATTTGGATTGGTGCCCCTGGTTTGATTTAGCAAAGATCATGCTTTATTGGGCAATGCAACTTTTGAGTGTTTACTTAAGATTTGCAATTTTTAGATTTTTTAGATTCTTTTTTTTTGGATTTTTAAAAGATTTTTGATGTTTTTGGATTTTTAGAGATTTTTGATGTTTTTGGATTTTTAGAAGATCACTAGTTCTCAAACAAGATCACATCGATTTGTCTCCAATGTCTAGCAAGGTATAGGACATGAAAGATGGATTTGCAAACTGATGGATACTGGATGAATAAGCCATGATGGATGAAGCAAGTGTGTTACCTGTAGGACCATCTCCTCAAGATTATCCAAGCTAGGGAAAAATAATATCTCAATATAGGCTAATGATGTGGTGTTGGATAGCATATGGAATAATGACCTAGTGTCATGACAATGGTCTAAAGGAGTGGACATATCAAGAGACTTTTTCTAACATTTTTTTTTTCATTTCTTTTATTTTTCAATTGGATCAAGATTAAGGGATCAATATGGATAGGATCACACAATCATGATAAAGGGGTAGTGAAGGCTATGGGTGAATGGTTTTGGATTATGGGAAGGCTTCTTAGGAATAATGAAGGTGGCTTTAGGATAAGCAAGATCATGATAAGGTAGCATGAACGCAACAAGTGAATAGGCTGATGGATAGGATAACTCATGTCAAGATACTTAATGCTCATGGATATGTTCAACCTTGTCAAGATCAAAGGTGAAAGATGTAATACAAATGCAAGTGAGATCAATGGTAGAAAGATGGAGGATATGATGGATGAAACTTACCCCCAAGTGTAGAGTGCTAGAGAGAGGAATTACACATGACGTCTATTTGCCAGGTTTTCATCATGGTACTTGTCCAAGATGCCACAAGAAGTGGTTTTCACCATAGGATTTATTTCTTTTCTTTTCTTTTCTCTTTCTTCTTTTTTTCAATTTTTTTTTGAATTTTTTTGAACTTTTTTTTGGAGGGACTCAAGCCTCATACTCTTTGGATACTCCTTGAAAAGTTATGATATGATGGACCAAGGCCGCTGATAGGTATGCTCAAAGATGTTGATAGGGTGGTATAAATGTGATATGGTGGATAAGGTAGAGGGTGGCTAAAGCTTTGTGAAATGGATTGCATAATGGAAATCAAAGGATAATGAATGAGAGGATAATAAGTCTTTCTATGTGTGGGCATGAAAAGGGAATGGAAGGATAATGAATAGGAGGATAAGAAGTATTATCAAGATCAAAATAAATACCACCTTGAAGGGTAGTGGAATAATGGAAGAAAAATGGTTGAGATAGCTTGAGACTTTTATGTAAGAGAGGATATGGATCTTGGGATACAAGGACTTAAAATGGATGGATAAGATGAAATATGTTTGGGAGAATGTGAAGTGGAATCCTTTGGAAGCTTGAATGTCAATTTTGATTTCTCTTTCATGTGTAAGTCCTTTAAAAGTGACTTGGAAATCCACACTTTCTTTGATTTTTCTTTCCTTTTGGATGCTTTAGAATGAATTTCTTCAATGAGGAATTTAGGAACCCACATTTTCTTTGATTTTTATTTTTGCTTGATGGACCTTTGTGGTCTCTTGAATATATTTTTTTTCTTGCATTCACATGTCGATTATATGGGACATGGTGCTCTTCATCCATAAGTGGATTCTTGGTTTTCTGATTTTTATGTTGCATATTCAAATTTCTTCCAAAGGACTTGGGATTGGTGGATGAATAAGGTTGATATGGCTGGTTCGTATGGATGGTTTGATATGGAGGATTGACATGGATAGGTGCTTGGTTTCTCAAGTATGTATGTCTTTTTTGATCTTGATACATGGTAAGGTAAGGGGATGGTGAGATAGGGATGGTAGGAAAGGTTAATGAAGGGATATAGGGACCCAATATAGATGGAAGATATGAAGGTTTAAACTTTGGAATATAGGGACCAAGGATGGATTTGGAAGATGTAGAAGGATGATGCTTATGTGAAAATGGAGATAAATGATATGTGGGAGGGATATCAACATCTTTATTTTGAGCTGCATGGCCAAGGCTTTTGTCTTTTGGATTTATCTTTGTACCAATAGGCTTATATGTAGCTTTGATAGGAGCGACTTTGATAGGAGCAGTTGAAGCTTGAGGGTATTTATTCTTATGCAATGGATTAGGAAGAATGGGAGAATTTTGAGGTAGATATGGAGGCTTATGAAAAGTGGATGTTGGGGTACTTTGATCTTGACAAGGATCTTTTGATATCCTAGGAAGAATACTTTTCTTTTGATTTTCAATAAGTTCATTAGAGATGGAAGGAATATCTTGATCTTTCTTAGGAGATGGGTATGATATAAGAGATGAAGTAATATGGGGTGTTTGAGATGGAAGGATATCTTCTTGAAATAAATGGAAGGGTATGAAGGATTCATCATGGGATTTTTGGGATATGGGACTTTGGTAAAATATAGGATAAGGAGGGATATTATCTTGATCTTGATCCTTAATAAGACTTGTTTCTTTTCACTTTTGATTAGTCTCTTGACATGGAGCCACTTCTAAGGACAATGTAGGAGTTTGGATCCGCACGAGGGATTCTTGAGGGGATGATGCATGTTCATTTGAAATAGGTACAATAGGAATTGTAGCGCATGAAGGCTTGGAGTCTATAACCTTTGAAGCATGAAAGAAGTTTGTAGGGAGATGTAGGTTAGCTTGGATCTCTTTTAGAGGGAGTCCTTGAGGGTATAAATAGTCATTATGAAAACTATTTGGATCTTTTTTTGATGAAGGAATATTGGATAGCTTTTCTTCTATATGAAATGGAGGAATGGTGGAATAGGTGAAAGCTATAAGAGGACCACTACTAGACATGTGTTCATAAGTTTGATCTTGCTTGAGAGTAGTATCTTCATTAGATGATTCATTAGGATTGTCAATTTCAATTAAGTCATCATCAATAAGATTTTATGCTTCAAATCCATGCAATCTGAAGTTTCATGTTCATTATGTCTATGATATGCACAATAGTTTCTCAAAAAGATAAAACCACATGAAGTGATTTGAGGCAACGTGATGAAATCATTTTCAAGAAGTTTTTCCAAAGCCAATTCGTATGAAATTCCCAAACGAGTAAATGATCTATCCCAAGGATATTTGGATTTATTTGTGTTTCTCAAAGAGTTGTCATATGATGAATATTGTTGAGATGGGACTAATTCTTCTTGATTTCCTTGATCAAAGATGAGATTCTATTGATATTTTAAAATAGGCTCTTCATCAAATAGTGGTTTATCATTAGGATATTCTTGATCAAATATAGGGTTTTCATGATATTCTTTTTGATCAAATTTTGAATTATCAAAGATATGGCGTTCATGATGTTTTTCTTGATCATAGAGGTAAGGAAACAATGTTCTTAATGATAACTGGTTGGATAATGTTTCCATTTCTTTTTCCATTTCTTGAATTCTTGTGAATAGAATATTCTTTTGAATCTTTATTGTTAATTGATTTTTGGATCTTAATGGATGTTTTCTTTTTGTAATCAAAGACCTTCAAGCACAACACAATGATTTTATCAATTATCACAATAAATTCTTTCAAGCAATCTACCTAAGTTCAAATTTGGATTTTAAAATGGCTCTAATGAGGTAGGCTTGCTAATTTATCAAGGATTTAGTATGGATTCTGTTTTAAATGGATATTAAACTTTCATCCTCCAAGTATATTAAGAGGCTTCCCACCATTGGTATGTCAGAGTTTTACACAATCCCTAAGGACTCCTCAAGGAAGTTAAAAAATTTAACACCCTTTTTTCACACACCCAATTAAGGATGCATGTATTTCTTTTTATAGTGGGTTGGATGATTGTGACAAAGGTGATTGTATCCCACTTTGGGCTGTCCCTCTCATCAGCCTCGTTAAAGAAAATCTCGAGAGGCGAGCCCAACTATTGATCTAGCATGTTCATTTGAAAGCAAGAAAGTGGAATGAAGAAATAGGTTGTGGGAGTTTGATTGACCAAAAAGGTGAAGAGCATATCCCTATCTATTTCTCAATCCCCAAACACAATTAACAATGTTCAATTTCCAACCCACTAACTAGTGAGAATCGAGTATTGCTACTCTTTTCTACAAACAAGGGGTTTATTTGATTATGTGCTTGATTTCCTTAACCTTTCTTTTAATCAATAAATTTTGACACTTTTGGCATTTTGATTCACTAAAAGAAGTGAAGAGAATAGGCCTAATATCAAAATTTCTCAAACAATAATAGGCTATTTTTACTTACTAGATCTTGAAAACAACAAAGCCACAATTTAAGTTAAAAAAATGACTAAGTTTAGGCTTACCTTTTCCTTGTACCTAGCAAAGGCTAGGGGCATTTTTTATTGATTTTCAAATTTTTAATGCTTACCTTGGCGATCGTTCCTTTCCAATGTGCTTTTCCTCCAACAAGTTAGTTAACAAAACCAGCCACAATGAAGAAAATAAAATAAAATTGAAGAAACAAAGATAAAATAGAACTTTAAGCATTATTTGTCAAATTTAAGAAAAATTTGATTAAGGTGAATAAATCCAATTCAATGAAACAAATTTTGCTTTATATGTTTCTACAACTTTGATATAATGATCATATACCTTTCCTTCTTGTTGAGAATCCTCAAGACAACTTAATGTGATAAATGTTCTCCTTTTTTATCTTCCTTGTCAAAGCTTTGCCTTCTTGATTGAATCTGCTCTCTGGTTTTTTTACTCTTTTATGTCTCGACATCCTGTAGAGACAGAGAAAATATTTTCTAACAGTCAGATTCTATTTATTTTCAAATTAAGCAAAAGCACTATTGAATCTATTGAAAGTGCTCTTTAAATGCCCAAACACGCTAGAGATCGAATTAAAAGCGCTAAAGACAATAGTTAAAAGCACATAAATAGAGAGTAAAAGTGTTGAAATCCTATGTAAAGGCATCAAAAAATGATCATACGCGCTAGAGATCGAGTCAAACACGCTGGCTAGTTAGGGAATAAGTGCTGATAGAAATTTAGACAGAAGCTAGAAAGAATCGAAAGCATTGTTTCTCTATGCAAAGGCACACAAATTTATCATGGAAGTGCTGTTATAGTGCTCAAAAGTATTGTTTAACTATTCAAACATGTTGTTTAAAGTCTTAGAAGCGCTATTTCACCTGCAAAACAAAGAGCTTAACATGCAAAAATTTGAACAAAAATGAGATTTATGAATTTTCAGAAAGTGAAGCCTAAAGCCCCACGGTGGGCGCCATTTTATGTACTAGAATTTGTACCTTCATAGGGTTAGTATTGACAATAATTGAATAAAATAACTAAATTAACCACAAAGGAAGAGTCATTTTAACAAATAAAGACAATTAAGCACTTTATGGATCTCTAACTAGGGATGTTAATGGTGAACCTCTCAACAAGCCTTCATTAATGACAGTCCTAGAATGAGAATATATGATAAAGAGAGATAAAATAGTTCAATTCCAAATTGAAATGCTTAATTAACTTCTAAATTTTCCTTCCTAGCTCAAAATCTCAAGAGGTTAGATGCAATTCTCAGATTTGTGGATTGATTATGAGAGAATTATCCCTTTCTTTTATAGGATTTGGCAAGGGTAGGGGGTGTATTTGGATTTGATCAAGGTTGAGTTGGGGTTAAGTCTTTGGTTCCACCCTTTGAAGACAATTTAAATATTGTGTTCTCAAAGCTTGGGACAAGAAGACAAGATGAGTGGACAAGATGTTCTTTCAAATTAAGTGATTGAGATTCATTTTGGCTTGATCCATGTGAGCTCTTTCTTTAAATCCTATTGGTTAAGGCTTTTTCCTCCCATGTGGTGTTGAGAGAAAATAGGACTTAATTAATTGAATTTAATTAATTTATTTAGCCATGTTTACCCCTTGAGTGGGTTGATTTGATTTTAAATTGAACTATACAATTAATTGGATTAATTGCACTTTGATTTAATTTATCATGATTTGATAGGTTTTAATTGATCTTTATGGATTTGATTTTTAATTAAATTGAATTAAAGCTTGATTTTAATTTTGATTGGTTAAATGCTTGTTTGGATTCAACTGCCTTGATTTTATGCGCCTTGGTTTTGCCTTGATTATTCACATGAATGATCCAGTCCATTTTTTGGTGATTACAATTATTAGAGATGAAAATGGGAATTGTAAAGGTGCTAAAACCATTCCTATTGGTTTTAATACTAACCATGTTGCTAAGGCCAATGCTGCTCTCTATGGTCTTATGTTGGCTAAAAGGAAAAATTATAGAAAAGTTTGGGTTGAAGGGGATTCTCTGAATATTATTAAGTGTCTTAATAATACCATGACCCCTTCATGGACAATTTCTAATGCCATTAACAAATTAACAAACATCATAAAATCCTTTGATGCATGTGTAGTTAGTCACTGTTGTAGGGAAGCAAATTATGCGGCTGACTGGGCTGTGAATGTGGCATGCCGTAATCAGGTGGACATCGAATGGGATGATGGGACTATCCTTCCTCTTGAAGGGGAATCATTAATTGATATGGATCAATTGAAAAGAAGGCAATATGTACTTAATGAAGATCACATTAACAACCAATAAGTGCAGGGATTCGTGTGAGGATGACGAAGGACATTATGGTGATTATTTCTTTCATCTCACATGATTTTTGGGTCTTTTGAGGCTTTGGAGGGTATTATTGTGACTTCAAGCTTAAGTTTTAGAGTGTTGTGAGAATTTTTGAGAGTAGGTTTTTTTACAGTTGTAGAACCATGGGAGGCCGGAAGAAAGGTGTAAGCCAGGGAACTGCAATGAATTGAACCAAAACCTGGAGGTTTGGAACATTGTTAAGGAAGGGGGTCTGTCAGTTTATCTGGAAAAACTGCATGGAGGGAAGATTGTTGTCACTAAGCATTTCATAAAGACCCAAAACAAAGGGAAAATCACGGTGGGAGCACAGAGCATGGAGGTGACTGAGGAGATCATAGTTGAGGCGATGAGTCTTAAAATAGAAGGGATCAACTTCTATAGGGACATGAAGGTGTCAGATAAATATCTGGAGGCTTTTGCGCCAACAGACTAGGAAAGGAAGCGCATGGTTAAGGTTGATAACTCTTATTTTAACCCTAACTGCATTTTTAGGCCATGGAGACTAGTTCTTTTTGTTATCATTAGTTACATTATGCTGGATGGTAGATATACCAAAATTTACAATCACCATTTGATTCTACTAAATCATTTTAGGCATGGGGTTAAAATTAATTTCCCCTTTTATCTTTTGAGTTCTTTGAATGCTACTATCCTTAGCTGGCAAAGGGACCCTGAAGGTGACCATGCCTATCATGATGGGCCGATGGTCCTTATCTATGAGGTTCTAAAGTCTAAGAAGGTTGAGAGGTCCTAACTGAATCAGAAGGCCCTTGAAGATTATGATATTGATGGTAAAGACTCAAAGGAACCCTTCATGGAGGATACTGAAGATGATGAGGTTGACTCTGAGAAACCCAACAAGCCCTCCATGCATCATGACTCCTCATCCAAATGAAAAATTAGGAAGGCCAAGATGGAGGATTCAATTACCGATATGGAGATGGAGGAAGAGGAGAGTAGGGACAATAGTGTGAAGGGGAAGGGTAAAAAGAAAATGGAGACTATAGGGAAGTGCACTAGAGCTAATAAAAGGAATAAGAAGAGGGATAAGAGGGTTTTCATTTCTTCTGATGATGGCTCTGCCTCACAAGATAACATTCAGGAAAAAAAGAAAAGTGAGTGGAGAAGATAATTAACATGGAGGACTGTGATGAGTTAGATCAAAATTTTCTGGTTGATGATAACATCATGCAGGAAATAGCCTAGGATGTGGCTAATATTGAGAAGGATGGCTAGGATGATAATAGGGATAGGGTGGAGAGCTCCAAGGAGGAGATGGTGTGTGTGAATAAGGATTTTGACAACCTAGGGTGCTCTGCTTTCCTTAACAACCTTTGCACCATGAAAAATGACATCAACACTATTAAAACCCACATCCAACAACTTCAAAAGGAAACTGTAATTCTCGGTAAAATAAATCTGGGAGAGAAGACTATGGGATAGTGTATTGATGAACTGAAGGATATTGTTGGTAGGGCTGAGGGGTTTACAACCGTTAATGATAGAATCATTTCTATGGAGAAGAAAATAAAAGAGGGGGAGATGGGAAAGGTGGGAACATGATTAAGAGAATTGAAAAAATGGAAAACATAATTGAGAAGTTGGAGAAGATGGTGGGAAACATCACTGAGAAGATTTTTTCCATTCTCAAGGCCTCGGTTGAGCATGTCAAGATTCTTGTGGACAAAATGGAGCAGGGGAAAGGGGAGCAGGTGATGATTGAGATTAAGTAGGATCATGGACCCCGCAAAAGAACCAGATCAAGCTTCAAAAAGCTAGAGGATAAAAAGAACAAAGATATTAAGGAACTCAAAGCTTCCTCTACCAATATGCATATGTTGGCTGAACAAGCAGTTGATCTTATGAAATACATCTAGCCAACTACATGTTATCCTGCTATCTTTTTGTTGTCTTTTTTCTCTGTCTTTCTTGTTAAGAACTGGTTAGTTTTTTGGTGTCTCTTTTAGGTGTTGCTGCACTATTTCCGATGGAATTTTAAAGCTTATTTTTTTAACTTGATGTAAAAAATTTTGGGTCCTTTCAAAACCTTCTTTTACGTAATCAAAAAAATAAATGAAGTCAAATTATCTTGAGAATACAAACCTGAAGATGTGTCACAAGTCTGTGTCAGAATTTGGAATAATTCAGGATTTGGGAGCAGAAAATGGAGATCTACAAAACCTATAAATATGGAAGCCTCGGGACTATGACAACCTAGAGGTTGGATGGTGATATGCATAAAATCCACCCAAGAATAGGCCGAGGTCAGCATCCACCTACTCTACAATTTTTTCCAAGATCTGGATTTGTGACAGGAACCTATTTCTAAAGGCTCTGAATCTAGATCTATAACTCCAAAAACTTAAATCTACAAGAAGAAAAAAGGGGTTTTGTTATTGGAGAGTGTCTTGCCTCGGTCAAGACCCAGTTTAGGAATTAACCTTAACCTTAAAATTGAGATAATGAAAGAGAATTTCTAGCAAGTAGTAGAAGTAGATCTAACAATGAAGTATATTATATCAATGAATATGCAATTATGTTTAATATGTAATCAAGTATTTTGATGCAATAGCCTTGACTCAACACACAAAAAAATTAGAAAGGAAAACAATGTAAATCAAAACCTCATGTATGTATGTGCTTGTAATTCTCCTTGAAGAAGGATGTAGATCTTGAAGGTATGAATATGGATCTTGAATGTATGAAGTTAGATTTCAAATGTATGAGTGTGGTTGTTCTCTCCTTGATGGCTAACTCCACTATCTCCTTGAAGAAATAAGCTATATCTAGAGGAAAGAATGAATGAATGACAAAGATCTTGAATGCCTTGAAAAACTCCTTCAATTTATTGAGCACTTGAATGCTTGATCTCCAATGGATGCCTTTAATGCTTGTAAGAACATGAAATTGCTTGCTCAATTGATTTATTATGATTGTACATGGACCAAATTAAGTGAGTAGGCCTCCTTTTATACCAATTTCATGACCAAAATTGAAAAGGAACGACTACACAAGGTGGGAAAAGAATTTGGAACCCCGAAATGGGCCCGAGATCCCAAGGCATTCCACCTCATGGGTAGGTCAACCTCGGCCTCACTCTAGGGGTTAGGAGGATCATGGCCTACCTCCAAAGGGTTAAACTAACCTTGACCTACCCTCAAATGGTTATGCCATGGAATTTTGTGCCCAAGGTCTCAGGGAAAGAGAAAACTACAATAGAAACAAATAGAAAATAGGGGTACAAGAAACACAAGGGAAAAAGGGGACATCCAATCATTATGAAGGCATTCAAAACAGCCTACGACATTGACTAAGGATATCTAAAAGGCCTTACATAGCTATTTCCATTTTAAGATGATACAATAAGAAATAGAAAACATTTGGTCCATATGATTAAATTTGCATATGGGATGTGTGCAAACAATGTGCAATGAGTAGGCCACAAAAATTTTAAACAAGTTATATAAAAGGATGAAATCAATTGGAAAAATTGAAATGGAGCCAGAGAAACTCCCACATTTTTCACTTGGAAGTTGGAATCTAGAGTGTTTGGTCCCCAATATTCATTGCGGAAATAGAATGTCTGCAACATGACCCCTCCCATAGAAATAATGTGCAAGAAATATCCATAAGACTGCTAAAGATGAAAAATGAGTGACATCAACCTACAAAACATCTTCTTAATTACCAAAGAACAACACTATGAAAAACCCTAAACACAAAGTAAGCATTCAAATTTTGCAATCAATTGTGTTAAATAGGACCAAAGGTTTGAATAAGAAGCTTTCTAGGGTCCTAGGGGATCATATTTTACAAACATATAAAGCACACACATACACACGTATATTTATGCATGTAGCTCTACAAAGGTTGAACTACAAGCATCATTATTGGGTATGGAAATCATTTCATGGGTTGAAAAGAAAAAGTGGCACATATGAAATATTGAAACAAACCTTACAATTTATTGGGGAATTAATCAAAGATGGATAATAATTAAGGATGTTGTAAAATATCTAGAAAATAAAAAGGATTGCAAATCACTACTTGTCATTGAAATAAAATACAGAAAGGGTTATGAATAGTTGTTGAGCTTTTCAACCTCGATAGGTGATAGAATCAAAAGAAAGAAGTTGCACCAACAAATTTGAAGGAAATGGAAGGTTTCCAAGAAGGTTGTGGCTATAAACCAAATATTGAAAGCAATATTTTCTTAATGGTAGATAATTGTACAATGTGTGTACTATAACACATTTCTCCAATATTTGTTTCAGAGTATAAAGGCATAAATATATGACCCAGATGAAAAAATATGTCAAAAGAATTAGATATGTCTATGAACCACCTCAATATGTTAACCACCAATGAAATTCTGTGATATCTAAACTACAACACTTGAAAATTTTTTGCCAGCCCTAATGGGAAATTGAATGTATCTATGGATGAGTGGAAACATAAGCCTTTTTTTTTTCCCATTTTGGTATTGCAAAACCATTTTTTCATCTTAGTCGTTCTTAAAATTTGAAAAAATTGTAGAAGGAATGAGTGCATAGCACATACAAATCATAGTTAGCAACTAGTACAAGACATTTGTTTCCAATATTCAGTTTATAATAAAAAAAATTCAAAAACTTGCATATCTTGAATTGTGTTAATGTGTTGATTCTTCTTAATTAGTACCACCTAATGACCTCCAAAATCCAAACAACTTTGTATAGCAACAAGTTGTAGCTTACAAGCTTTTCTTTTCTCCAAATATTTTACAACATACCTAATTATAGGGCACTTTAGATTTGGGCATTCGTCATTGACATTTTTTGTATTCACTTTGAGTTTTCTTTTCTAGTGCCCTCTATTTATTGAGTCTTGTTTAGGTTTACTCCTTTTATTTTTTGTTTGTGCAGAAATAGAAATTGTAACCACTGAGTGAAAAATGGGCATCTTCTCTTCACTCCATTCAACTTTCACAACCAATTGTGTTAAATAGGGTCATCGGTTTGAATGGAAAGATTTCTAGGATCCTAGGAGCTGATATTTTAAAAACATATAAAGGAAACACACATGCATATTTATACATGTAGCTAAAAAGGCACTTAAATCAAGTATACAAAAGCTATAGGGGGTGCTATGCAAGGGGCTAACATGTCCGCTAAGATAAGTAGTCTACTAACATGACAAAAAACAAACAAATTATATCCCAGACACTTCGAATAAGGAGGCTTCTTCACTTTCCAGGTTGCCTACATACCCCTATCCATTGGATCAAGGCACCTGGGATCTGTACTTAGTTTATAATATGTAGTTTTATTTTCTCTATGTCTATAACTAATTGTATTTGAAGAGGAATGTTTTTGGGGATAAGAGAACATATGATGCAGTCAAGGTTGGTGGATCCAATTAAGGACTAACTGACCTTGCAGCCAAACCAATATGCAGCGAAAATACACAATAACAACAACAGATTTGAAACAAAGCAAAAGTCTTTATTCATCAAATCACCGATTACATGCAATGTGCTAGGCTGTAAGGCCTTCCTAGTTATGGCCAGATAGAAATCAAGTAACAGTATACAAGATCTCATAGGATCCAAATCTTTTCCCCCACATCAACATTTAGCTAGCCCAGGTCTGCAGCAGGAAGCACTCTTGTAGGCACCCAGGAAAGATCTGAACTTGTACTCAAACTTCCAAGCAATCTTCCTTCTCATAAGCTCGTAGGCTACTGACCTTCCTTCCAAATATCTGATGCCCTAAACAACTACCCAAGCATCTTATAAATATTGATTCCCAACCACAAGTCAACTGATGAAACAATAAACTCTTACAAACAAATATTAAATGCTAAAACATCAGTCAGCTCTCACATAGCCTTACAAAATAAATAAACTCTCAAAGATGACCCCAACAGTCATCATATCTACATAGAAGAATGCAACATGCCAGATCTAGGTCCCCACATGTCCAACGGTCAATCCATAACTCGAGGAGCACAACCCAAATCAATGAAAACTATTTAGCCAAGCTGATCCATCCAAACAATCTAGTCGGTAAGAAAGAACACTGAGCAACAGAGGAAATAACCAAGCACCAATTGACTAACCACACCAAACATGACCGAGCAATGCAGTTATTGCCAAGTGCCAATGAACTGATGCCTTCAGTTACTGAGCATTCTTCAGAGACCAAGCACCCCAATAACCACATAAACCAAGCAACTAGTCTCCCAAACCAAGCAAGAACTCCACCAAACCAAGGTCAAAACTAACAATCTGCCTTCAAAGACAAACATATTTTTGGTTGATATAGGATTGCCAAGAATCCTAGGATGCTCCTGCATCAGATGCCCTAGGTAAGAGAGATTTTCTCATAAGGAAATCAAGAACGGCTCAAGGCAATTAGAACAGGTATGCCAAATCTGTTCTTAACCCATATCTTCTCTTGTCCTCCATTCCAAGTAGTCTTCACTTCATTCATTATCTCATGCAGAAAGTCCTTCTTTTCACTGTGCTTATCCCTTTGGTCAGCAACTGATAGCAACCAACTCTGACCACTACCGATCACATCAGTGCCTTGGTAAGGTTCATCCTCTCTAGACTTCTCAATCAACTTAATATCATCTGCATCTCTCTATGTCACAAATTTCACCATCTATTGTACCATCTCTGCCAACAAGACCATCTATTTCCTAATCTCAAAAAACTCTTTAGAGATATCATTCTCCTTCTCCTTCAAACTAGACTTTGCAGGGATAGGTTCATCAACCCTATGCTCCTAAGGTTTGTCATAAGGACAACACCTAATAACTCCACATCCCTTAATCCCTATTTCTTATATAGGTATCAGCTTATGCTAAGCTCCTTCATGCCTAACCACATAAGTGTTAGCATGACCATCAAACAAAACATTCCTATCAAACTGCCAGGGTCTACCGAGCAATAGATGACAAGAATCCATAGGCAATATATCACACAATATCTCATCATGGTAAGATCCAATCTAAAACTTAACCAAGCTTTGTTCTTTAATTCTAACCTTAGCCACATCTTGTATCCAACTAATTTGATAAGGATTAGGATGTTTCCTTCTTTCCAAATTCAATTTACTAACCATTTCATCTGAAACAAAGTTCTTAGAACTGCCACCATCAACTATGACATTACATACCTTATCCTTGCACTTACATCTAGTTCTGAACAAATTTCTCCCTTGCACCAATTCATGAACACATGCAGCTAATCTCCTAGTGATAAGCATCTCACCTTTTTCTACAACATTCACAATATCTTCTTCAGCAGTCAGTGCAAATCTTTTCTTAGGACACTACCAACTTCTATGACCAGCTTCACCATAGTTATAACAAGTACCGGTGAACTCATTCTTCCACCTTCCTCTCTATCCTACATTCTTAGTAACTTGACCACTACTAGATACCACATCAGACTTAGGATTCTCTATAATATTACTTTCAACAACTGTCTCACCAGTTTTACCACCTCGGTTCTTATTGTTCTATTTTCCTTCATACTTCTTATTCAACTTCTCTTCAATTTTCAATGCCATCTGATAAGCATTACCAATTTTTTTCATCCAAATAGTAAGCAAATCTTCTTGAATACTAGGTCTCAAACCATAGACATACCTAGCAACCTTTTCTTTATCAGCTTTAGAGTGACCAGTCCTAATCAGGATTCTATAAAACTCCTCGGTATACTCCTGTACCAATTTGTTAGTCTGCTTCAAAGCTTGCATCTTCTTAAACGTGTCCAATTCATAATCCACTGGAATGAATTGCTTCTTCAACTTGTCCACCATTCAGTTCCACTTAGTGATCTTTTCTTTTCCTCTTCTACCCCTTTCCAACTGAACTTCTCTCCACCAAATATTTGCATGACCCTTCAACTTAGT
>BSBK01009851.1:65000-97500 GCA_027943335.1 Chamaecyparis obtusa
TCAAATATTTCTAAAGAATGAAGTATTTGTAGATAGGTAACAAGAGAAAAGAACTTTTGCAACATTCTTAACTCCATAAAAATGGCACTATGAAAAAAAAATTCATACATGTTTGCAAACACTTAATTGTTTAGTAATGTTTGGGTGTCCTGATGATATGTTCGCTACCAAAAACTGATGACAACAATTGACAGACAAAGGCCAGTGGGGGTAATTTTTTGGGATGGTTGACAATTTTTTAATGGTCAATCCCCAAACAAGAATACCCAAAAAAATATTAAAGGGGAAGATGATTGGCTTTGTCTTAGCTTTTACTAATATTTGGCTCTCTCGCACTATTAAAACCCCCTAAACAAAAGCTCCACAACTTTTAAACTTTGTAAAGAGAAAATTTATTTGTTTAGTCTTGGCTGCCTAAGAACAACGCTATATTGAAAAACCTTAAACACAAGGTCCATGAGTATTGGGCGGTTTTCTAATTTTTACTCTCTTTTACTTCATTCTTTAGTAATATTAAGGTTTCATAAAAATTAAAACTACAAAGAATAGACCCCCTATAGAATTTCAAGACCTTTTCAAAAATGTATTTTTTTCCAAAAAGAAATGCCTATTGGTGGCCAAAAATATTTTTTTATAAAATATCATAATTTTTTTTTTATAAAAACAATAAAAAAACCTGAAAAATCTTAATTTTGGAATGTAAGCTCCTTATATTAGAGGCAACCTAGAAAAAAAAATTCATAGAAAAATTCCAAGATGTTTGAAAGTTAAGACCAAATGTTTGAAAATCCTACAATTTGGTCATGTTGGGCTGCCAAATGTAAATGAGAGAAATAGATGATCTATCATTTCTGATATTTTCTAAAAGGTTTTGTGACTTCACATCGAGTTCACCATTTGTAATTGGGTATAATAGGAGCTATAGAAACCTACAATAACATCAAATATCTCAACCCAAAGAGATTATTAAAGCAATTGGTATTCCAAATAATCAAGAAAGGAAACAATGAAAACAACAAGCATAATTATTCAAACATAATGAAATCAATTCAAAAAACATGAATATGCAAACCCAATAGTCCTTCCTTGTTGTTCTCCTTCTCATGCAATGTGGGCTCTCATAATTGAGCTCAAGATTATGCCAATTCATAAGAATTCAAAGCATGTGTGGTTTCCAAAATCAAAGATTTAGCTCTCTATCTATAAGAATTTAAGGGGGTTTCAATCAAGATTCCATGATTGAAGGGATGATTGGCTGTGATTTGGGAGTTGAAATCAGAGTGAGTGAGAGTTCAACTTCATTGATTGATTTTTTTAATAGGTTTGACTTAATGAGGGGAAAGAGTTAACTCAAAGTGAGTAGGAGTTCAACTCTACTTGACTGCCTTGATTGTATGATTGATTGATGAGAGGAAAGAGTTAACTCAAAGTGAGTAGGAGTTTAACTCTTCTTGACTACCTTGATCAGAGGATTGACTGCAATAAATTGAATTGTTAATTGATTGTTGAGGGAGGAATTAACAATGTTGATTGAATAGTGAGGATTGTAATTGAAGAGTGAATTGAAAGTTAGTATGAGTTAGCTTTGGAAGAATAATCATGATTAAATAAATAAAAGAATTTATTTACTTTCACATGTGAGAATTAGAAATAAATAATTGCTTATTTATTTATGAGAGAGGAATAATTAGTTTAATTAAATAAATATAATTTATTTAATTGTGAGTGGAGATTTGATTTAATAATTATATAAATATAACAAATAGAAAGAGGGAGTACTAATTAAATATGATTATTTAATTAATTATAATGAGATAGGGAATAATTAAATAATGTTTAATTATTTAATTACTTTATAGAGGAATAATTGATGAAATAATTAGGTAATTAATTAAAATCACTTAATTATAAAATTATAGAAAAATGATGATTTTGAATTTAGAATACGTAGAAAGACACAATTTATTGAATAATAAAGATTATAAAATAAATTAATGAAGAATGTTAGTAATGTCATTGCGTTAGAGCAATAGACCATTTTTAAGTGTCTACCACTACCAAGTTCACCAAACATGAAAAATGACCGCTATCAACCCACCAAACCGTCACCATAACCACCAATGACATGAACGATAAAATTTATTGAATGCACATTGAAGGTGAATAGATACAAAATGTCCCATCGCCTATTCATCTCATACAAAGAACCCATAGAAAGACACATCACCACCACATTCAAACTTGACAACAAAAAGAAATCGATGACATGTCACCACATCATGCAAAGTGGCCACCTTGATGTAAACAACCAATGACAATCCACCAAGAAAGGTCATCAAAGGCCTATTTTCCTAGGATGGTTGACAACCTTCTAATGGTGAAGACACCTATTAGAGTAAATATAATAAAACTACAATTAAATTTAAGACAATGAAGAAATAATAACATATATTGATTATCATTAAGACATGAACACCAATTATAGAAGAAAATCAAGGCATCAATTTTAAGAGTACGAGAGTAATGATTCATTTAATTAGGTTGTAGCCTAATTTAGAGGTATGTTTTGTTTTGAAAGAAAATAAACAAACCAAAAAGTGTGATTACTAAAGAAGTAGTTTTCTTTAAAGGAGAGTAAATGGTTGGGATATATTTTACCAAAGGTATGTCCCTCCTAGAATGGTTGGCTTAAAGAACACACACTAATGACTAACTCTTAGGCTAAAAGAGTTAACTAGTCAAAGTTGACTAACTTTTTTTAGGCTTAATTTATTCCTTAGTGTGTGTTGTTTAAGGGTTTCTCCTTTAGAAGAGTATTTACATGTATTATAAGATAAATATAGAGATTTAACTGAAGGGAGAAGAATGTGTGTGTTGAGTGTGAAGAATCATTTATAAAATCATATACTCTAATAAAATGAAGAGAAAGTTTAAGAATATTACTTGCAGCTTATGTAAGGAGACTATGAGACATTTATAGCATATTTATAATGTTTTATGAAAATAATGAGATCAATTTAATGGAAAATTTGCGATGACCATTACAAAAGACTAGAGAAGAGAATTATAGTTGAATTTAGAGGAGAAATTTATATTGGGTTTGGTGCCTCATATTTTAGAGATTGGTGCCTCTAGTAGGTTTATATCTACAAAGTTTGTATAAGTAAGACTAAAATAATCAATGCTTTGTCATGATTTTCTCCCACAAGGTTTGCCATGTAAATCTTGTATTCTTTGTGTTCTTACTTGCTAGTTATTGCACGTGTGATTGACTAAGTATTGCTATAGCATTTAATCAAGTTTTGAAAAGTAAAAATTTGTTAACATACCGATTCACTCCCCTCCTCCCCTCCCCCAGTATATTCATGTGCTCTTCACATAGGCCTAATGATAAGATATCTATGGTCAAGGATACTTTATGCAATAGCAACCTAAGAAAATAGAGCAAGGATATGATGGAGATATTTGCAAATTACAATGTTTATGCATAGTAGTTGAAGATATGAGGATTAATAAACCTTAATTAATGAGACATACATCAAATACTTATCCTATAAGTTCTCATATACCCTAGAGATTTCTAACCACCTCAAAAAACTAGTATGTATGCCTTAAAACATGCTCAGGTGGAGTATTAGAATTTTGAAAGAGAAATAAGAAAATATTGAATAGTTGAAAGTATATAGGGGTAATTTAAGTGATTTAGACAATAAATGAGAATATCCAGGAAGATATATGATCAAATTCAATGCAGCTAAGAGCACTTGGGTGTAGTTCAAGGAACATTTTCATAGAGAGGAGGTCAAAACAAACAAGAATATTTTTCAACCACAAAAAAGGAGCATTATAGGAGGATTCAAAGGAGAAAAGAAAAGAGAGAAGGTCTTCTAGATTCCCAAGAGATTTTTTACCTAACAAGTTAAGGTAAGAAGATGTGATTTATTTCATAAAAATGTTGCTAAGTGTTATGAAACTATTGTAAGGAAAAAAGGGAAACCTAGGTTTATTTTCAATCAGTTATTACTAGTTGGAAACAAGCATTGTAACTCATAGTAGACTTCTTTTTAGTTTTCTTGACTAAGTTATGTAATTCAAAATCAATTATAGACTAAAATAGTATTGTAATTCCATTTTTTTCAAGAAATTGTCAAGAATTTACAAGATTATGCTACAATATAAACACCTATCAATCGATAAAGATATGAAATATTTCCTTTAAAGATGTTCTTTTTTGTGCCCAAGTTAATTATTAATGCATTTTTCAATGATTTATATGAAAATCCTCAAAATTTTGTTTCGTTTCTAGCACCTACATGTAGGAAAAACACATATTATGTAGGTTTGAGGTTGTGTAACTAATGGAAATAATATATATATTTTTAAAATAGTTCATTTTCCTTCTAAATCAGTGGACATTCAAGCCTTCCTATGTAACATTGATGCACGAGCATGCAAAAATTGTGAGTTTCTCATGAACTAGTCTTATCATTGACCAATTGTGTGTTAAAAAAATAGTATAAGTCATAAAGAACATTGGTGTATCTCCTCCTTAGGTATTAGGTTTTATATTCATCACTTTCCATCTCTTTCTCAGAAAACATAAAAAACATAAGTTAATTTAGGTGAGACATCAAGGGAACCAAATTATTGTAGATTTAACCTAATTTATAGGCAAGCCACGAGTTGCAAGATGTTTCTATGCTTATCAACTGAGAGAGAGAATATCACTCTCTAGTGATAACAAGTATATTGCACCTCCCTATATACTAGTAGTTATTTGGAAGAGAAATTATATAAAAAAGTGCTACTCTCAATATACCACCCCTTCAATATAGCTTATGGTATGTGGGAACAATGATTACATAAGAGTATAGTGGCACACAATAACATAATGAGATCAAAACAAATCGTACTATAAGGTTTCAAATTTGTGTATGATATAGGTATCAAAATCTTAGAATACCTCATTATACAAAACACTTTATTATTAATTTATCTTAACCAAAACAGAAAAAAATTAAAGGAAAGAGATCTTGAGGGAGATAAAGAGAAAAGAAGGTAAGGACATTAAAAATAAAATCATAGTAAAAGTTTATGTCATCTCCTTACCACTTCAAAATACTTATATAACTCTTAAATGTATCACTAGTGGCATCATTTCCCATGAAATGGGAGGTTAATATTTTTAATATTGTGTTCAAAGCACACTACCAAAGGGGCTCAAGCGAATAATTTTTTTACATGAAATATAATATATTATATAATTAAACTAAAAATTATACTTATTCTTATGTTGGCATTATGTGATAGTTTAAATGTGGTATTTTTTCCATCAAGTTTCAAATCTCATTGGGGCTTTATTGATGATTGTATTGTTGGGGACAAGATCCTCCTTCTGTGACCTCTTTGTTCAAAGCTCCTAGCTAAAAGTGTTTACTCCTCTTGTAAACAAAGCTAACAGATTTTAATATTTGTTAAATAATACTTCAAAGAATACATAAATATAAAATCACTGAGATGACATGAAATATTAATAGTTCATTTTAAACAGTAAAAATGAGATCTACAAGATATATGTCTTACTCATTTTTAGTTTTTGGATGGTATGAAATGTAGGGGAAGATGATAAGATTTGAGATTCTATTTTTTGAATACTCATACTACATATTTTCAATCAAATATGGGTTGGACCAAAGATGGTTCTACTAAACTTGCTTATGTGGCATGGTTTTGGTATTAATTTACTCTATTTTTTAATTTATGTTCAAATTATTTTTTTGGCCACTTTTAATAGGTTTTATAAATGTGAATAGTTCATTTTTTTCAAATAAGAGAAATATTATTTCTTAGATCTTTTTTTGATGGGTAAGAGGCCGAAGCCAAAAAATTAAATTATTATTTTTAAAAATTTAACAAGCTCAGTTCAATAGGGGCATCAAGAGGAAAGAACCGAGCTAAGAAAACCTCCCAAAATAGCCCACAAAAATTTATAGATTCCTACCTCAACATTATTTCTATAATTGATTAATGATTGAGACTTCCTAAGGTAGCTGGAAAATCTATCTGTACTGATGAAACCCAAGAATCTTAAGCTCCTCGAACTGACTAGTCCATGACCACCGTGCTTCCAGAGAGATCAGAGGATGTCTCCCCAAAACCCTAGCACGTTTTGATTTTATGATTTCTAAATCACATCTCATAGACCTCATCTGTAATTAAATTTGATAGACCATCCTTATTGAATAATGTACATTCAAGGTTTGATTCAATAAAAAAACTATACAACACACCTATTTATTGTTGATCCCTAAAGTTTTGTTGTCTATTAGTGTCTTACACTTAGTCATTTTCTAGGCAATGTTGGTCGGTCATCACTGCGATCGAGTCATCATATATAGGCCAAGTCATGTATAATGTACATTTACTGAGTAGTAGTGACTTCCAAGTAAAATAGTGGTCACCGAGTACTTTTGTATTAGCCGAGTCAAATTTTGCCGAGTTATGTAAAGAAGACAATGCTGAGCATCAGAGTGTAAAGAACAATGAATGCTGAGTGCCAGAGATATCCAATGCTGAGCAAGCCAGAATTGACATATGTGTTTGTTATGGCACAAACACTTAGGTAAACCATTTTGGCCGACATTTATATTTTATTTGTTGTTTGTTGAGGAAATCACGGAGGTGATTATGCTCTTATATTGTAATCATTAATCCCTATGTAATACATGGAACCAATCAGAATTAGGGAAAGGTTAAGCGACAAAATGAGATAATCTAGATCGTAGATCTTAAATCTTGGAAAAAGTTAATTGTCTATATAAGATGTGGTTTAAACCCTAAAATGATGTATGAGTGGAAGGATGAAGTGTGATAGAGAGAATATCTTTAGAATAGAGAAGTATTTTGATAGAGTTAAGTGACCGAGTAGAATAGAGCAAAGCAGTGAAGAGCAGAACATAGATATATTTGATAGATGAGATCAAATCTATACTGGAAGGAGAAGATCTGTAATCAACATCATAGTGCAAACTGAAGGATCAAGTACCGAGACATTCTAACAAGTGTATCAGGGTAAATCTTTTAATAGAGTGGTTTTGACAAACCTTAGTTAATCTCTTAACTGAGTGCTTACTTAGTTGTAAGTCTTAAATCCTTTTGCAAGGTAGATTGTATAAATCTTAAAGCTCTTAACAGAGTAGACCCCTTATAGGGTAGATCATATTTTATGATCAAAATTGTAGCCCTAACAGGTAAACTTTATATTGCAGTAGTGAAGATTTGTGAGTGTCATCCCCACCCTAGTTTTACCTTTCAAGGGTTTCTGGGTAACCAAAATCATTGTGTTATGTGTATTTTAATGGGTGATGTTTAGCTTATTAGATCCATTACATTGTTGAGTTTTATGTTAATGCTACGCAAGGTTTCATTTATGTTAAAATGGATAAATCAGTGATATCTGATTCACCCCCCCTCTTAGTATCACATTTTCCCAATAGATTTCCAACAATTTATATCTGACTAGGTGAGAGAGACAAATGTTGCACTGTTCTACCAAAGTGTCCCTAGACCACCCTTGATATAGATTATTTGTAACAGAATATGATCGACGAAGTATGCTAGCACATGCCTCCTGATGAGATGACACTTGTCAAAGGCTAGTTTTCTCTTGACATACCAACTTGAGATCATCAATTCTTTCCAAGGGAGGGACTTCCTCCCTTGGAGTTTAAATATTTCTTCATGTTGGTGTCATCATTTAAGGAAGCCTCCTCCTCTCTATCTTGTATAGTCGATATCTTTCCCTTTCATTTTCTAATTGCATTAATTAAAAACTAGATTTTTGGTTGTGAGCATTGGGTATCAAAGTTTCCAAGTCCATCTCTAGCTTCCACCGAACAGGTGTTAGAATCGACACAAAGTTTAGGCTCATCACGAATCCTAGATCCAAATCTTTCCATCGTTAGGTCTTTTTTATCCATAGGAAGAAAGGATGTGATCATTTTTTTCAAATTGGAATTGGGAATTGTTGGTTTTGTGTCATTCCTACTATCCATCATAGCCTTGGAAGCTGAGAAGTTAGGGTTCGCAATTGCAGTTTTTTTCCTTCCAGACTGATTTTATTCTAACCTCTACTTTTCATTTATCTTCAAAGTGTGATTGGGCCCTACATCAAATGCACAATCACCTATCTTCCTCAATTTTGACTTGTTGGTGTCATTTATCCCTATTAGAAATAAGCCTAATTGATGATGGAATATTATTGATTGCAATGACTTGAAATCAATTATATTTTCCCATGTTGTCATCTAAACTGGATGTGTCCAAATCATGAATGAAGGTTCCTAATGGTCTTCCAATTTTTTAGATGCACTACTCTATCCCATATTCCAAAGGTAGGTTGTTAAGGCATATCCAAAGTGGATAGTCATAAGGATGATAATTTGTCAGATCAAAATTGTAGTTCTAGAGCATCATGTAAAGAGGGTGGTCATCCATATACTAGATGTCTACCTTGTCAATCCTCCATTTAATTTATTCATTAGAAAAGATGATGATAAAGAATTGTTTGGACATGAATTTAATGATGACTTCCATTTTCCAATTCTCGGTGATCCAATCTTTGACTGATTTCCTGCTGGGTTGACCACCTGTAAATCTACATATGAATGTAAGTTTCTCCATGATAGTGACTTCATTAACAATTTCTTTGGCAATATCAATTTCTATTTCTTCTCCCTTCCCTAGCACAGATGCTCAATTCTACTTCCTCTCAAGCTCATGTCCTCGAGCCTGCTCCTACTCTTGCGCCATCATTTCATCATTAGAATTATTATTATTATTATTATATCCATTCTTCAATCTTTATTTCACAAATTCCAAAAATATAATTTTAAATATATTTGTACTTTCTTTTTAAATTTTTTTGACAATACATGGTTAATTATCTAAAAATTAGAGATTGGTTTCTTTGAAGAATAATCTAAAAATCACAACGCTAGAGGATAGAACAATAATTGAGCCAATTATTTTATACTTTTGATAAATAAATATCAAAGTGTTTGACATCCCATCAAAGTGTTATATTTTCAAGACATGCAACTTTAAATATTTTTATAAATAATTATTTATTAAAAATTAATTTATTTCCTTATATTAGAGTATCAAGTTTACAATAAGTAAATAATGAAATTTGTTACAAAATTCATGACATATGATCTTCTTCACTTTTTTATTTTTTTTCAATTCACTTTTTTTATTTTTTTTCCAAAAAACTTATACCAAACTATTTTTTATATTTAATTTTTAAATATAACCATAAACTACACTAAAATACCTATATTTCATTAGATCACACCATTTCACTATTTTAAAAAAATATTGATTTTAGGTGCTTCAAGCTATAAAACAAAGGAAACTCGTTGCATGTTTCCTTTATCAAAGGGTTACATAGTATGATTCTTCTTCTCCACCAACAACTCTATATTGTAGATTTCATTTCAAATCTCCACTTTCAATCATCAATCATGATAAACATTAAAATTCATGCTTTAACACATCAAATTCAATGAAGTGTTAAGATCTAATTATTCTTATCTTTGATCATTTAATTAAACTCTAAATTAATTAATATAAGTATTTTGTGTTTCTCTAAGTTACATTGTTATTTCATTAAATAAACATATGCTCATTTCCTACGATCACATATACAAATCAAATTATTATAGTTTTCTATATAATTCCACATTTGAATCTTCATTTACTTATAACTAATTTATTAGAAAAGGCAAATCACCATCTTCTCCATAAGAAATAAATATGTAGTTGGTTGACCTCTTTTGGGAGGCTTATGATAAGTTTTAGTTTCAAATATTCAAAAGTATACATGGTCATTAGTAAGCTTAGTGATTTGTTCTCTCTTTCATACTTCTGGTATGTATTTGTTTTACCTTTTCTCTCTAAAAAAATATACAAGTAGTAATATTGTGTGGTATGGTCTTTCAAATTGTGGGAGTGGCATAATATGAAGGGTTACATATGAGATGAGTGATATCTTTTGCATTGTATGGAATGTTTCACAATTTTGTGTGCATGGTACACAACGCTAGGAGTTGTAAATAAGATTAAATGTTGTAATGATGATGTTTAATGATCTACATTCTTTCACATTTCTTCATGCATCTTATCTATTGCCACTTTCAAGAATAAAAACATTCTTTTTTTCACATTTTATTAACTTTTATATCTAAATAATTTTATATTCATTATTTTTATAATTATATAGTCTAATTTTTAAATTGAAAATAATGGTCATGTACCCATTGATTCCATTTGTTCACAAATATACCCTTAAAGATCTAGAGTACTAATGATCTTCTTTTATGCACATGCTTATATTGTTCAATGATAGACATTTTCTATAAAATTTTCAGCTAAAGTTGAGAGAGTTGCCTTATGTTAAGCAAGGCCGGATAAGAAATTATCAAAGCATAAATTAGTTTGAATCACAAAATAGTATGCAAAATCTTAGATTGTGTGGCATCTTCCATACTTTTCCTTATATTATGAGATTTTAAAGAATAATTCACACCTTGTCCTCTAAAAAAAAATATTTTCCTTTGGTCAAGGCTTTTGCATAAAGTGTTAAGACCAACTTGGGATGTGGAAGGCATTATCATGTCAAAGTGATTATGTCCCCGAATATAGGACATTGGAACATGGTGCAACTTTGTATGATATAAACTAGGAATATGGACATATGCCTTATCTAAAGTGGACCATATAAATAAACTATGTCTCCCATCTTCCTAGGTTAAGGATAACAAAGTTGTTTTCTATTATTTTATAATTAAAAGTTATATTAAAAATGATTACATGACGATGTTTTTTTAACATAAATTGAGAATGGGAACATCTTTATTTAAAGTGAATCGTGTTAATGTTTTATATTTACAATTCATATAGATTAGTAAATATTATAATTTATAGAATTTGTTGTCTTTAAAGAAGTTTACATTGGAATGGTGACATATATGAGGTTTGTTAAGGAGGAATAATTTTTCTCCAAAAATATGATTCGTATTAGTCATCATTTTATGATTGTTTTTAATTTAAGTAAAGAATATAGATCTCTCTTTCTTTTAGAGACATATATTTGAGTTATGTAGGATGATATATTTGAAGGCAACTATTTTTTTTTCTTTCTCCAAAATCAAAATTTAATACAAGTTGTAGGGTACATTATTTTTAGAGACATATATTTGAGTTATGTAGGATGATATATTTGTTAAGGGGAAATATATTTCAAAAAGGGTAATTAGTATTGGTTACTATTTTACAATTTTTTTTTTTGTAATAACAAATTGTTAGGAAATAATGTATCATTTCTAGTTTATTTAATCTATTTTCTACATAATCTATGAGAGAAAAGCATGCGTACAAGTTTACAAAATAATCATTATGCATAGATCAAATAGACAAGCCACAAGATAACTCATGATATAGACTAGGAAAACCCTTATGAGGGAAAAACCAAACCTCCAAAAGATCTTTACTCCATATTATTTAGCAATAAAATAATACATTATACTGAGAAAGTTATAATGAACACTTTTGAAACATCAAGCATGTCCCATGTACCCTCCATGTCCAAGCATGGAACCATGCATCCCATGACAAGCTCCACATATGTACTCCTCAAAAAGACTAAACCTACTTAGCTAACTAACCTAAAACACTAAACATATGTTTACTTAATAGAATCAAGCTCACACAAAATATAATTAGTAGTAAAATAAATCATGTGACTCGAAACCATTGACCACACATTTAATATTGGGTACTAAGTTTTCACTTTATTAATACTTCTCCAATATTAAGTTAAATAGACTTCTTGAACATGACACCCACATTTAATATATTTTTCAATATTACATGCAACAGATAAAGTGGCCCCAAGAATGTTAACTATTAGTGATGGACGTCCATCTAGGTCCCTCGTAGGCATACCACACATGTAATAATAAATAAACATTAGAAATATTATGCAAGGTCTACAATACTTTATCTTGATAAAAGGAATAAAGATGTAAATTCCTTATTTAAATTAGTCATTCCAATGTATTTTATCTTTCATCCACCTAGAATTTAAAAGGTTTATGATTTAAGTTAAGTTTTAGGGTATTTATTTACTAGTGATACCTTTGTTTTAGTGGCAAGGTATACAATACTTAAGGATGTGATATTTTTACAATCCTTGTAAATGAATTAGAGATTTTATTGTAAAAATTCTATCAAAGTATATGTATCAACAATTCAAATCACACTATATGAACCATTATAATGTTGATACAAGAACTCATTTTTTTTAATACTTGAAGCACTCTAATTCATATAATACTAGTTAAAAGGAAGAATTCCCCCAAAAAGATGATTTATATTGGTTATCATCTTAAGATTTGTATGTAAGCTATTCTCCTTATAGTTGAAAGCTATTGTACTTAAGTTACAATAGAAATATATAAAGCATATTATTTTAAATAAGAAAAAGTATACATTACTGAAGGTTGTATTATTCTCAACAAGTAAATTAAGTTGTTTGTAGTTAATAATAAATATATTTTTAATTAGTAGTTTTTGGAAGTGCTTTAACACATACTCAAGGGACATGAGAGATCCAATTTTATAAACTACTTGAAGATGTGTTCACGAGTATACATGAACCAATAAAAAGGCATGTGATATCTTATGGATGATAAAATAGACTAATAACTTATGAATGCTATTTGTAATAGAACAAAAATTAGAAATTTTGCTTGAAGTTGTATGCATAAAATCCTTGCCTCTACAAATATTAATAGTCAAGAAACTAACACTATACATGTGAATATCAATGAAATATGTATATAATATTAATTGATATGGTATACATCAAAATTCTTACCTTCAAACCTATATTTGGATAGGAATGAAACCTAAAAGAATAGAGAATCCTCTCAAAAAATATTTTTTTCCTATCACAAAAATGAAAAAAAATATTAATATATAATCTTGTTGGTCTTGTCTTCACTCCCCAAAGTCATTTAAAATACATGCAACGATCAAAGACACATAAATGTAAAAGAAAAAACCACCCCAATCAAGTTGTCCATTTGCAATTATAGAAAAAACTATTTTTCTTTAAATGGGACAACACAAAAACATTGTTATGATGACTTACACGTGACTATATCCATAACATTACCAAACCTATAAATGTTACCATTGTCATAGACATTTGAAGAACCCTTTCTAAATGTACTCATTTATCAACATATAATTAATTAAGGAAAAGTGAATCCTAAATGCTAATTCATTTTCATAAAACATAATAATATGTGAGAGTCTAGATTTCCACGGTCCATTATCAATCATATATTTTTGTTTCTAGATTGAGTTGTGTATGTTTTTTATGATGCAAAAAAATGGCCCACACTTGAATCCAAAAATAAAAAAATATGATTCATCATAATATGTTTGGGACCAACTATTATGCCTACATAGCAAGGGTCATGTAGTGACTAGTTTTGTCCTTCTTATTTCAAAGTATAATTTATTAATGCCACCCAAAGAATAGTTTTGTACAAATAATGCCAAAATTGTACTATTCATAAATTTTATGTAAAATTATATTATAAAAAGTACTTATTTATACAATTATAGAAAAAAAATTTAAACAAAATTAAAATTAAAATCACATATATATATACAACCAACAATAAACATATTTAAATGATATAGACTAAATACAATGGTTGATCTTAGTTGTTGCCTTATATTTCTCTATGACCATATCATAAAATAATAAGATTATTAGTTATCCTTTTTTGTTCATTATTTTAAGTTCATATGATCTACTTATTAGACCTTGAATGTAAGGTGCTCAAATAATAGGTCTTCCCCTCTATGTGAATGCATACAACAAAATTTTGTCACTTGCAAAATCTCTCTAGAAGACATCAAATGTATCCAACCTTTATTTATTTATTTTTCACAATATTGTTGATAATAATATGCTTAGAATATTGATTATACTAATTCTTATAACTTATCATCATTTGATTCATCCAAGGCTTATCATGAATCCATTATTTAGAATCATGCACAAGTCTCATGATACTCCACACAAGAATGGACACATAATAAGTTTAGTCCATATATAACCCAATATAACTATATACAAATTTGAATTATCATAGGATTCATCTCATAGTATGGTGATTTAGTTGTGGCATTATTGATATTTCCCACAAGGTTCAAATCCCCCTTGGGCTACTATGATTGCAGGCTTGTGCCTTCACTAATCCAAATTTCTCATATATTGTAAACTATTGCAGAGATAATGCATGTCTCAGTCCCTTGTTGGGTTGGTGTCCTCACGGGCTTCATCCCCTTGCTAGGTTGGTGTGCTCATAGGCTCTATGCCCCCAATATCCTATTGTGCTTGTGGGAAGAGATCCCTCATTTATGGTCTCACTTGTTAAGTGCTAAGCTAGTCTTCCTTACATTTTATTGATTAATTTTTTTAAATTATTACAACAATTAGTATAATCAAATAAGATCCAAATAGTAATTCATAATAATAATGATAATAAATCCCATACAAATAATTTCAACAAAGCTATAGATCACTCCTATTTCTATTTTTATCAATTAGATTTTATTTTCACTTGTAGAATCCTAAATCAAATATTCTTAGTAAACACCACATCTATTCATTTCAACAAACAAACCCTTGTTACAACACACTTTCAACATAATGTTAACCATACCTTTTCAATGTGTTGTAAGTACAAGGCTTAAGTAAACAAGAGATGATTACTCTATTGACCTACAATTGATTTGGAATCTTCTTGAAGAATCTATGATTACAAGATCATTGAGGAGTTGCTGATTAGATATGTAATATGATTAAATCAGTATTATGTTGTCATTGATGTCAACTAGTTTGACAACACTTATCTTGTAACTTACTATACCAAGACATCTGAAGAAAGGTAAAAGAGATGAAGAATAGAGAAATCTACATGAAGAAAGATGTACATGATAGATGAGGATAAGGAACACATTGAGTAATTTGTTGATGAGTCTATGACTTGATGATATTGACTTTATTATGTTGCATTCAGCTATGATGAAGTATAGAGCCGAAAGACACAAAGAAGTGTTGTTGGTAAATGAAGCATTTCTAGTATACATCGATGAAGTATAGTGTATACCGATTGTAGTATTAACCGAGCAGTGTTCACCAACGCATTTCTTTGTTAACCAAGCGGAACAGAATGAATTAAATGATTAGTTTAGCCAATAAGATTGATGAGCTGGCAAGAGTATAACATCAAGGTAACAGATAATGTTTGTTACACAGATCGACGGTTGACAAAATTTAGGGAAGATCTAATGGAGAAGATTGAAATGTGTTATTGACACAAGTACCGAGAAAGTTTGAAGCAGAAAAATCATGAATGAGGTTAAGCAGCAAAATCTGATGGTGGAGAAGAAAATGATTTACTCGTCTATATAAGAGAACATAATTTCTTTATGAAAAGATGCCGAAAGAAGTAGAAACTATAGGAATATCATGTGAACAAGGTTTTCATGCATTTTGATCATACTCGTTAGTAAGAACTGAGCTGCAGAACAATTACTGAGCTACAAAGAGCAATTACCGACGGATAGTAAGTTGATACAGTATTGAATCTGAAGTGAAATATTGATCAGAAGGATTTGTATGGACTAAATATTAATCTGTAATCTACAATTGAAGTTGTATTAAGGTAGTTCATTTACTATTACATATTTAACCATTGTATACAGTCAAAATCTCTTAACCAAGTGGACTCTAAAAGTCTTATGATGTATCATTCATAGAATGAACATTGTTATCCTATCAACCCCATAGTGAATGCTATTTGGATGATAACTTCTAGTCTAAAATCCTCTAACAAGGTCACACCTGACAGTGTGTTTGTAAACCTTTAACAGGGTTGGGTCTTAACCGACCTCACTTCAGAAGAGTGAACAATTTTGGGTTGCCGGTTCCAAGTGGTTTTTCCCTTTACAGGGTTTCCATGTTAAATCTCTTGTGTTATGTGTTGATTGTGATATTTGTTTGTTATCATTCTTTACATGTTACATGTTAGATTTGATCAGTAAACTGTTATAGTATTAGACTGGTAATCGGTAAAAGCACAGACAGTGAAAGTATTTATTGTTTACCGATGAGCAGAAATTAGAGAAGTTATTTTGAATTATACATTTTTTTTTGGGACACTGGATAACTGATTCACCCCCCCTCTCGGTTATTCTAACAATTGGTATCAGAGCTTTGGTTGCTTGGAACAGAGTTTTAAGGACTTAAGCATAAAGGTCTCAAGATGTATAAGAGGGAAGTACCGAAACTGAACAAAGAGAACTTCATAGTATGGCAAAGAAGAATGAAGCTGCACATATCTAGTATTGGGAACTCTGCACTAGATCTGATGGAGAATGGCTACATATAACCGCCCACTGGTCCCTTAACTCTTGATCAATTGAAGGACAAACATGAACATAATGTTACTATGGTGGAACTTGCTGCTACCTGTACTGACACTAAATTTGAAGATATCAAGACATGCATGACTACCAAAGGAATGGGGGATAAATTAACACAAATATACAGTGGAGATCTGAATGTCAAAAGAGCCCAAGCTGAAAGTTTGAAAGGAAGATTTGATGAATCAAAGAGACTCAAAGAGGTGGTACATGCTATTAGAGCATTTGATGGAGTAATTGACAATGAAACAGTGATAAGAAAGATTCTCAAAACTTTGCTACCAGTTTATGCAATCAGGATTTCTGCAATTCATGAAACAAGAGCTACATCCAACCTTACTCTTAACACTCTAATTGGTAAACTTACAACCTTTGAATTAAACAACTTTGATAATAGTGTTGTTCCATTTGTTGAATCCACTTTCATGTCTTCTTTGAAGATTGGAAAGTCTAGCAGGAATAGTAAGAATTGTGATAGTGATGACAATACCGATGATGAACTTGATGAGCTTGAAGCACTTATGGCCAGAAGATTTTCCAAAGGAAAAGGAAGGTATAGAGGTAAGCTACCTTTAGGATGCTTTAACTATAAAGAAGTTAGTCACATCACTGCTAAATGTCCTCAGAAGAAAGATGATGATAGATCCAAAGATCGATCTAAAGGAAGCTATGGGAGAAGAGTCAACAGAGGCTACTAACACAACAATAGGGACAATCGAGATGAAAAAGGCAAAAAGGTATGTTACATAGCTGAAGATATTGAAACTGAATCTGATTCTGATGATGATATAGAAGTTGTATTTTTTGCTATGAAAGATGACTCAGAAGAGGAAGAGAAACATGAAGAGACAACACTGATCTCTAAAGTAAGTAGAAATGATACATGGATCATAGATAGTGGCTGTACACATCATATGACCGGTGATGTAGAGAAGTTTGATCATCTTGTTGAATATAATGGAGGATCTGTGAGAATGGGAAATGATGCACCTTGTATGGTAAGAGGTAAAGGATCACTAATGATCAATGAAAGACTACAATGTGAAAATGCATACTGGGTAGATGGATTGAACTATAATTTGTTAAGTGTGGCTCAACTGAACAATTCAGGCCACCGACTGGCTTTTGAGAGCAAAAAGGTAAAGATCTATGATGATGGAGGAAGACTTGTCAGAACTGGTACACAATCCAGAGGTAAACTATTCTATCTTGATATGGATCAGTCTTCTTGTTTGTTAATAAAGGATGAAGATGCTTGGTTGTGGCACAGAAGGTTATGCCATGTGAATTTTGACAACATGATCAAGATTAGTAGAAAGAAAAGAGTTAGAGGATTGCTTAACTTGACAAAACCTGATCATGCCATGTGCCATGAATATCAGAAAGGTAAGATAACTAAGTCTAGTTTTAAAAGAAAAGACTATTCAACTAAGAAGATACTTGATTTGGTTCATACCGACCTATGCGGTCCTATGAGAACTCAAAGCTATTCTAGTGATAGATATTTTATTCTTTTTGTTGATGACTATACTAGACTGATGATTGTTATGTTCCTGAAAGAGAAATCTGAAGCTTTCAAAATGTTTAAGTGGTATAAAGCTAAGGTAGAGAAAGAAATCGGAAAGGAAATAAAATGCTTAAGATCTGATAGAGGAGGTGAATTTATCTCTGATGAATTTACTAATTTTTGTAATGAGCATGGAATCAAAAGACAAGTATCTGCACCAAGGACACCTCAACAAAATGGCATTGCTGAAAGGAGGAACAGGTCTATAATTGACTGTGCTAGAACATTGATGATACAGAAGAATGTTGCTTAGACATATTGGAGGGAAGCTGTCAGTACAATTGTGTATGTTCTTAACCGAGTACAACTGAATAAGGACTCCAACCGAACACCTTATGAGCTATAGTTTGGACACAAACCTACTATAAGTTATTTCAAAAATTTTGGAAGTAAATGCTTTATTTTGAAATATGATAGAAATGGAAAATTTGATTCTAAAGGAGATGAAGGAATATTTCTGGGATATTCCACTACAAGTAAAGTATATAATTGTTTGAATAAGGTTACAAATAAGATAGTTGAAAGTACTAATGTTCGTGTTGATGAGTTTGATAAAAAGTACACAAAGGAAAGTACAAAGGAACCAGAAGACTACGGTAGATTCACTTACATTGAACATCTAGAGTATCTACTGACACCACAAACTGTGACTACTGGTTAGCATGGAAACAATGCAGGACAACAGGCAACACAAACTCAGGAACAAGATGGAGCTACCGAGCAAGAAAATGACCCTGAGCAGGATGAGCAAGAAAGGAGAAATCAATTTTTGGCTAGTTTTGTCAAAAGATATCATCTTGAAACATAAATCATTGGAGACAAACATGCTGGAATGCAAACTAGAAGCAAAACAAGACAAGGTACATGTTTAATTTGTGAATTTGAACCTAAAACTGTGAAAGTTGCATTAGAGAATGAAGAATGGGTTAATGCAATGAAGGAGGAAATAGAGAAAATAGAGAAGAACAAAACCTAGTCCTTAGTACCCTGACCAAAAGATAAGAATGTTATCGGTACTAAGTGGATATACAAGAATAAATTGAATGAGAATGGTGCAGTCACAAGAAATAAAGCTAGATTGGTATGCAAGGGATATGCACAGGAAGAAGGCATTGACTATGGTGAAACATTTGCACCTGTTGCTAGATTAGAAGGAGTTAGAATGCTACTTGCATATGCTGCACACAAGAAATTCAAAGTCTATCAAATGGATGTGAAGTTAGCATTTTTGAATGGTATACTTGAAGAAGAGGTCTACATTGAACAACTTGAAGGATTTGTTGATCCTGAAAATAAAGACATGGTATGTAGATTACATAAAGCTTTATATGGATTGAAGCAAGCACCAAGAGCATGGTATGAAAGGCTGCATAGTTACTTGTTAAGTATTGGGTTTGTTAGAACAAGTGAAAACAACAATCTGTATGTGAAAGGTGATACTGATGATACTATTATCATTGCTGAAATATTTGTTGATGATATTATTTTTGGGGGCTTAGATCTTGTCTACAAGGCATTTGCTGATGAAATGCAAAAGGAATTTGAAATGTCTATGTTCGGAGAGATTAAGTTCTTTCTTGGACTACAAGTGATTCAACAGAGTGATGGAATATTCATCACACAATCTAAATACATAAAGGAAGTACTGAAGACATTTGGCATGGAAGATGCTAAACCTATGGGAACACCAATGGCTACTGGATGCAAATTGACAAAGGAGGATGAAACTATAGAGGTAAACTAGACACTTTACCATCCATGATTGGTAAATTAATGTATGTAGTTCACAGTAGACCAGATATAGCACATGTTGTGGGAATTGTTGCAAGATTTTTCGCTAATCCTAGAGAATCACACATGATAGCTACAAAAAGGATCTTAAGATACTTGAAGAAAATAGAGAATTATGGATTATGGTATCCTAAGGAAGGGAAGTTTGAACTAAAAGTTTACACTGATGCTGATTGGGCTGGAAATGTGGATGATAGAAAAAGCACCACCAGAGGAGCATTTTTCTTTGGTGAAAGACTTGTAACCTGGACAAGTAAAAAGTAGGCTTATATTTCTCAGTCTACAGCTAAAGCAGAATATGTTTCTACTACTACTAACTATTCAAACATTGCATATATCAATCAAGTGTTGGAAGGAATGAATGAGGTAATCACTGACCAAGTGATTATATATTGTGACAACACTAGTGCTATTAATATTTCAAAGAATCATGTGATGCACTCTAAGACAAAGCATATATCTATTAAGTATCATTACTTAAGAGAACAAGTGCAAGAGAAGCAAGTGAAGTTAGAATTTGTTACATCTAAAGAACAACTTGTAGATATTTTTACAAAACCTCTACCGAAGGACACATTTGAATATTTAAGGACTAGACTTGAGGTCCGTCCCCTGTCTATCAGTCACTGAGGTGATCTGGTTATTGCATCAACCTACTTATATCAAAAGATCATTCATGTTGATGCATCATAGTTCACACTTTGAATCATGTTCAAGGTTGTGATTAAGTTTGAGAACTTGAACGGATTGGAATATCAGTATTTAGAGATACAAAGGAAGACAAAATTGTTTGTTTATTTGTTTCTTTGGCATTGTTGTCAAAGGGAGAGATAAACAATATGAAAAGGAACAAGCACCGATGAGAATTATCTAAGGGAGATATAATTTGAATGAGACAGAGTATTGAAGATCAGTTACAAAGAACAAAAGCAGGAACAGGAGAACTGAAAAGATCACAACTACAGAATGGTAAAGTTGTATTATCTAATGTTGTTTAGTAACATAGTGATTAAACATATTAAGTCTATTCGACTTATAAAATTTTGTTCACAAAGTTGTAGAATAAATGTTTGGTATGTGTATGGTACATTTCATATTACTTGAGTTGCCATCAATGCCAAAGGGAGAGATTGTTGAACTACAACTGATTTGGAATCTTCTTGAAGAATCTGTGATTACAAGGTCATTGCAGAGTTTCTGATTAGATATGTAATATGATTAAATCAATATTATGTTGTCATTGATGTCAACTAGTTTGACAGCACTTATCTTGTAAGTTACTATACCGAGACATCTGAAAAAAGGTAAAAGAGATGAAGAACAGAGAAATCTACGTGAAGAAAGATGTACATGACACATGAGGATAAGGAACACATTGAGTAACTTGTTGATGAGTCTATGACTTGATTATATTGACTTTATTATGTTGCATTCATCTATGATGAAGTATAGAGTTGAAAGACACAAAGCAGTGTTGTTGGTAAATGAAGCATTTCTAGTATACACCGACGGAGTATAGTGTATACCAATCATAGTATTAATTGAGCAGTATTCACCAACACATTTCTTTGTTAACTGAGTGGAATAGAATGAATTAAATGATTAGTTTAGCCGATAAGATTGATGAGCTAGCAAGAGTATAACATCGAGGTAACAGATAATGTTTGTTACACAGATCGATGGTTGACAAAATTTAGGGAAGATCTAACAAAGAAGATTGAAACATGTTATTGACACAAGTACCGAGAAAGTTTGAAGCAGAAAAATCTATGAATGAGGTTAAGTGGTAAAATATAATGGTGGAGAAGAAAATGATTTACTTGTCTATATAAGAGAACATAATTTCTTTATGAAAAGATTTCGGAAGAAGTAGAAACTGCAGGAATATCGCGTGAACAAGGTTTTCATGCATTCTGATCATACTGGTTAGTAAGAACTGAGCTGTAGAACAATTAACGAGCTACAGAGAGCAATTACCGACGGATAGTAAGTTGATACAATATTGAATCTGAAGTGAAATATTGATCAAAAGGATTTGTATGGACTAAATATTGATCTGTAATCTGCAATTGAAGTTGTATTAAGGTAGGTCATTTACTGTTACATATTTAACCATTGTATACAGTCAAAATATCTTAACCAAGTGGACTCTGAAAGTCTTATGATGTATCATTCATAGAATGAACATTGTTATCCTGTCAACCCCATAGTGAATGTTGGTTGGAAGATAACTTCTAGTCTAAAATCCTCTAACAAGGTCACACCTGACAGTGTGTTTGTAAACCTTTAACAGGGTTGGGTCTTAACCGACCTCACTTTAGAAGAGTGAACAATTTTGGGTTGCCGGACCCAGGTGGTTTTTACCTTTACAGGGTTTCCATGTTAAATCTCTTGTGTTATGTGTTGATTGTGATATTTATTTGTTATCATTATTTAAATGTTACATGTTAGATTTGATCGGTAAACTGTTATAGTATTAGACTGGTAATCGGTAAAAGCACAGACAGTGAAAGTATTTATTGTTTACCGATGAGCAGAAATTAGAGAAGTTGTTTTGAATTATACATTTTGTTTTGGGACACTAGATAACTGATTCACCCCCCCTCTCAATTATTCTAACATACTGAACCAAATGGAGTGACTCATATTTATTGTGCATTCTTTAAAAATAAAATGAAATTCATACCCCTAAGAAATATTCTTACAATAAACAAACTTGTGAATCAAGTAAAAATCCATTCTTGAAATTCATAGAAGAGTGTGATTCCTGATCTACTTAAGCTCTAAATCATTCAATTGAGTTTAAAATCATTAAACATAAGAAAAATCATCACCCTAACAATAATTTATGGAAAGAAATAAAAACCTTACACTATACAAATAATTATCTAAATAAACAATGATGCTCGTATGAATAATTGAATAGTAATGAAAACATTTTAGTAAACCATTACATAAATGAGAGTTCCAATTGATATTTGAATGCTAGTTTGTAAAACTTCATATTTTGTCTAGCCAAAATTCAATACTTTAAAAAATAAAATTACCCTTAAATAATAATTACATTTATGCCCAACAATAACAACCTTATAGTGGAACTTTACTTACTCAAATACAATCTTGATAACAAGGATTTGTTTTGATATTTTTGTAGGATTAAGCCATAGAATCATAGTTTATAGCCTCTCCAAATTTTGAAAAAAAAAATACAATAAATAACCTTCTTAAAATTGTATTATCTAAACCAAGCTTGATCTAACGGAAATGCCTTAACTAATGTTAAAAACAAAGTCAAAAATTAATTCCTCCATGAGTTGTCGAAGATTTTTTAGATTTTGAAGATATATTAATTTCATGCACATTTTACCAATTTAGGTTAGCGAAATATGAGAAGTATAATATACTCAAATTTCCTCTTAACTTGTCTTTATACAAAACCATTAGCAAGATTGAGACCCCTAATTAACTTATATATCAACTTGATAAAATAGGGGCTCAAGTAAAGATCCAATTATTATGTCATGGACACTAATAAGGATAAAATATACATTAAAGACTCTAATTTAAACATGAATATTATCAAAATATTAATAGTCACTCAAATAACTTATAAAATCAATTATAGTATGACTAAAAATAAAATTAGTAAGTTCACAGTCACACTAACATCAAATAATTACAAGTGCAAATGAGGAAAAAGAATGCATATTTATTGGAAACAACTTATACGTATACCCATATAGCTAGAATTGGCATATGTTATTCCCTAAATTAATGGATCTATAACTAACTTTCAAATTACTCATAATGGACACTAAGCCATCATAACCAGTTTAGTGTTGTAAATTGTATCGTCATACAATTTTATACCCATTTAGGGATCACTTTGGTGCTTCTCCTTCCATGCCCCAAATTTAATTGATTTTACACAAAATAGTGTCTAACTTTAGAAATTCAACATATTTTCTAGTTCTCTAACCTTGTTTGAACCCTATAGAATTTGACATGGGAGTCTACACCATATTCCTCCCAACTGGGATGCCTAGCACCATAGTACCCTTTTATTATGGTGCCAGGTGCCATAGTATGGCTAAAGGGGGCTCAAATTTGAATCCTTCAATGATCTAAAATTGGTGAGTGAAAAAATGGTCTCGATTTCATCCTTCTTCTAATTCAATTCTCTCATCAACCTATTGAACAAGTATTTTAATCATTTTCAATGTAGTGAAGGAGAGGACAAGCATTCAAGATGTCATCCATGATCAAGTTCATATTTCCCCTCATGAGTGAAGACATGTATGAGATCCCTCATAGAAACATCAACCTTTCATGAAGACTTCAAAGAAAGGAGAATTCATAGAAAAGGTATAAAATTGTCATTTCAACAATTTAATTTAGATTTAGTCTGTGCCCTGTAGGGGAAAGCTCTCTTTTATACAACCCAACATTATTTTCTCTCTTCTTGGGAACAAGAATTTAGATCTAATAGATAAGGATTACATATTGAGAAAGTGCAAAATGAGATGAAGAGATTTAGATATTTAAGGAGAAGAAAACCATGGATGATGTGGTTGTTAGATTAGGTGAAATACTAATCTCCCAAGAACACCTGCATGCATAACCCTGTCACATGGAAGAAGCAAGAAAAATCATGGAGGCCAAAAAGCCAGAGACATCTTATGGACATGCAAAGAGAAAATGCTATTATGATCCAAATAAGTGAATTATCTAAAAAGAATGTACAAAGGGTTCAACCATATAGGTGAACAATAAAACCCTAAAGCTATAAAGCAAAAAATAAAGCTAGGTTGCACATTATAATTAATAAATATATTAATTATAATGCACCTAAAAGATAGCTTAAGTAAATAGAGTAATAAATGACTTAATTAATTAAACCAAAGTGATTTAATTAATAAGCATAAAGTATGATTACTCTAACACCCCCCCTTAAGCGTAGCTCAAGAGGGAAGCTAACCTAGCACAGCTATGAAAGCAGAAAATGGGTCCCGGCAACAAGGCCTGATCAGGTACCCAGTACAAGAAAATAAACTAGATGAAGGAAACAAAGCCTCCAATCTAGGGAATGTCCCAAAGAAAGGAACAAGAAAGAGCATGAAGCATCTCCGAAGCATGAAGCTGCAAACACTGTCAGAAGAAACTGCTGGAACCCCCACTGAAGTGCATGACCAGGTAGAGAAGACAAAGTCTGAAGAGCTGATCAATCAAAGAGGTGACCTCCAAAATAGGAATGAATGAGTGTCTATATAGTAGATGATCCATCTCACCGAAATGCATAGGTGCCTAGCCACTGCATCCGCCTAGTACATAGGAACAAAAACTGAATACGTAGATCACTCAACCGAACCAAGGAAGCAATAGAGCCAACAGGTGAACCCCCCCATAATGCTGAACGGGGTGACAGGAACACTGAAATGCAATGCCAGAAACAGCTGCAAGAAGAAGAAACAGGAACACCTATGTGCAAAAGTAGGTACAAGCACAGGATAAAGGGCGGTGTCATAGACACAAACTACATGGGCTAATGTCGTGGAAGGTATGCTCACTTGACAAAAGTGGATGCGCCGATAGTGGCAAATGCATCAGAATCCCCCCATGGCACTTTATAACTGAGTGCGTATACAAACAAACACATAGTGTTCAAGATCCCAAAATGCAAAAGCAGGCACTTTATCTCAGTGCATTTACAGAAAAAAGAATGCAATAGAAGAGAAGCATACAATGCTCAAAAGACAGAAAGAAGAGTGAGCTATGAACTCAGAAGAAGAGATCCCCGGACCTGTAGAACCAAGCACTCCACCAGAGGGCATAAACTGCATAACTCAGAGGAGTGAAAACCTGGAGTAGAATCTGGAAAAATAACCTCTGCCACTGAATAGCACACTGAACCAGCTTTCTGACAATACCAAGTTTGCTGAAAACTGAGCCCGGATGTGAGAGATATAGTGTCCGGAATGCAAAAAGTACCCGTGACTTTGACTGGCAGAAAACCCCTGCAAACGGCAAAATCAAATAACCAAACTGAAAAAAACAGAAAGGTCTCGGAACCAGCTTTCCGTCGATATCTTGTTTGGCAAAAAACGCCATCGTATGCTCAAGTTACGGCAAAAACAGTGACAGGTGCTCTGGCAGGCACCTGAAAAAGAAAACCTCTGAATTCAACAGCCTGGTGCGAAAAATGGAAGAAGAATCATCTTTCCGATGATGTCTCGTTCGCCCACTAACTCCTCCGTATGAGCAAGTTATGCCAAAAAAAGCATCAGGTGCTCCAGGAAGGCAAAAAAACAATCCTGCCTTCGAAGACATGGTACGAAAAACGAGGCAAAAAACTTGAAAAGAAACCTCCATAATTGCGTTCATCTCGGAAAGAGCTTTCCGATGATATAAAAAACTCCCAAATACGCCTCCAGATGAAGAAGTTATGGCCCTGGAGGCCGAGGCTGCACAGCTGGACTTTGGAATTAAGCCATGCAAAAAAAATTGCCAACATCAGCAATTAGCGAGCCTAAAGTTGACGGCCAAATGGCCGTCACGGCTCAAAAAGCACCAGGGGCTTGGGTCCGGTCGCCCATGTGACCGCGGGCTGGCGGAGCTGGGCGGTGGGGGCCAGCGGAGTGGCCAGAGGGCGGCGATCTCGGTGGGCGGCGGGCCGCAGACTGGGCGGTGCTGTCAGCGCCGCTGAGGGCGGCGGACTGGGCGGTGGCCGCTATCAAGGGCTGGCGGTGGGCGGTGGCCGGGGGTGGGTGGCGCCTGGGTGGCCGCCGGGCGGTGCCTGGGTGGCCGCTCGGCGGCCAAAATAAATATATATATATATTTTTAAATCGCCGATTGTACCCACCTCGGAGTGCGTGCCAGGGCCGTACGGCCTTGGTATGCAAAAAAAATTTGCCTCAGATGCCAGCCACTGTGTCCAAAATGGACAAGTTTTATATGGATTTAGGGGTTCTTGGGCCTTCCGGACACAATGGTGGTGTCCATTTTAGCCCAAGGTGAGCCAAATTTTGGCTCCCCCCCAGATCCACAAAAAAACTCCTGAAACCCTTGAAAACCTCCTGCTTCTGAAACACTTCAACAAAGCACGAACAGCGAGCAGCAAGATGGCTCTGATACCATGTTAGATTAGGTGAAATACTAATCTCCCAAGAACACCTGCATGCATAACCCTGTCACATGGAAGAAGCAAGAAAAATCATGGAGGCCAAAAAGCCAGAGACATCTTATGGACATGCAAAGAGAAAATGCTATTATGATCCAAATAAGTGAATTATCTAAAAAGAATGTACAAAGGGTTCAACCATATAGGTGAACAATAAAACCCTAAAGCTATAAAGCAAAAAATAAAGCTAGGTTGCACATTATAATTAATAAATATATTAATTATAATGCACCTAAAAGATAGCTTAAGTAAATAGAGTAATAAATGACTTAATTAATTAAACCAAAGTGATTTAATTAATAAGCATAAAGTATGATTACTCTAACAGTGGTTTAGCCACTAAGTTTTATTTTTATTTCTAAATATATCGAAGAGGTTATTAGTGTAACATCTTGATCTAAAATTCTTTTATAATATCTTCATTAGACACCTTTAGGACTAGATTTCCTAGCCACATAGTCTCACATTTCTAGGCCCACATTTTGGTCATAGGTTCCTTTTTTATTCCTATTTCCAAATTTTTCTTTGAGTTTTCATTTTTTTTTTATAGTTCCTATTTCCAATGGCTTCAGTTGATAAGAGTGATGTTGCATCTCAACCTTTTCAGAAGTTTCAAAAATCAAAAGGCTTCATCAAGATAAACAATTCATCAAACAACATTGATGTGTAAGTGGAAACATCATCCAAAGGTGTGGTTCATTTGTCATCTTATTCTAAACCTTCTTGTAATTTTACAACTCTTTCTAAATCTTTTCATAATATGATGTTGAATTTTATTAATGCTAATGTCTTAACACTTCCTCCTATTAAGTCAATTTATCCTTCCAAACAAACCAATAAAAACTTTGATCCCAAAGATTTCTGTCAATATCATCATCAACCTGGTCATGATACTGAGATGTGTTTCCATTTGAAAACTATTGTTCAAGAGCTCATTGATTCTAATGCTATATCTATTGAGGATGTCAATGATCAAGGAAATAAATACATTTCCCTTCCCAACCAAAACTTGAAAATGTATACCAATCCTTTACCTAAAATCATTCAACCAATACCATTGAGTCCATTCCTTTGTCATTTACCCATGTTGTTGACTTTCCTACTATTGTGACCTATGACACTAAGTGTACCAAAGCCAACAATGTTGTCAACCTAAATGATCAATCTAGACCTAAACCCAAAACCAAATCTAATATTTTCATTACATTTGATCCTAGTGAGATTATTAGGACACTTGATGGTCCTCTTTACATAGGTACAAATTAGTGGTTTTCCCTCTCATAGAGTCTTTATAAATCCTACTTGTATGGTGATTTTTATAACTAAAGAACATATTTACACCATACAAATCTAGAGAGATTTTTATGATAAAAATAATGTGATGTTCAAAACATTCAACGGTTTTACTTATCCCACCCATGGTTCCATTACTCTTCCCATAGAAGTTGGTAAGAAAACCTTATATGTCACCTTTGTTGTCCTCCCAACTTCTGATCAGTTTCAAGTTATAGTTGGCCTTTTTTGGATCACTTCCATGAAATATATAGTCTCACATATCCATAATTATTTGAAATTTCCCCATGATGGAGAAATCCTCACCATTAACCATAGTATATATCAACCTTTAGCTACTCAAGGGAACTTTGGCCTTGATCTCTTTTGTCCTTCCATGCCTCAACTATTCCAACATCTCAAAGATAACTATTTATTATCTTATCAAAAATTCAAGATTAATAAGATTTTTGAACTTAGAGATTCCTCTCCTATAGTTCCATCTCCTTTCCCTAGACGTGGACTTATTTCTACACCTTCCACACCTATTTATGCTTAGTTCCACCCACTATATCCTATAAATGCTCCACATTTTCTATCTCTCAAGATAGTGTGGTGTCTTCATTTCTTCCTCCCAAAGAATAAAAGGACCCAATATTGATTGATCCTAAATCAAACCAAATCTTAAATAAAACTAAATTTAATTGTGTTCTCATGACGATCACTATAAATGTCATGTTAGAGCCCATGAGCATGCTTCCTGAAACCTTTCCTCCTCTAAGACACCTACTAATGCTTTGATTCCCTTTGATCAATCTATCCACAGGCCAAGAGGGGAAGTGAATCTCAAAAATATGAAATTGAACAAACACAATGATTCTATTTGGATTAGAGATACTATTTTGATTAATTTTGATGAAGAAGATAAAATTGATGATGATTTCAATATTTATAATGAAATTGATGTTCATGCTAGTGATTCTAATGATATGTATGAGATTATTTATATTTATCATGATTTACCATCTATATTTTCAAAATAATTATCTCTTAATCCTAGTGACAAACAAAGTGACTCATCCTTAGAGCATGGTTTTTATTTGGAACTGGCTATTGTTCCATTTTTCATGCTTGATTTTACTCCTCTAGTGTTTTTCTCACCTTTCCTAAATGATAAAGACCATGATGGGGGGAAAGAGCTATGCTTGATTGGCTCCTCTTGTATGGTGGATTCTTTGTGGATGTTGTAATGTGCTTCCCCTATGATGTGATACATTTTATTAAAAAAAAATAGATTTATTTAGATGACCCTTGTTTCTCCATTGGTGCAAGGTGATGAAGGAATCAACCTGTCATAACATTCCTCTATTTGTATCTAAATTCTTCTATATGACATATATATGTTGTGCCATGCATGTGTCATTGTTCATAAATGTTCCTTTGTGTTTTATGATTTGAGATGATAAAAAATGGTAGTTACCATTATTTTTTGTCTTTGTAATGCCAACCAAAAAGACTATTCTTCATATCTCTTATGTAACCTTCTTCCATTGTGCTTGTAGTTCTACTACCTTTGGGGGATGATTATAGTTCATTTTGATATAATTCTGATATATATGAGTTATCGTATGATCATATTAACCCCAGAGTTAGTAGATCCCTTTTGTGATAGAAATATAGGAGCACCACAAAACTGGGAAGGTGAATCATTTGTATCCTAACCTCATAAAATTTAACCACTTTTCATATTTAAACTATTAAACATAGATTAGAAAGATAAACATGCAAGCACAAAATCACAACACCACATGAACACAATAAGACCTAGATTTTTATGTGGAAACCATGGTGGGGATCAAACCCACAAGATGATGTACTTTTTTAAAAGAATAATACCCTATTTAAGGTACAGAGGGAATACACTTGTATTCAGGCACACTTAATAGATCTCACTACTCAATTACAACAAGGGAAGGCTCAATGCCTTACAGGTCAACTTAGACAACAATCCAATCAATGGACAACAATCCATTGTTTATGAACTAACTGATAGAATCTTTAATATGCCAATACAACTCCAATGAAGTACAAAAAATATCTACCTCAATTGCAGATTCCACTTGTTGGAAAGATTCAGGTCAGGTACTGAGAGGGGGGGTGAATCAGTACCATACACTTTTCACAAGTTTTAGTCTTTCAATAATAAACTAATAAACTATAATTTACTTTCACCAATATTTTTTGTTTCAATAGTTAATGTACCGATATGAAATTACTTTCTACCTATTACTAAAATGTAAATATTTTCAAAGTAATCAACATGTAACATACATATTCACACATATAACACTTAACACACTATTTTGGTCTCACAGAAAATACTTGGCTAGAAGGAAAAGCTGCGGTGGGGATGGTACCCACAACTCATCACTGTAGTAATAAGGTGCCAAGTTAAGAGCTTACAATAATGTCATCTTCTAAATGACTTCACCTTGTAAAGAGTGGCTAATACCTTGTTAGAAATATCTAGAGTCCTATTAGAGACTACTTTGTTAAGAGATTTTATACCACTTATGCAGTGTTCAACCTATTAAGGGATTTATAATAAGTTCCAAAAAGAAATCCTAAGTTCGATTAAAGACTACCCGATTACAGGATTTTACAATCTTGTTGCTAGACTCTTAAGAATAAATAAACAAGAGTTTGACATGTGATTTCTTTCACCTAAAGCTTTTCAAATTAGTTTAGCTCATTCTCTACTTCTCAATTTCTCTTCTTCTTTGATTTTGTAACTTTGTTCTTCACTTTCTAATTTTTGGTAATGCACAACAAAAATCTCTCTCTCTCTCTCTCTCTCTCTCTCTCTCTCTCTCTCTCTCTCTCTCTCTCTCTCTCTCTTTCTCCTTTTCTCTTCTTCTTAATCTCTTTATATCATTCCTTATCCTTAACACTTCCCTAAACCTAATTAGGGTTCCATAAAACTTCCTCTCGAATCTTCCATAAACTATTTTGACTTTTGATGTTTCACTCAGATCTCTTCACCTTTTTCTATAAACCATTTTCCATGATTCCTTGACTAGTGTCCTCAAATTTTTCTTTCATCTAGATTTAATGAATCTCCCTCTATGATGATCATGTCCTTGTTGTACCAATGTGTTCCTTCATTTACTGATTTACCATTCTACAATTTATCGATAGTGGTTCTTTGTTTTGATTAGCTTTTTTCATATCTTGTGTAGTGATAACACTATAGTTATCTGATAACATTCTCCTTCTTTGTCTTTACCGATTGTAGATTCATTTCTCCAATATGAATTATCTATTTACCTATATGCTTGACTTGTATTACCTCTTTATGATTTTCCTTTCTTATGTGATTTTCCGGCAATGACAACTATATAAAAAATCTTCATTAATAAATTTTAGTAACCTGCTGAGGATTTTGTCAAATAACACCACTTATACCTCTTTACATGGTAACCAAACATCATGCTCTCACACATCCACACTTTTCACTTACAAATGATTACATTCCTTTATATATTTCATCAATTTATCTCTACAAGGTCGGCCATGGACCTAATTATAAAATATTAATTTATTACAACTCAATATACAATATGATCCATTGAATGTTGGATAAGACATAGAAATGATCAATAAAAACATCCTTGAACACACAATAAATCCATAAATCATGCCACAATCCATCACAACATGTTACACCAACCATGTTGACCAAGAGTGTAAAGAACAATAATTAGTAAACTCGATCACACTAGAAACATAGATTGCAATCATAAATTCAATCAAAAAATCATATCATGAATACAAATCCTGGTCCTAAACATGCCATAATCTTCACATCTCAAAATATTGTCATACCAATCCACACCGATCCAAATACTATCATACTGTCTCTTATTGAACACCAAAATACTAGTCTTGGATAAATCACACATAACTGTCTCAAATCATCATGTCAATTTCTACAACTTGACAAAGATCAAGTACAAATATTCCTTAACACATCTGTAGCTTCGTACCAAATGATCTCAAATACAATAACCTCGTCGATCTAATCAACTCGCTGAACTTTCCTACAACACCTCTGCAACATT
>BSBK01009851.1:100000-345206 GCA_027943335.1 Chamaecyparis obtusa
CTCTCCTTTATGCATTCTTATTCTATTTTCAAGGTTGATTCCTATACAAGGGTTTGACTAAGGAAAACCCCTTTCCACAATCTTTTCCCTATTTCCCTATGTGTAGGTATAGGTGACGCAACATTCAAAACATTTTTAGAAAGATCAAGATCTATGGGATTGGTTGTCATAATTTTCAGTAGAAACTCCTTGGAACATCATGCCCTAGGATTCTTATTTCTAGGAACAAAACACCTAGGGTGTTTTTAATCTTGTCTTAACCACCTTTAGACTCAGTTTACAGGTTAATACAACTTTTGGGATTCCATTTTAGGTCGCTACATCTTTTTGCATATTTTTGACATTCTTTATTTTCCTAAAACTTGTTAATTTAGCTTATTTAGTCATCTATCTTACATCATTAGATCCATTTCATTCTTAATCACATATAATGAAGGACCATTGCACTCTTTTAGTGCTTAAGTCTCACTTGAGCCTGTTAGTTCATCTTCCTTCTGATTTTGTATTAGGAAAAGGTGGACAAATCCCATGCATACCAAGTGCCTCCCCTTTTATTACTTTTAAGAAGTTATAGACTTATGTCTTTCCAAGGTTTAAACAATATGAATATTGAACCTAAGTTGACTAACCTATTTCCTAGGAGCTTATATGAGTCATCTTCTCTTAATCAAATACCTACCATTCCCAACATTATTTATAATCCTTCTATTCATTCTTCTCATGAGGAGGATGACTCTTGTAATCAAGTGTTTAATGATTAATTAAGGAAGATTGATAAGTAATTGGAAAGTCTTCAATAATTTGTGTGTCAAGAAAACTTGGGTGGATAGGCAATCCCCTTGACTAAATGTTTAATGAGGTTGATTCAAACTGATGAACATGGTGTGGAAATTTTACATGGTTTCACTTATATAGTTGATGAAAACACTACGAAGATAGTTAGTTGTGTATGAGTCCTTAGATATTCCAATTCTAAAAATCAAGTTGAGATGTCCATGCATATTCCTACATCTCTTCATAATTTTCCTACATATATATCTTCTACCATTACTACCTCTACTTAAAATTATAATGCTACACATGTTAGTAGTGTGGGGAATCCTACTTATCAATATAATTACATGCCACCTTCAACAAACATTTCATTTGTTTCTCAACCATCTCCTTTACCTATTATCACAATGTTACACCTTTGAATCCTCCATCACAATAAAATATTTCTCAACTCAATTCATCCATTAAAGCCGCCACAAACCATTTATTGCAAAATGCATGATCTTTACAAAAATAATTGGCTACCATGACCCAATCCAAATCCATTAATCCTACATATTCCACCTCTAATCCAATTTCCATTGATATCCTTCACACTCCTCTCCCACAACATATGGAGGTTCCTATTTGGAGAAAAACAATGAACAACGCTACCCTCATACTCATGTGAAAATATTTCAAACTTTGTGTAGTGAATTTCACTATGACCAAAGACTTCTTGAATTTTTTTCCCCTTGTTTCCTAAAAGATGAAGCTTTAGAATGCCTTTGATTCTTTCTTTGTTATTCAATTAAAACTTTTTGGCAATTGGTAGATAATTTCATTCAACATTTTTAGAATAACACCATCCCAAGAGTTACTTTGAATGATTTAGTGTATTGTAGACAAGGTGTTAAAAAATAAGTAACTACTTTCATTGGTAGATATAAAAATTTGTATGTAAAAATTCCTTATCATATTGCTAATGGTGATGTTCAAAGGATTTTCATCAACAATTTAAAAAAAACATTAGAGAAGAGATTTTTTTTGTGATTGCACATCTTTCACACAAGTGTTCACAGCATTTTATAATTATTAGCTTCAAGTGAGCCAATGTGAACCCTCTTCACCTTTGAATCCAATTTATAGGCATGGATGCTCTTCAAAGCTTTCAAAACTTTAACCGAGAAAAAAAAAACTTTCAAAAATTTAGAAATATAGAAATAAATTTATCAATTTAAATAAAAATAATTATTTTAATCATATTGATACTCAAGCAGCCACAAAAAATCTTTCCATAGCTTAGTTCTCTTTTAAATTTAAACATATCAACTTCACACATTTTCCTTATAAAGGCATAGAATCATACATTGATTGCTTAATAATAATATGATGAAGCTTCCTCCTATTTATTCTATAGAGCCTTCCAAACCTTTGCCACCTTCTTTGGACTCAAAAAACCTTTTGTCAATACCATTGTCAATGTATGCATGATACAAATAAATGCATTTTTTTGAAACATGAAATCCAAGAACTAATTTGAAAATATTTTTTCTTCCCATTCTACCAATGTTGTTAAGCATAATGATATACTTTATATCTATTGATGGCCTATTTAGTGAAGCCAACAATATTGTGAACTTGATTAAACAACCTAAACCTAAATGTAATCCTTGCATTACATCTGAATCAAGGAATATCATAAATTCATGTAAGATTAAAGATCAGCTTTCATCTGGAGTTCTTATTGACCCAATTTATATATGGTGATTTTTATCACAAAAGAATATCTCTATACACAAAAATTATGTCAAGATACATATGATAAATCTAATGTTTTGATTAAAGTGCATGATGGTTTCACTTTTCCCTGTATAGTTCTAATCACCATTGTGGTAGAAGTTGGTACTAAGAGTTTAGGTGTTACCTTTGCAATTATCACTACCTTTAATCAATTTTATGTGAAATTGACACATTTTTGGCTCACTTACATGAAAGAAATACCTTCTTCTATCCGTAAGTGCTCAAGATTTTCTTGCAATGGGAAATTTATAATGACCAATCATAGTATTTAATAGCCCTTACCTGATTGTGGAAACTTTATTTTTTATTAATTTTGGCCTCAAACTTTGAAACCTTGTCAATAAACTGTACTCTTTATATCTTATCAAAATTTCAAAGTCAAGATAATTAATTCCTTAAGTAAACTATTGAGGTCATCTTCAACTACTTTTCCAAATGATTCTTCATCAATGGATATGGACATAATTGTTCTATCTTGACATCCTGGCCCAAGACTTCTTACTACTCCTATTTATCCTATATATGGTGTCTTTCACCTCCCAAATCCTACAAAGGACAAAGAGAAAAACATCCAACAACTTATATCTCTCAACCTAATGTGGTTTCTTACATTCCTCTTTTTTTCTCCTAAAGAAAATGAAGGAAAGGAACCAATATTGAGTGGTCCTCAACCTTATTTACATGAGTTTCAATTTGTAATAAATTAAATCATAGCATGAGAGAACATCAATAGAAATACTTTTCTTGGTCTCGTAAACTAGCATCTAAAAATGATTCTTATCCTAAGCAGTCAAATGTTGATTTTTTTCCCATTTCCCAATATTCGCCTTGTCCTAAAGAGGAGCTTTATCTTGGTCCACCTTGCCAAAGATTGAATTTGACTATATGCATAATGATTCTTCTTCTTAATTTCCTCCTCACTTGAGATCACAAGCTATGATTAATTTTGATGATGACATTGATAATAATGTTGAGAGTGTTAATGATTCTAATGATATGTTTGAATTTGTTGAGATTAATCATAAATTATCTCCAATATTTTTAAAATCTTTACCTCTAGCTCCTATTGAAACACATTGTCCTTGTTTGGCACTAGAGATAGCTCCCTCTATTGTACTTGTTGTATCTCCTTTAGTACCTTTTTTTTACCATCTCTAAATGTTATTGAGTAATATTGGGAGGTAGATGACTTGATATACTAGCTCAATTGTGTAATAGATTCTCTTGTATGTTTGATTTCATGTATAATGATCCCTACAACGTGATTCTTGGTGTGACTTGGTGCTTTTATATTATATGTTTTGATGAAACTTGTTTCTCTTTTGGTATAAGACAATGAAGAGAATTACTTTGTCATGAGATTCATCCATTCATATCATCATTGTTCTATATTTTCTATACATGTTATGTCATAAATGTGATCTTTGTTGTAAATGTGCTTTTGTGTTTTTGACTTGGGGATGATGCAAAGTGTTGAATTTTTTTGGTCTCTTCCATGTTGATACAAAAAGACTTTGTGTTGATATATGTTCTCTTCTTCCATTGTGCTTGAAACTCCACTATATTTTGCGGATAAGGCCAATTCATAACAACTATACTCTATATACATGATTTATTTTATGTACATAGTTACCCTAGATAGTGAATCCCTTATGTTTTTTTTCATGTCTTGTGATCATTACCTTTTATTTTACTATTTTGGCCACATTTCTTTGTCATGATGTGCTTGTCTTTTGGATGTATATATGCTTCCTTAAAGAAATCATTGTTGGTAATGTGTAGGCAAATTATTTAAAGTGGGGGTGTACACTATTCTATATGTTACACTTTGTGCACACACCACAAATTTTGGTTTATACACTTTGACAACACACCATGATATAATTGGTGTATACCATAACACCCATGTTTCAGTCTCATATCAAATTTATGTTTGTTGCACATTGTAACATCCATTTTTTAATAGTGTTCTCAAATTATGTTACAATTTGAGGCTTTATTTTCTAATATTTATTTTTTTTGCACACTGAAACAACTATTTTGTATTCATTTTTTAAGATTATTGGTCCAACCAAGGTTTTTCTTTGTAATATCAACAATCAACTATCCTAACAAACATTTCTAGACCAATTTGACTCCTTTTGTTAACAGGAAGCATAGTAAGAAACTCTTTCTAGACCAAGAAGTCATTTCTCTTCTCTTCTCTTTTCCATATGGCTCAAAGTAAGAAGCTCCTTACCAGACCTAGCATCCAAATTCTATTTTTCCTTCTTCCATGCTCTCTGTGTGCAACTTTTGTTGATCATATTGCTCCTGTTATCTTAATATTTTAGAAAGTTGAGATCCTAGGTCTTTGGGGGCTTGGCGTTTTAAATGTCTCTTTAGTGTCTTAGTGAAATTATTTTGATGCTATTTTATACTTTATTGAGAGTATTAACATAAGGTCATAAAAACACTAAAGTGTGCTATAAATATAGTGCCATTAAGTGTATCCTGATATAATTTCATAGTCATTTGGGGCTCACTTTTAAGCTTATCATTTCATGCCCCTGAATGTGATTGATTCTACTGAAAGAAATGTCTTATTTTGGAATTTTGATGTCTTAGTTCTATGACCTTCTTTTATCCCAAAGGGACTATACTAGGATGCCCATCACCCTAGTCCTTCTATACTATGGCACTAAGCACCATAGTCAATCCAAAAGGGGCCAACATTTGAACCCTTCAATGATAAAAAAATGTTGAGAAAAAAATTGATTTTGATTTCTTCCTTCTTTTAAATAATCAAAAAAAAATTGCAGGAGGTTAGGTATAAGAGAAAGCCTCAACACCTTGTAACATAACACAATTCCAATTCACTTATCTCATCAAGCAATTGATCAAGTATTTCAATCATTTTCAAGAAAAAAAGGAGAGGTCAAGCATTCAATATGTCATCCATGATCAAGTTAATATATTTTTTCCATGAGTGAAGACATAAAAGAGATCCCTTCTAGCAATATCAACCTTTCATGAAGACTTCAAAGCACTGAGAATTCATAGAAAAAATAATAACATTGTCAATTCAATATTTTACTTTAGATTTAGCCTCTTCCATCTGGAGGATAGCTTTCTTTTATACATCATTATTGTAGACGAGGTTAATTCCTACTTGAGGCTTTACCTAGGCAAGCCCCTATATTACCCAATCTTATTTTATGTCTTTGAGTGTGCATTTTTTTAGGTCTAATAGAGAAGGATTGCAAATTTATAAAGTGCATGATGGGACAAAGAGATTCAAACATTGAATTAGTAGAAAACTCTTGACACTGTGGCTTATCCATATAGTTCGAAACCTTTTTGAAATTTTTTTAGGGATTTGATTAGTGCAACATCCTAATCTAGATTTCATTTATGATATTTGTACTAGACATCTTTAGGACTAGGTTTCCTAGCCACATAATCACACATTTCCAGGCCCAAATTTTGGTGATAAGTTTATTTCTAATGATTTGTTCTCAAATTTATCATATATGTTCTATAGCTTTATGTTTATGTTGTATATTGTTAAATTTACATTTTTATACCTAGTTCTTTCTATCTTTTTGAATCATATAAAACACTACTAAAGATAATTAATTATTAATGCCACTAGTTAGCTCATCTCTTTCTAATTGGTTTGAAGTTGGACCAACTGGACTCTTCTCTAACGTATGTTTATGTGAATGGGTTTGATTCCTAGTTTGAATGTTTAGATTAGTGAACCCTATCACCCAATATCTACAACTAGTATCATCTCTCAATATTAAAAACAAAAAAAATGTATTACATTAGTCGTTAGTATAATAATCCTCCATGTATGAAGTAAGATAAAATAACACCAAAAGAAGTTAGAGATAACAAAACGTTGCAAATGCTTCTTATAATTGTGTTTATTTCCTCTTGAGGAATCTATGAAGTCAAAATTTAAAGATTCTTCTTGGTGAAGATCGAGAAATTTTATACCACATCTATATTGATAAATGATAATGGTGAATTTATGTATGGCTCAATCTCTCTATTTAAGGAAATTTAATATATCGATCAAGTTGAAAGGGAAGTATTAGTGGTAGGTATGATAGTTGTAGATTCAAGAAGGATAAATAATATTTGTATTTTAAGGTGAACGTCCATTAATGATCAACACCATACATTAAGGTTTCTATACCAATTAAAGGTCCAAGTGTAATGTAGAAGAAGATTTAGTATAAGGCTCTAATTTTGGTAGAGTTAATTTTCAGTATGTTGATATAATTAAAATATTTTGTAATCAAGATCATATAATTACCCTCTTTAGTCACCTTTATAACTTTTGGGTGTGTATAGAATAAAATGGTGAGCAATGCCAAAATGTAGATCACTCACAAAGATCTTATGGTATACATTAGAGTACAAACCCACATTTAGACAAAATCTAATTAGGACAACCAAAAGGAGGAAAGGTGCTAATGCAAGATCTATGTCCAAGGGGGCTTTTAATTCCTAAAAGGATGAATGTGATATGATAAAGTATAGATAGATCTAATATAATAAATTAATTGAAAAGGAAAATAAGGGAGAATAAGTGCACCTGGAAACAAGATGGAGAAGGTAGGGGTTTGAATCTAAATTTAACAGTCGTCGAAATCTTAGATTTTGCTATAACTTCATATTTGGAAGGTAGGGAAAAGAATCTTTATGTCCTAAAATTTTCATTGAAAAGTGGCAGGGACAAGTCAAATTTTTGGGAACAAGCTGACGTTTGGTGGACAATTTGACTAGTCAACTTGTTCTTAGCAAAATTGATGGAACTTTCCCAGATCTTGCAGTTGCACTTGTACTGGTCAGATCCAAAATTGTAGCTTTGTAACCTATTCTTTTTTTCTTTTTCTTTTTTTTATCAGTAAAAGGCCTAAGCCAAAGATTTTATCAATAGATTCAATTATAGTACAAACATTCCATTTTGTGCTGGCACTGGTAGGAAAGAATGGAGAAGAACCTCTAGTCTAGCCCGGGACCATGGTCCAGAATTTCTATTACAAAATTTTTTATGAGGGCATTCCCTCATTTACATCAAAAGATGAAGGCATTCCTTCATTTACAATTTCATTTTAATTTGTCTCCATACTCGGTTCTAGCTTGGTGCTAAATATATTGATATAGCTCTATATCGATGGAAGGAGGATTGCCTCATATACATCAAGTATTTAGAGATGTCGCTTTGTTTATAGTTATGATTTTAATATATTCCCCTTACTCAGTTCTATCTTGTTGTCAATTATCTTTATTTATTTCTATATTGGTGAAATGAAGAACTTGTATACTTTGATTCCTTTGTCTCTGCTATCCTATATACATACAAAAACTATGTGCCAAATACATGCTTGTTATGTAGTTAGAAAAGAAGATTCCTACTAGCTCAGAAGTTATATATATCTGATACTCCAAACTTGATATTGTTGTTAATCAAAAAGAGTAGCACCTACCACTATTTTGTGGCTTAAAACCTTGTGTTTTTTTTTGTTTTTTTAAATTAAGATGTGTTCAGTTAGTAAAAATGATTATCCTGATTAATGAGAGATATAGTTAAAAGAAAAGGGAAAACCCCACTCCCTTATTATCTATGCTTCTATAAGATCCTTACTTTCCCTAGAAGGATATTTCACTATTAATCTATACATTAAAGTTAAGTTCTACAATTTCCTCTATAGTTTCATGGGATACCGTCTTTATATCTATTTGCTACTCTGAAATTATAAGGAGATGATTATTTTCAAGACCACCTTATGTGCATAATAAAATCTCTAAGTATAAACTAATTATTTAAAACATTCTACATGACTCATAGAGTGGTACTTTAGATATCAAATAGATATACAAACGATTAAGCACTCAGCTTATTTGAATAGTTAGTGCAAATGAAACTATGAAGAAGTAATACCATCCTTTGATCTCTGACCATAAGAAGTAATAGAATGAGAGCTATCAGTTAAGCAAGAAGATACATACTAACCCTTAGAGATGTTACTCCTTAGTCTAATATACCATTCTTAGTACAAATTTTGGAAGTGAGGAGACATCGAAAACAAACAAGTATATAGCATAATTAGACATCTAAATAAACTAGAATCTTAAAGAAGCACCTTTTATGCAATTATAAAGAAACCATTTGTCACGAGGGCTAAATTTAACATAAATGCACTGGAGATGTCACACCAGTTGGTTATAAATGTAAGAGGCATATGTATACCACTGTTTTAACCTTACTATTAAATATCTTTGTTATCTATGTAACTAAGTGTGGGATGTTAATAAGAACCAGTTGCCATATAATCCTGGGATCAGATCCCATCTAATGATCTAAAACTAGAGATGCCACATTTAAAAGGGAGACAGAGGCAAATTTCAAAGTAGTGCATAGTAAAAAAGCATCAAAACTCAGATAAGGAATAGCTAGGGTACAATAAAACTTCTGCAAGAATAGCAGGTTCCACCAGATTCTTCTAATACTAGAAAAGGATCTTGTTTACTAATTAGCAAGGTTTCTCCTTGGGAGTCTAATTTAAGTATCCCCTAGGGAAAAAAGTGGTAGCTAGATGCACCAAGCAGAAGGATAAATCCAATATGCTATATGTATTATTAATCGAATGAAGCCTTAGCTACTAAGGAAATCAATATAAGTCTGAATAGGATTAACAAACCTTTATGAATGCTGAGAACTTATATCTATGGTATAGAGGAGTGCCACCTAAGCTAATATTACCATAATACCATGGACTAGAAAATTACCAGCAAATTCATGCACAAGATGTACCATTGATTGCAAAGACAGAAGTTCTTTCCAATCGAGCTTATACTAAAAGCCGTCTAGTTTTTAGTTAGAGGTGAATATTTGAGATCAAATAAATTAATGCATATTTAGTGATTATAGAGAAGGATGTGTCAGTTTATCTATTGGATTTAAACTAGACATAAGAATTTGTTATGCATCCTCAGTTGCTCAAGAATTGCCTAGACTCTACGCATCTAGTCATCGAGAATGGAGCATATGTTCTACCATATCCATCCTGGCTATTATGAGATAGCAGAAGAGTATACTCTGGTCCTAAACTCTACAAACTTATGTGTCACATACCATAGTACTGAGGTGAGTGAGAAAGACATTTCTAATTCCTTATAATCCATTCATTGACTAAAAGGGAGGCCAAAATAAAATTTAAAAGAGAAGATGTTATATAGACAGAGTCAGATATAATTGTGATTACCTTATACCTTCATAATTTGTTTCAATTTTCCTTTTTCCAATGCAATGCCTTTATCTCCTATAGTGCTTGGATCTATAGATTAGGATAAACAATAGAACTAAATTGATATCGATAGGAGTCTATTTTGTTATCTTCTTAATTCCTTGTCTTAAGGATCGGGGCTGACCGTAGTAGGGGGTCTTATTAACTGGTCCTTACCTTCCTCCATCCATATATTGATTAGATTTACCATCTCAAAGTATAAGAGGCACACCATAGCTGTGGATCCGACTTCATCTTGGTGCCAATAGTTGTAAAACCAGCCCTCCTTCTCGGGCTCATGAATATCCAAGTAATACAATAGGAAGATTATGTTTCTTTTCATGATGCCTTCTCTATCCTTGAAGGCCTCCAAGTTTTGAGTTGCAATGATAGATGGGGCCGGGGTGGAGGGTAGCATATTAGGATGTCCTGGCCTACTAAGAGTAAGGTCATGTTTAATGTTTTTTAATGTTATGTCTAAGTTGCCAATGAATTTTCGTTTGAAGATTTTACAACATAGTTTCCATGTTTCCTGTTTATTGACACCCCAGAATGATAAGACAGCTATGAACATGGAAGTGATATTGGTGAGGACCCTCTATTTATCCTTAGTGTTGATAAATTCTAGACCTAATATATAGAGAGAGGCTTTGATAATGAGGGCATGCTTGTTTCTCAATACCTTTTTAACATTCTTTGGCATAAGCTTTCCTTCAAATGCCAACTGGCCCCTGCTACAAATGAACTCGATTGGGGTTTCCATATAAGCCTATGGTTTTGGTAACATGCAAAGTTAAAGTGAGTAAGCTTTGTAACCTATTCTTGCACATAGGAAAATGGGGAAAAATTTTATGGAAAGGAGTTTTCCTTGGTCAAACCCTTGTTTAGGAATCAAACTTGAAATGTGATAGAAATTGCATAAAGGTAAATTGTTGATTCACCTTGTATGAAACCCATATGGATGCATGTAGTAATCACCCAAATCCATGAAGATGCTTGCATTTTCTTGGAATCCAAAGAGTTGACCTTGGAATAAGATGTACAATCAAGGATTCCTTCACAAATGTATGGATATATAATTTCCACTCCTAGATCTTGAATGTTGAAATGCTTGATAACCACATGAAGAGAGAGATGAATGTATGGATCTTCTTGCTTGATTGATAATTCCTCAACTTTCCCATCATGGGAGAGAAAATTTAATCAATTAGAGAATATTTCCTTTTCTTGAATGGATCTTGGAGAAATAGAGACTTGGAGATCTTGAATTGGATGCTTGCCTTCAAATATTAAATCCAAATTCTCAAATGCACAACTTGATTTCTTGAATGCTTGACTATTTGCACTTGATCATGATATTCCCAATGAGGGGAGAAGAGGTCCTTTTATGCTTAACTCCCTGCATTAAGGATTTAATTTTTTTCAAGGCTAACCACATATCAAAATCTCAGAAGAAAACCCCTCTATTGGGCTCTGGGAAAAATTTGGGCCCAAACGCCCAAGGACAAGTCGACCAATCGACTTGACCTAGGAAAAATGAGCTCAAATTTCACAAGGATATTGGAGAAGGTGAAAAGAAGTGGGGGGAGAAAATACAAGTTGTTGTGATCAATCATAATAGACATTCAAACCTTGAAATAACCAAAATGGGGTCTAATAGGTCCTAGAGCATCCAATTATGGGTGATAACATTTTAGGATGATACATTTAGCCCCCACTTTAGCAGGAGTATGAAACAAACTCATGATCATAGTAAATTAGATTTAATGCATAAGGATGATATCATCAAGGTCAAGGAGATAAAGAAAAATCAAGCTCCCAAGTGACTCAAGTCTTCATCAAATCCAAAACCAAGATAAGAGTGGCATCACTCAAAAGAGAGAGGAAGAGAGAGAAAAGTGTGATCACTAGCCTAGTAAGAGCTTGTCTTACTATGAACCACACAAAATGAAAATGCTGCAAAAGATGGAATTGAAAGGTATAGCAAGCTATTTTATGCTAGTTAATCCATAAAAAATGATCAGGCCTTAAGACAAGCATTGTCTGCATTAAGGGATTCGACAAAGGAACGATCAGGCCTAAGGAAAGCATTGCCTCCATAAGGATAAAAAAAGTGATCAGGCCTAAGGAAAGTATTGTCTCCTTAGGGATCAATAAAGGTGATCAAGCCTATGGAAAGAATTGTCTCCTTAGGGATCAAAAAGATGAAGGATCAGTCCTTAAGGAATCCTTTCTTCCATTAAGGGGTCCAATGAAAATGATAAACACAAGGAAATCATTGTATCCTTGATCATCCACAAAAGAGATTGCAATGAATCATTGTGTATGTGTGTGAAAATTTTGAAACATGGAGTGGAGTGCATTCCTCCATGTTAAAGTGATTGAAAACATCTTAATGGGAGAAATGGCTTTAACGGAGTATACATGCACCCAAAAGAGACATTTACACTATGAGATGCCCCAAGAAAGGTCACATCAATAGAAATAAGCATATGATAAATGAGAGCATGGAAGGGATCTACTAACTTTGGGTTTAGTATGATCATATGATAATACGTGAGATATTATATCCAAATGAACTATCATCATCCCCTAAAGATAGTAGAACTACAAGAACAATGGAAGAATATCACATAAGAGTTACAAAGAAGAGTCTTTTTGGGCCACCATCACAGAGAGAGAAACAATAGGTAGCTATTGTTTTGCATCATCCCCAATTAGAAAGCACAAATGCACCTTTACAAATAGTGGCACATGTATGAACTAACATGTAACAACATATAAAAGAAGTGAGATACAAATAGAGGAATATTTATGAGATTTTAATTCCTTTATCACCTTGTTCCAATGGAGAAACAAGGGTCATTTAAATAAATCTAAACAAAACACATAACAAGCAACACATCATGAGGGAAGAACATTACAATAGGAAAACACATAGAATCAAACATAGAAGAGGAGCTAGTCAAGCGTATGGTGTGTCCCCCAATCTTAGTTAGTATTATTTAGGGAAGGTGGAAAACTTACAAGAGGTGCAATATCAAGCATGACAAATGGAACAATGACCAATTCCAAACAAGTACCATGTTGTAAAGATGTTTATCCCTAGGAATGATATATAATTATTGTAAACAAATAGCTGGAAAATCATAATTAACATCAATAAGCTCATATATGTCATCAGAATGAGTAGCATGAAAATCATCACTATTTGCATTAGGAACATCATCATCAATAGTATCTTCCTCATCTAAATTAATTGTAATATAATCCAAGATATGAATAGAATTATCATGTTTATTCAATTTCATCTTTTCCAGACTAACTTCCTCCTTTGGCTCAAGCATGGGTTGATCAAAGAGAATCAAAGCATTAGTAGGTGTATGAGGTTAAGAAATATCTTGGGAGACACACTGGTGGGCTCTAGCATGGTGTTTATAGCGGTGGTCATGAGCTTGATAGTTACATTTAGTTTTGCTAGAAATTGAGTTTAATTTAGGATCAACTGAAATCGGGTCCTTTTCTTTTTGAGGAGGAAGAATGGAAGGAACCACACTAGGTTGAGAGATACTATTAGGAATATGTGTATAAGATAAAGGAGGTAGAACAGAAGCATAGATAGGAGGTGTAGGATGTGTAGGAATAAGTCCACATCCAAGACAAAGAGATAGAACATCCTTATGTTTACTAAGCTCAGAAATATTTTGGATCTTGTAGGCTTGGTATGAACGAAAGATATTGTTGGGACAAGCTTGGGTAGGTTAAGGAATGGAAGACCAAAAGAAATCAAGGTCAACTAAATCTAGAGGCACAGAAGGCTGATAAAGACTATGCTTAACAATCAAGATTTCTCCATTATGATGAAATTTAAGATTTTTATGAATAAGAGAGGCCACAAATTTCATGGAGGTAAGCCAAGGAAGACCAAGTTTGACTTGAAATTGATCGGGTTGGGGTCACAGTGAAGGTGACACCTAAATTTCACCACCAGCTTCAATAGGAAATGAAATAGAATCATGGGAAGGATAAAGGAAACCATTTCAATTTTGGAACATGAAATCAGATTTATCATAAAAATCACATTGGAATTGTCTACTAAAAAGATGCTCTTCATTTATCACATTCACCATGAAAGGAGGATAATAAGGACACCACAAGAATGAAGGCCATTAACCTTTGCAACAATATAGAGAGGATCATTAGGTGCTTTAATTATCTCAGTAGTGTCAAAGGTAATACAAGGCTCATGCTCACTCCTATGTTATAATTTACCAATAAGTTTGACAACATGATTGGCTTCATGAATTTTATCATCATAGTAAATAATATGAGTAGAAGAGGAAGATGAAAGTTGGGTAGACCCAATGGTATTGGTTGAATGAGACGACAAAGGGTTGGTGTAGATTTGCAAGTTTTCATTAGGAGGTGCTACATATTTGTTTCCTTGATCATTGAAACCTTCAATATATATAGCATTCAAATCAATAAGGTCTTGAATAATAGTTTTCAAGTGGAAACATTTTCCAGTATCACGACCTATAAGTTGATGATGGTATTGACATAAAGCTTTGTGATTGAAGTTTTTGGGTAGCAGTTGGATATGTCAATGGGTTTGATAGGAGGAAGATTTAACACATTAGCATTAATAAACTTTAACATCACATTATGCAAAGATTCAGAAAGATGAGTAAAATTACAAGAAAATCTAAAGATAGATGACAAAGGATCCACACCTTTGGATGCTACTTCCACTTGTTCATCAAAATTGTTGGAGGAGTTCTTGATTTTGATGAAGATTTTTGGTTTCTAAAATTTGAAGAAATTATTGTATGCGACATCACTCTTATCAACTAGAGCCATTGGAGTGATGCTCTGATGAAGGGTGCTTCCCTTAATACCACAAACACATAACAGAAACAGAGAAACAACAACAATATGCAAGACCAGAAAATGGGCTTCTTATTATCTCCACAAGTGTGGAATTACAAATTTTAGAATTACAATATGCAAAGCCACATGGGAATTTTCCTTACAATATTTTGTAGGACAAAGCCTTGAATAACTACCTAGAACTGCCCTACAAAACACTACAAACCTTCCTTATATAGGCAATTTTCCACTGCCCGAGAAGGTTCCAAAATTTTAGCCATTAAGGACGACCACCCTTAAAATTATTTTATTTTCATTTTTTTACATTAGGGTCGGCTCAAAATAATTACAAATTTTATTTTTAGGTAGCCCAACTTCCAGAGGCCATAACTTTTTAACTGTAGCTTCATTTGGCTATTATAACCACTTTTAAGAAATGGCAAGTCCTGATCTACAACACCTAACTGGTGAAAGCTCCAGTAAGTCAAGGTTCAATCATGATCCAAAGCCTCTAAGTCCTTCAAAATTAAGCTCAAATATTTTGTACCCAAAAACCTCAATAACTTCACCAATACATATGTTATGGAAATGAAATGAAATTGGTAGGCCAATATGACTAAGATGAACCTCCACCTATGAAATTAGAACATATCTAAAATATCTGGGTGAGGTGAAGAGGCTAGAGGATTATGTTATGTTCCCTTTTGGGTGCATCAGAAACTCAAAACCTTGAATCTAAACCAAGTCCCCATGTGGTCCTTTTTGTGAGTCTCCTTATTAGAGAGGGTTAGCCATAGTGTACATTCCCTTTATTGGGTCAACCACGTGGATGGAACCTCAAGCGATAATAGCCATTTTCATCATGGTAGAAAAAGTTGCTATATAAATGTCCTTGTGGAAGAAATCTCCACAGGTGTAGTTTCTTGTTGGGCTGTCAGATCTCCTCAGCATCTCCAATTGATTAAATTCTTAGAATGTGTCAAAACCCCGGTGCGCCTAGATTGGAGTTCACCCTCTTGAGATTACAAAAGTTGCAGAGTCAAACCATTACTACGAACCATAGTGAAACCAACTTTTTGTTTTTTTAGAACTATGTGCATGATTGCAAAACATTTTGAGAACATACACAAGTAGCACTCTTAGGGAATAGAATACTATGTCACATATTCTTGTTCATGTGCAAGGTTGCTTTGTCCCTTGCTCATTGTTTGAAGACATTGTTTGCTTGAAATCCCTGATTGCTATCTTATGTGCCTGATCACGATAGAAATCTCTTGATGCATGTAGAAGTTGAGTTGCTGATTTGATCTCTCTAAAATCTAGATATTTTGTCAGAGAATAGTTAGCGCTGTGTCTCAAAATCTGGTCCTACCTCAAAAAATGTGTCAAAATTGACAAACTTTGTTCTTTTCCCATGTGATATTTCAAATTTTTGTCCATTTCCTCGCACGAGACAACCATGTGAGATTGCACTTCCTCATGTGAGACTGTCCCCTAATTTTCAAAACAATGAGCTTATTCACCTCATTTGGTCATTTTTCTGTCTGATCTAGTTTTTGTCTAGGGTCCGTATCCATGTTCTCCTATTGTCCACAGCCTAAAACTGGATGCCTTGGGTTGAGAACCAAGTGATTACTACTTAAACTCACATTTTCTCTCTATTATATGTCCTTTCCTATTGTGCTCGTGTACCTTGCAACACGAGAGTCACATCTTGGCTATTCTAGCCTTACTCTCGACGATTCGTGTTGGGTGCATCTCACTACTATCACTTTTTTCTATTTTAGAAATAGAGTTTTGAGCATAATCCTAGTTGTCTATCGTTACTTAATCCTTATCTATGCCTGTGATGACTCAAAGTGGCAACGTGTTCCCTCCACGTTTCACTAGATAGGATAGAGATAGACCTCACAACTGAGGAAGAGGATGTTCTGAGCTTGCCATACAATCTGAGTGTCATAGAGGATCTTCACATTCTTTCTCTGAAACATCTAGAGAGGAGTCCTTTCGCTCTCCTTCTCCTGTCATTCAACCTTGTATCTAGTGTACTCATATTGTGAACTTCAGTCAAGCCAAGAATCCCTTGTTTTGAGAACACCAAGACTCTGAAGAATCATCATCAGAAATTGATCCCTTTGAGGCATCCTACATTTCCTTGCCCAAGATTGATTCCTTTTGAGGAAAACTATGTTTCCTTTCTAGAACTTAATCCTTTTGTGACACCCAGGGTTTCCTTGCCAAAGATTAATCCTTTTTTAGAACCCAAGGTTTCCTTAGCAACAATCTCTCTTCTTGGTTTCCTTAGATGACACACAAACATCAAGAGGGTGAGTATAGAAGAGCTCATGATCATGATTGGGATCAAGCTCAAGATAACCAAGAATAATTTCATTCCCCTAACATCTTTGAAATCATTGGTAATGAAGATGAAGAAATAACCCAGCAAGACGTTGAGGCTGCCCATTCCAACAAAATTCTTTGAAAAATGATGGAAATTATAATGAAAGAAGAGAAAGAGATATACTTTCTCAAGCTAGCCAAATAAGGGGCCAAGCTATCCCCAAATTATAAAGTTGAGACTCTTGTAGTCAAAGAAGAGGAAATAGAGGTAGCTAAAATGAAAAACCTAGTCCAAGACATGCAAACCTAGATCCAATGACTCATGAAAGCCAAAGACACACCAGCAACATAGTTCACACTAGAGAGCATCTGTCCATTCCCATTTGACAAGAGTCTTATCATGCCACCTTTTCCCAAAGGTGTGGAACTCCCCAAGTATGATAAATATCTGGGTACCTCTGATCCTCAGGATCACTTGAGAGAGTTTGGCACTCTATCCATGAAATTCATACATGATCAGACTTATCTCATGCATCTATTTCTACATAGTCTAGGTGGATCTTCTATGGAGTGGTTCTCCTAACTTCCTACTAGTATCAAATCTTTTGAAGAGATTGCTAATATGTTCCTCCAACATTATTCACATAATATTCAACATCCACGATCTTTTAAATCTGAAACAATGATCTGGAGAACCTTTCCTGACATTTCTCCAGTGATGGAGACAACTCTATACCAAATATTCTCACAAAATACCAGAATCTGAGAAACTTTATATCTTTTTAGACAACCTTCTTCCTAATTTTAGATACCAAGTATAGCTGCAAGGTCCTTTGACCTTTGATGACATGATTAAGCAAGCTATGAGAATAGAGGAATTTATGGTCAAGAAAGGAGAGCTCACCCAACATAAAGATAACAAGCAAGGGTCCTCCTCAAGAAAAGATAAGGCTAAAATTGTCAACAAAAATCAGGATGTTGTGAATGATGGTGTCATTGACAATGTGACCCCAAAGCCTCCCAAGACTATTTTCAATCTCACCTCCAGTATGCAAGCAGCCAAAGCCACTGAGAAGGCTGTGACAGATACTCAACCACCTTCAAAATTTGCCAGAAATAAACCTTGGGCACCTCGACCAAAACATGAGTTCACTCCCCTAGGGGAACCTCTTGATGTAGTCTACAAGACTCTTTTACAGAACAAAATACTCATGCCTCCAGATAATCTGTGTCCTTATGATCCATAGCCATGACCTGCCTAGTGGAATGAGTCTGCATACTGTGATTACCATCAAAAAAAGGGTCATAAGACTTCTACCTGTATTCAACTTTGACACAAGATCCAAGATCTTATCCACAATGGTGATGTTGTTGTGAGAGATCATAACAAGAAATTGGATCATCAAGCATTCAAAGACCCTATCTCTCCTCATGAGAAGGGTGAATCTTCCAAGCCTAAGAATACCAATAACAAGGTCAACTATATGTACAATACCAATGACAATGTTATTAATATGGCTGAACCTGTTAATGTCGAATACTATGATGTGATCACTATCAAGGGGAGTGAAGACGCTCCCAAACCCAAAGCTCCATTCATTTTGTGAGGCCCTGTGTCTCAATTTTCTAAATCAAAATAGTCTCAGGTTTGTGCGAACATTGTCACTCAATCTAATGCAAATATCACTATCAAATGCCCTGAGCTTTCTACATCTGCACTGAAACAACCTGCAGACAAAGTTGTTGTTTCCCCTACCAACGAGAATTCCAAATTGGTCCCCATGCTTACTAATTCCAACTATAACATCCTAGACCAATTACAATGTACCAATGCTCAAATCACTATTTTTGAGTTGTTGAAGATCTCGCCTGCTCATAGGCAGATTCTAGATAAAGCCCTCGCTGAGGAAAATGTCCCAAAAGATCTCAATCTTGACTAGTTTCAATCCATGGTAGGTCACCTTACCTCACCTCATTATCTATATTTCTTTGAGGAAGACGATCATTCACTATGCCACCTGCATAATACTCCTTTGCATATTGAAGTCGTGATTGGCCAAAAGTGTGTCCGTCACGTCCTCATTGATAATAGTGTTAGCCTAAATATCTACTTTACTAATTTTCTCACCCAGATAGGTTATGGTGAAGATTCTATAGATGTGTGTAAAAAGATTACTATCAAAGCATATGACAAAGAAGAGTGCAAGTCTAAGGGCCTGATTGTGTTACCCATAAGGGTTGGCCCTATTGAGAGAACTGTTGTCTGTCAGGTATTGGATATTCCTCTTGCCTACAACATATTGTTGGGAAGACCATGGATCCACAAGATGCAAGTGGTTCCTTCAACATACCATTAGTGCATAAAGTTCTCATTCCATGAAGCCAAAGTAATTGTACCTACCAACAGAAGCTATTCTTGCAATACCCTCACTCGGTCTGCTGATAGTTTTGTCCCAACAAATAGAGAGTCTACTGAATTCTTCGATACAAAAATGAAAGAGATGGAAAAGACTCTAAAACTTATGGATGCAGGCATGGGGGAATATCAGATGGAACCTATTTTGTCTCTGACAGCTTTACCTCTATCTCTACGTTCCTACAGGAGACCTTCTGAGGACATGAAACCTTCTACTGTCTTACCCCAAGTAGTCTATGATGGTGCTTTTGTACAAGCCACAACACCGTTAGAATATGAGGATGAAAAAATAGCCATTACAGCTTGGATTTATAAAGGGAAAGACACATCTAAACAAATCACTTTTTCTCATGATATAGAACATGAACCAAACAGCGAAGGTTTCAAGCTCATGAAATGATTTGGCTATAAAGGGAGTGGCCCTATAGGGGTGAATGATAATGGAATGCTAGAACCAATTAAAGCCACAGGGCAAAGGACAAAAGACACCATAGGTCTAGGTTTCAAGAAAATCCCATTTCATTTAGGGATCAATAAATTTGTACCAAAACCAGAATGTCCCCCAGTATGTAGTGACACCCTTTCAACTAAAAACTTAGAGGTTTGTTCAGATGAGGATACCTTTCCTTATCCTATTCCTCCATATCTTGTCATGCTCTTCATAGAGCTAGATGATTTGGAGCAATGTATCAGACACCTTGACGCTGATAGTGATTTCGATGACACTACCTTAGTTACTCCTTTGACATATGAATAGTTGAGAAAAATGCAAACGGCTCACCCTAACTATCAACGAGAACTCTAAATGTCATCATCTTTTCAAGCATGTTTTCAACAAGAACAAAATCAACATAACATAAATGTTACAAGAAATGATAATGAGTCAGATGGTACAAATTTTTTTGATGGAGTTCCTATATCCAATATTATGGGCTCACATGAGTATGAGTTTGATTCTCTATCTGACGCAACTTCTGACAAAGATGTAGACACAGTACACACATTTGAAAATATTCTCAAAGTAGGTGAGGGGTCTAGTGTCAGGATGACCAAGTGTGATTCCACTGATGTTAACATTCCCTCTACTTCCAACATGAGGTCTTGAAGGGACTCGAACACACCTCTAGATGAGATCTCTTTAGGTCTTGACTTGCTTGTCCACACTTTTGATGACTATACTGTGAATGCACTTGAACCTACCACTTCTCTTTTACTCCACCATCCTGAGCTGATAAACTGGAACCTCTCCTCTCCATCCAATGAAGTCCTTACATTCCAGAATGACTATTCTCTTGCTTGCTACCTTAACGCTATCGAACCTATAACGTCCTCCACCAGTGAAGATAGTGTCAACATGACTAAAGCTAATATCAAGTATCTAAGTCATAAAATTAAGAGAAAAAGAAATAGGTGCTCTGATGGTGAAAACCACATTATGGCAATGTCAGAGCTGAAAAAAGTAAAAATACAATACATATCCGAGGGTGAAAACCTCTTTGAGGCACCCAAGGATGGGATACTTGATACACTTCCAAGTCATTTTTAGGAAAGATCTTCAATATTGATAGAGCCAACTCAACCAGTAAATTTGGGTATGGAAGCGGCACCTCAAATTATTCATTTGGCACAGTCATTATTCACATAAGAGATAGAGGAATTCACCAAATTATTTCAAAGCAAGAAATCAACTTATCCTAGACTTACTTTGATATGCCTGGATTAGATCCTAATCTGATTATGCATCACTTATCTATTACACCGGGAGTCAAACCTATCAAACAGAAGCTTCGTAAGATGCACCTGTATGTGGCACTTTTGGTCAAAGCTAAATTAGCAAAACTTCTCAAAGCTAGTTTCCTCAAAGCAATTGACTATGTAGAGTGGATTTCTAATATTGTTTGAGTTACTAAACATGATAAATCTATTAGAGTCTGCACAAATTTTTGAGATTTAAACAAAGCTTGTCCCAAGGGTGACTTCCCATTACCCAACATTGACATGATTGTAGACATGACTGCGGGTTATGAAATGTATTCACTAATGGATGGTTTCTCTGGCTACAACCAAATAAAAATTGTGTCAGAAGACCAAGAAAAGACAACCTTCACTTGTGCTTGGGAAAATTTTTGTTGGAATGTCATGCCCTTCAGGCTTAAAAATGTTGGAGCCACATATCAAAGAGCTATCACCTCTATCTTTCATGACATGGTGCATAAGAGGATGGAAGATTATGTGGGTGATACATTAGCTAAGAGCATGGAATGGAAAGTGCACCTTGCATATCTAGGTCCTATATTAGAGAGAATGGAACAATTTAGTTTAAGGCTCAACCCAAAGAAGTGTACCTTTGGAGTCACATCTGGTAAACTACTAGGTTACATCATATCTGCTAAAGGCATAGAGGTAGATCCTGAGAAAGTTCAAGCTATCATGGAAATGCCTCCACCCCACAACATCAGTTAGATGAGAGGTCTCCAAGGTTGGTTACAATCTATCTCGTGCTTCATTGCACAACTAGAAAACAAGTCACAACCATTCACCAAGACCCTACATAAAGGTGTAACCTATGAATGGAATGAAGATTGTGAGAAAGGGCTCCAACAGATCAAATAGTATATTGAAAATCCACTGATATTGATGCCTCGTATTCATGGAAAACCACTTATTCTCTATATCTCTGCTACAGACACATCCCTAGGTGTCTTACTAGCCCAAGAAGATCATAACAACAAAGAAAGAGTCATTTATTACATCAGTAGAACTCTGGTCTCTTATGAAATGAACTATTCAGTTATTGAGAAAGCTTGCTTAGTAGTGGTATTTTCTTCACAGAAATTGTGGCACTACATGCTTTCCCACACTACACATCTTATTGCTAAAATTCATCCATTAAAGTACTTTCTTAGCAAAGCTGCCCTTACAGGTAGATTAGCGAAATGGGTCATGATACTCAGTGAGTTTGACATTGAGGATGTAGAGAGAAAAGCCATTAAAGGATAAGCAATTGCAGATCAGTTGGCTAAAACACCTATCATAGATTATCAACCATTGAGCATTGAGTTTCCAGATGAGTCCATAATACTTCCCACACATCAAACATGGACTATGTTCTTTGATGGATCATTTACCCAACAAAGGTCAAGTGTCGAAATATTGTTCATTACACCATAGAGGTACTCTTTACCAAAGGCATACAAAATTTTGTTTCCTTGTACAAATAACATTGTTGAGTACGAAGCCCTGATCAACATCACGAAGATAGCCATTGAATGGTGAGTAGATGAACAAAATATCTTTGGAGATTCACAACTTGTCATCAACCAAGTCAATGAAATTTATCAAACAAAGGATGACAAATTGGTACCTTACAAATGGATGGTCGATGAACTAAGAAAATACTTTGCACATCACTTTTCAGCAGATTCCATGAGTAAACAACAAAGCAGCCAATGCCATGGCTACTCTTGTTTCCATGTTACAAATGCCAAAAAATGACTTCTGACATGAATTCTTGGTGGAGATGTTACACTACCCATCCCATGACTCCCCCAAATCTAGGATGATTTTTTCAATCATTGGACATGACTCATCCCGCTACCATCATATCTATTCCTACCTCTGTGACCAGATTGTTCTAGATACTTACACCCAGAATGAGAAATCTCACCTAATCTACAATGCTTCACAGTACGTTATCATAGCTAATGACTTGTATAAGTGAGGTCTAGAAGGTACCCTCCTTAGGTGTTTAAAACCCGATGAGTCCAAACATGTGTTAGTTGAGGTGCATGAAGGCTTCTATGGATCCCATTCGAGCGGTCTGACACTGGATCGTAAACTTATTATAGATGGTTACTATTGGCTTGATATGGAGAAAGAAGCTATACAATATGCTAAGGTTTGTAAATAGTGTCAACTTCATGGGAATCTGATTCACGCTCCCGCCAAGGAGCTAATCCCTTTCATTACCTTTTGGCCATTTCAGTAGTGGGCCTTTGATTTGGTGGGTCAGATCCAACCTTCTTCTTAAAATGGACATAAGTTCATTTCCACTGCTACAGACTACTTCACTAAATGGGTCGAGGTAGTACCTCTGACTATAGAAAATGGAATATCTGTAGCCATGTTTATCCTGAATTACATCATCTATAGGTATGGTTTACCCTCCTTAATAATCACTAACAATGGGGAGCAATTCAAGAATAAAGATCTAAAAGAGCTATGCTCTAAGTTCAAGATTACTCAGCATTGGTCTTCCATCTATTATCCCTAGGGTATTGGACAGGCAGAAGCATCAAACAAGGTGATACTTAAGATCCTACACCACACAGTTCACAAATTTGGTAGAGATTAGCACCTCTAGATTAATCTAGCTTTATGGGCCTATCAAACAAGTATTTGAACACCAACAGGGGCAATGCCCTTTGCTTTAGTTTACGGAGTAGATGTTGTACGAACTATTGAGGTCAAGATTCCTACTTTGTGAGTCTCTCTGAAAGGCCTCATCACTGATGAAGACATTAGTGTGTGTGTGAAAATTATACCTGATCTGTAAACACAACACTTAGTAAAACATTAGAGGTTAGTGATAATCAAAATCGTGCAAAATTGAAAGCTATCTAACCAAGCGATTTACTGCCTTCTAATAGGTGCGAGATTAATGTTCTCAGATTGTAATCGAGATCAGTGACCTAGACGACACCTAAATGAAGGATTTGAATGCAATTCTAGATATGGAATAAATGCAATTAATCTATATTTTTGATATTTTCTATGCAATAAGAATGATAAAAACTGATATGATATGAATGCTATTGAAAATTGATATGCTATGAATCTAACAATGATATGTAATATGAATGCAAAAATAAGATTGATCTCACAAAGATGTCGATTCGCAAGAGCTTTGATTCTTCAATTCCAATTCTCCAGCGTGATTGTGCAAAATATGAGATGATTTGTGAAGAGCTGAGCCTTTAATTTATAGAAATCCAGGGCTTTGGAGGTGCATGGGAAAAAGCCATAAATCACTCAAATAACTCAACTTGATTTTTGAGTTATTTTTAAATAAAAGATAATTAACTCACAAAAACATGCAAAAGCTAAGTTTTAACTCAAAATAGAGTTTAGCTTTAATTGATAATTGATAGTTGTCTGCTTTTATGATTGTGCATGTTTTATTTATGAATTAATTTAATAATAAAGTGATTTATTTCCAACTTAACTGCTTTTAAAAATAAAACAATTGATTTATGGGTTAATCAATTATTTAATCAAACTTTTATTAAAAACTATATTATTAAATAATGACAACTTGCTTTAATTAATTAAATAAGAATTTAATCAATTATTCATATGATATTAGATTTATTGTCAAAATTAAATAATACAATTAATAATAGATATAATTAAATTTAATTACACAATTAAGTGGCAAATATTAAATCTAATTAATTAAATATGAAAATATTCAATTAATCAAACTTTAGGATAAATGTGATTTATTGCCAAATAATTATAAAATTAAAGATAATTAAGATAATTAGGAATATTACTAGGAATATTCTCCGATGCAAAATTTAAGATAATCAATTATGATTCGATAATGTTTAGATGTGCCTTAGGTTAGGACTTTGATGTCGATTTCGTTTGAATTGAAGATGTAGGAGATTAATGAACTTATAGCCCATTTTTGGGGTATTACATTTTTCCCCTCTTTGAATTACTGTGCGAAGCGCAGTGGTTCAAAGATAGTCTGTGTTTGATAAAGATATGAAACTGATTCAAAAGATAAACCGATTGAAAGATATTGAGATAGGAGGTCCTGAATGACCAGAGATAATGTTTACTATAGCAGCAAATGAACCTATGATTGTGAAAAAGTGTCAAAACACCTGATTCTGAACCTTAGCATTGATAAGAAGTGAGTGAGCCGTTCTAGACTCGATTGTCTTAGCAGAACTAGCAGGTATCACATCCGAACCCTTCAGTTGTCGAAGAACAAAGGAAAGAACACTATGATCTGATGGTTGTAAAAACTGATACAGTTTACAAGATTAAGAGAAGACCAGATTGATATGGATCGATGAATCTGATATGCCCCAAGTGATAATAGATTTGCCCCTAGCGATGAGGACTTTTGATGAATCAGCGACTAGACGTGATTATTGTCTTGATCACTGATGAAAGATATTGATAGATTTGATCGATAGAATTTGATTTACAGACTTTGAATGATGTGCAATACCATGCCCCCTTCGGGATTAAAATTGAAATCTGACAAGAAAAGTCAGCGTTGATAGTTTAGAAGCATGTTAATTGATTTGAGAAGTGGTTATACACGTCCGAGAACGCATTCTGCATCGTTTGGAGGTCCAAAAAGACCAAGTTTGACTAGGTTTGACCATGAGTTGACCATGGTTGACCAAGTTGAAATTTTGATAGTGTGATGTAAGATAATCAGTTAAGTTGAATACTAGATTTCTGTGATGATTGAAGGTCGAATATGCAAGTAGTTAATAATATGAATGATCTCAGATTTGAATTTTGATCCCGAAAAAGGATTCTACTTGCTATTTCATTGGAGGAACCTTCGTGTGAGATTCAGCTCTTGTTAGACTGGAAGATGCGATTTGAAGAATCGTTTAAGCATTGGAGTTCGTTTAATCATTGTGAGATCAGGCAACATGCAAAATGAAATGAGACATGCAAAATGAAATGCAACCTAAGACCGAGGACCTAGTCACTGATCATATGTCGATTTGTTATCATCATTGAACTTTTAGGTAACCGGATAAATCAATACAATGCCCACTAGCCATGAAACCATAGACATATGAATATTGATTTGTATGTGCAAGAATCAATACAACACCCACTGGTTATACAACCATGGACATATGAATATTGATTTGTTTTCGGAATGTTGGATTAGATATAAGCACCAAGGCACAAACGCCAGGATGACCTGAATATCATGTCCATTTTGATATAGCAATTTGTACAAGCATCAAAACATAAACGTTGTGATGACCTGAGTACACCTTGCATTAAAAACACATCAAACAGCTAAGAGATCATTCTAAATCCAATGTGAATTACCCGTAGTGACCCTTTATCGTTCACATCCTTAGGCAAGATTGCATTCCACAGTAGGAGAAAGAACTTACTCAAAAAGACAATAGTTAGATCAAACTTCCTTGAATTTTTTTGGGTATCAATGGTCGAGGTACGCATGGCCATCCAATTCGAGATAGAGGCTCTTACAGTCGGACACCATTTCAATCCAGAATTTCCAAAGCTGTTAGATTTTCACATACAAGCAGAAGACAAAGAAAAGATTATGCCCCCAGTCATCACTCTCTAAATCCTATAAAAGACATCATCGAAGAGCTCGAAGGGACACAATATGCAAAAATCTCAATGCGAATCAGTAAGCCTACAAGGAGATAAAAGCATGAAAAGCACAGATTGTTTTCAGTTGAGTTTTGATGTTTGATTGTTGTTGATGCAAAATCCTTTCTGGAGACGAGACTGACTGACTGACTCAACTTGAAGCTTCAAAGGACTCTGAGTGGATATGACACGTCTAAGATACATGGGAGACCATAGGATATGACATTGATTGCCCCCAAGTGTGAACATTGATAGGATGCAGACGCTTGAGCTGGTTGGTGTACAGACCGACTTATTTAAACCAGGATATGCAGAAACAAACCGGGAGATATGTACAAACTAAAGCAAGACTGAAAGCTGGGAAAGACCAAGATTGTGCTGATAGATGGAGCATTTTGGAACAAGTGGTGCCCGTTTGCCGAGTTTTCACCATCTTGGTAGAGATTCTATTTTTGCTACCGAGGTGCCTGTTTCCAGGTTTTCACCAAGGCACTTTTTTTTTTCTTTTTTTTTTTCATTTTTTTGTATTTTTCATTTTTTCAATTTTTTTGTACTTTTGATATTTTTTTATTTTTTTGTGAATCATCAAGGCGCCTATTGCTAGGTTTTCACCAAGATGTTCATTTTTTCAGGACTTTTTCCGATTTTTAAGATTTTTTTCAGGACATTTACCAAGCACTGAATGCCTTAGGCATAGAATTTCTTTAGATGGAGAACGTTGATTGGTTCTCGGAGCTGTTCTCCTTCAGTTGTTGAGAGTTGATAGGCACCAGAGCCAAAAGTAGCAGTGATTACAAAGGGACCCAGCCAGTTGGGTTTGAACTTCCCCTTGCGTTCTCGATGTGATTGATTTTTAGGATTTTCTCTCAACACTAGATCGCCAACCTGAAATTCTCTATGTCTGACTTTCTTGTTGTAGCCTCTAGACATTCTTTTCTGATACACTCTGAGATGATCATACGCTGCTTGTCTGCGCTCATCTAGTAGTTCAAGTTCTTGTAACCTCGACACTCTGTAGCCTTCATCAGTGACAAGTCCATGCATTTTGATTCTGAGTGATGGTATTTCAACCTCAATAGGCAATACCGCTTCAGACCCATAAACTAAAGCGAAAGGTGTAGCCCCTGTAGGCGTTCTGATACTAGTTTTGTATGCCCAGAGAGCTGGATTGATCATCAGATGCCAGTCTCTTCCTGTTTTATTCACTGTTCTGTGCAAGATCTTCAGGAGATTTTTGTTTGAAGCCTCAGCTTGTCCGTTCCCTTGAGGATAGTAGATAGATGACCAATGTTGAGTAATTTTGAACCTGGCACATAAGTCATCTAGATCCTTATTTTTGAATTGTCCCCCGTTATCTGTGATTATAGAGTGAGGGATCCCATATCTGCAAATGATGTAATTCAGGATGAACATAGAGATTTGTTTCCCCGTTGCTTGTGTTAGAGGAACTGCTTCTACCCATTTTGTAAAATAATCTGTAGCTGTGATTATATGGGTATGTCCATTAGAAGAGTGCGGATGGATAGCACCTATGAGATCAAATGCCCATTGTTGAAAAGGCCATTGTGTAGTAAAGGGAATCAGATCTCTCCCTGGAGCATGAATCAAGTTGCCATGTACTTGACACTGTTGACAATTTTTAGCAAATTTAATAGCTTCTTTTTCCATTTCAGGCCAATAATACCCAGCCCTAATAAGTTTTCGAGCTAACGTTAAACCGTTTGAGTGTGACCCACATATACCCTCGTGGACTTCCTCTAATGCACATTGAGACTCTTCTCATTCTAAACATCTAAGCAGTGTACCATCTAGACCTCATTTGTACAGATCATTACCAATGATGACATATCGGGATGCGGATCGGATAAGGTTTCATTTCTCAAAATGGTTAAAAGACTCAGGGATGATTTGGTCGTGGAGATAGGAGAACAAATTTTTGTAGCGAGATGAGTCATAACTTACAACAGTGCAGATCATGCGGGTTTCAGGGGAGTCATATGCAGGATAGGATAGGGCTTCCACCAGGAACTCGTAGCGTAGTTCATGTTCAGGCTGTTGTAAAAGAGTAGATAATGTTGCCATTGCATCAGCAGCCTTATTCTCCATTCTGGGTATTTGCTCAAATGTGAGAGAGATGAAGTATTTCTTTAGATCATCGACCATTCTCTTGTAAGGAATGAGCTTTTCATCTTTGGTTTGGTACACATCATTGACCTGGTGGATGACCAGTTGTGAGTCTCCATGAATGTGCATCTCTGTAACTCTCCACTGTATTGCCATTTTCATACCATTGAGAAGTGCCTCATATTCAGCAATATTGTTTGTGCAAGGAAACTTTAATCTGAATGCTTTGGGTATCGAGTATCCTTGAGGAGTAATGAACAATATGCCTGCTCTGAATCCATTCTGTGTGTAGGAGCCATCAAAGAATAATCGCCATGCTCTAGAAGAGAGGTGCATGATAGAGGAATCGGGAAATTCCATTTGCATGGGTGTATCATCAAACAGTGGTGCTTCAGCTAATTGATCAGCAATGACCTGTCCTTTGATAGCTTTTCTTTCAACATATTCAATGTCAAATTCGCTCAAGAGCATGACCCATTTAGCTAGTCTACCTGTGAGGGCAGCTTTGCTTAGGAGATATTTCAGTGGATCAATTTTAGCTACCAAATGAGTAGTATGAGCTAACATGTAGTGTCTCAATTTCTATGATGCAAAGATCACAGCGAGACAGGCCTTCTCTATCATTGAGTAGTTCTTCTCATAGGCCACTAAAGTTCGGCTGATATAGTAGATGGCTCTTTCTTTCTTGTTCTCATCATGCTGTGCTAGCAATGCCCCCAGTGATGTATCTGTTGCGGAGACATATAATATTAATGGCTTCCCATGAATAGGAGGCATCAATATAGGTGGATTTGATAGATACTTCTTGATATGTTTAAATTTGTTCTCACATTCTTCATTCCATGCAAAGGTCACACCTTTATGTAATGTTTTTGTAAAAGGCTGTGAGATGTCCGCTAGCTGTGATATGAATCTTCTGATAGATTGAACTCTGCCTTGCAACGTCCTCATTTGACTAATATTTGTGGGAGGTTGCATCTCTATTATAGCCTTGACCTTAGCTGGATCAACTTCAATGCCTTTCTTGGAGACGATGTATCCTAGGAGCTTTCCAGAAGTGACTCCAAAAGCACACTTTTTAGGATTTAGTCGAAGACTAAATTTTTCCATTCTGTCGAGGATCATGCTCAAGTCTGTTAGATGCTTAATTAGTTCTAATCATGGATTTTTCCAAGGTATCATCTACATAATCCTCCATTGTTCTATGCATCATATCATGAAAAATAGATGTCATTGCTCTTTGATATGTAGCTCCAGCATTTTTGAGTCTGAATGGCATAACATTCCAACAGAAAGTTCCCCACGCACATGTGAAAGCTGTTTTCTCTTGATCTTCTGGAGCAATTTTGATTTGGTTGTATCCAGAAAAGCCATCCATTAAGGAATACATTTCATAGCCCGCAGTCATGTCTACTATCATATCAATGTTAGGTAGTGGAAAGTCATCCTTAGGGCATGCTCTGTTCACATCTCTAAAGTTCGTGCACACTCTGATTGAACCATCTGGTTTTGAAATAGGTACAATGTTGGAAATCCACTCAGCATAGTCGATGACACAGATGAATCTAGCTTTTAGGAGTTTTTCTAGTTCTACTTTGACTAAGAGTGCGACATGAGGATGCATCTTTCTCAATTTTTGTTTGATTGGTTTTACTCCGGGAGCAATGGATAGATGGTGCATAATGAGATAGGGATCCAATCCTGGCATATCTGAATATTTCCATGCAAAGTTGATCTTTTTCTCTGATAAGAAGGTAGTGAAGTTTTGTTTCTCTTCGTCTGATAGAGATTGTGCTACATGTACCAATTGTGGTTCCTCTGTTGTACCCAAATTGATGGATTGAGTTGGCTCAATCAGAACTGGAGATCTATCTTGTAAATGACTTGGAAGGACATCAAATATCTCATCCTTAGGTGCCTCAGAGAGGTTTTCACCTTCAGATACGTCTTTTCTTTTTACTTTTGTCAGTTCTGAGACTGCCACAAAGTGGTTTTCACCCTCAGAACTCTTTTTCTTTTTCTTTTTACTCTTGTTTTTCTGACTAAGATATTTGATGTCCGACTCGATCATGCTGACACTCGGTTCACTGATGGAAGTACTCATAGGCTCAACTGCATTGAGGTAGCAGGCAAGGGCATAGTCATTTGGGAAGGTATACATACCATGGTTTGGGTTGGTGGAAGTTGGGTCGATAAGATCAGGGCGTTGGATAGTCAAAGCGGGAAAGGCTTGGGATATGGTGTTCACGGATGTGGATATGTCATCATTGGTCCTAACCTGACGCTCAAGTTCAAAGGTGATATTACAACTCAAAATGTTCAATTCGTGAATAGGCTCAACATCATCATAGGAGTCCTCTTCAGCCATAGGTGGATCAGACATGTTAAGTTCATTGTTTCGCTCTAGACCTACATTGGGTTGAGAGACATATTGGTGAATAACATCAATAGATTTCTCTGTTATAAGCTCATCTTCTTCTGGAATGGCACCCCATTCATAATCATTTGACTCATCTTCTGATTCAGAATCTCTAGGAAATCTTAGAAAGTGCGTGAAATCAGGATGAATACCCCAAGAAGGATTACCCTCAGTCTCTGACTTGAATTCATATTCATGGGAATCAGTGTCAGAATAACTACCCCCTGCTTCTTGATCAGTTTGATTGCCTTCAAGATTGGCTGGTTCTTGTGGTACAACCATCTCTTGCACTACAGTAGGTTCTTGTGTTTCTACTACATTAATTCTTCTGATAGGATCATCTGTATCATCAAGAAGATCTTTGATCTCTTTAGGCAATTTTTCATAGGGGATAAGCTCAGAGCTATCTGAATCATCATCAGAGGGTTCTATTTCTTCTTTCTTAAGAAGGGGTTCTCCTGGTGCAATTTGTTCTATGATATGAGAACAACCACCTCTGAGATGATAGGGTTTCTTTTTAAACCCTATGCCACCAGTATCTTTTTTGGCTCGACCAATATGTGAAATGGGGGTCACAAGACCCTTTCCCCTAATTCCTAGAGGTCCTTGACCAGAATATCCCATCTTGGCTATCAATTTGTTTCCTGGACCATATGAATTAGAAGGGACTGTAGGTGCTATAGATTCACTAGGTTGAACAATTTTAGATTCAGAATCCTCTTTATATAGCCATGCCAGCACAGCTTCATCCTCTTCAAATTCTTGTTTAGATACTTGCTCCACCACAAAATATCTTTTGTATGCTTCCATAGGTTCCTTAGGTTCTGATTTAGATTGCTTCAAGGATTGGCCATATGACTTAGGTGAGATTGGGAGAGATGTCAGAGACAAGACTGGCTCTATAGTGTATTCTCCCATCCCATTTTCTTTGATATTGATCTCTTTAGCAATGTCATCCATCTTAGATGTGGAAGCCACATTTTGTTGCTTAATGGAAGATTCTCTGTTATTGGGAACAAGTTTATCGGCACTTTCCTTCAATGTATTGCAAGTTGTACTCAGATCAGCTGGGATAGTAACCTCTACTCCTTCATAGGGAAATTTCAAGCATTGATGGTATGTTGAAGGAATAGCCTGCATTTCATGGATCCAAGGTCTCCCTAGAAGGATATTATAAGCCAATGGTAGATCGAGCACCTTACATGTGGTATCTTTGATGACTGGACCCACTCGGATGGGTAAGACAATGGTGCCCTTAGAAGATCTTTCCTGTTCATCATAGGCCTTTATAGTGATCTTCTTTCGAGGATCAATAGCCATCTCTGAGAATCCCAACTGTGTGATTAAGTTGTAAGAACAAATGTTGAGGCCTGCGCCCCCATCTATCAACACACGTTTGACTCGACGGTTTTGGATCAAGACTTCTATGTGAAAGGGTTGATTATGTGGGTGACTTAGGGAGTTGTCATCCTCTTCTGAAAAGGAGATATATTGCGGAGATGTTAGATGACCAACCATAGTCTGGAACCTGTCTAGATCTAGATCATCAGGAACATTAGAGCTGAGCAAAGCTTTGTCTAGTATATCTCGATGAGCTGGAGATATTCGAAGTAACTCAAACATAGAGATTTTGGCATTGGTATGCTGGAGTTGTTGTACGATGTTGTAAGATGTAGGTCTGGTATCCTTTGGATTGGAAGATTTTGAGGCAACCTTCTATTTAGAAGCAGATGTGAGATGAAAAGGTATCTTAGGGACATCAAATGAATTTGGTGTTTGTCCTTTCAGATGCATCTGAGCTTGTGATCTGGTAACTGCATTAGCTGAGGAATGATTTCTATCTCTTCATACAATCATGATGACATTACAGCTCTCAGAGAGGCATGGTTCCACCATATTGATGATAGCATCGTTTCCAGGGTAGGCATAGTTGACTTTTGCCCCCATGTTAGGCTGAGAAGTGGAAACTCCCTTGCCATGTTGTGGAAAAGGTTCTGTAAATGCTGTGTGATCATTATTGCTGGTAGGATTATTGATTGTGATGTCCCCTTGATCTATCAAGTCTTGAATGGTATGCTTCAAATGGAAGCATCCATTAGTTCTGTGGCCTTTAGTTCGATGGAAAGCACAAAATTCATTATCTTTCCACCAACATGGTTTTGGATCCGGATCAGGTTTTTGGATTGGTCGTAAAGAGATCATGTTATCCGCTATCAGGGTCCTCAGAGCAGATTCCAAAGATTCTCCCAGGGGAGTAAACTTTCATTTATTATCCCATCGTTTGAATGGCTTCTTTGGAGATGGTTCAGCAGATTTTTGCTCTGAAGCTTCAATGGCTTTGGTGGCAAGGGTGAGATTGTAGACCGGTGCCTTTGATGGGGTATGGATAGTGTCAACAACACCGTCAGAGATGATACCTTTGTTTCTATTCCAGCTCTTGTTTTTATCTTTTGAGCTAGATCCTGATTCAGACTTGTCCTTTTGAAGTGTGATTTCTCCTTTCTTGACAAGTACTTTCTCAATCTTGATTGCATTATCCACCATTTTATCAAAAGATACATGATCTTGCATTTGTAATGGATAGTTGAGCTCTGGAACAAGGTTATTGATAAAGATTTCAAGTTTCTCCATTTCGGGAATTGGTCTAGCATATAAAGAGAACTTCTTTCGCCACCTCTTGAGAAAAGTTAGGAATGATTCCCCTGGATATTGCTTGAGGTTACAGATATCGATCATGGTAATCGGATGTTGAATATTGTAGGAATATTGTTGATAAAACAATTTAATCAATTCCTCAAAAGTTTTGATCGTAGAAGGTAATCTTGAAAACCACTGAATGGATGCTCCTCCCAAGGATCTAGGAAAAAGACGCATTAGATAAGTCGGTTCATGCATGAATTCCATGGATTGTGTACAGAATTCTCTGACATGATCTTGAGGATCAGAGTGTCCGTCATATTTGTCATACTTTGGTATCTCCACTCTTTTTGGGAATGGAGGCATATACAAGTCTTTGTCAAAAGGGAAAGGACAAAGGGCCTCCATGGAGAATTCCTTGGGTTCCTTCTCTTTCTCAATTTTATTCATTTTGACCTGCATAGCGTGCAGCTGGTTCATTATGGCCGTCATCGGAGTTTCTTCCTCATGCGTGATGATATCTTCGACATTGAAGTGAGGAGGAAGTTTAGCTCCTTCTTGGGCTAATTGCAAAAAGTATGCCTCTCTATCCATTTTCAAGAAATGCCTCATCATTCTTTTGAATTCATCGTCATTCTGACACCGATGGATTTCAGAGGGTGTAGGGTCTTAGTCGGCATTATGTTGAGAATGGTGTCCATGGGATCCTCCTCCTAGAGAACCATGGTTTGTCCCTGCTTGAGACATGGTAGGAGTTTTTGGGCTCCCTGGAATAGATTGAGGAGGAGTTTGTTGATTACCTCTGTGAGTTGATAGAGGAGGTATGTAACCAGTTTTTAATCGAAAGTTACCGAGACTGTCATCTTCGTAGATACCTGACTTGATGAGTTGTTCAAGAGTTGGACCCGGGGTATTGGTCAAAAGTAAGTTCTGAGATGTTTCTTCTGATTTCTTGTGTGAAGAAGCTCTGGTCTCCACCATTAACTTTGAATGAAACAGAAAAAAAGGATGAAGACAATTGAAGAACAATTTGATTCGAGAAAATCGGATGACGCAACCTTGTCAAGATTATGATAGTTTTGATGATCTGATGAGATGTGGGTGAAGGAAACTGTGCCCTGGATGTATGGGATAGATCGCCCAAAAGATAGCGGACATGAGTTCTCAACACTTAGTTTGTTTTTGAAGATTGATTGATTGAAGATTGATAGTTATGACAAGGTTTTGACACGAGATAAAAAGGACTCAAATTGATCAAACAGAAGACTAGATCGGATTCAAAAGATCAAACTCAGAAAATGGTAGAATGCTCAATAGCTACTGCTCTGTTCCTGACACAATGATATTTTTGACAGATTCTGGAACTAGGCTGGAAACATTGGATATCTTGCAATTTGACAATTTCTGACAACTTTCTCAAATTTTTCCAAACGACACTCTGCAGACTCGTACGACACTGGGTAGTCTATGAAATGAAAGTTGCTAAACTCATACGACAGTTGGGTAATACTAAAATGACACTTGACAAAACTCGTACGACTTTTGACTTCCTGAAATGACTTTTGACTCCAGAAAAGATTTTACGTCACTTTTTGCAAAATGTAAGGTCTTCAGTTTTGGATTGTTTGCAAATTGTACTATCTAGATTTTGAAGGTTATACCAGATTTGATCATTTTTAATAGCCAAGTAGATAAATAAGCACGCAGAATAGTAAGCAAGTGATTCCAAGCACGTCTGAAAACAATGAACAAGGGCAAAAGCAACCTTGCGCATGAACAATCAAGTGACCAAATTGTGCTAATCCCTGAGAGTACTAATTGTTTATGTTCTAAAAAGTTTTGCAATAACACACATATACCTGAGAATGAAAAATTGGCCTCTCTAGGGTTTTTAGTAATGGTTTGACTCTGCAACTTTTATGATTCAAAGGGGTGAACTCCAATCCCGGCGCACCAGGGTTTTGACACAGTCCGAGAACTTAATCTTCAAGAGCTGCTAGGGAGATCTGACAACCCAACAATGAACCATACCCGTGGAGATTTCTTCCACAAGGACATTTATATAGCGGCTGTCACTACCATGGTGAAAATGGCTATGACCGCTTGAGGTTCCGTCAACGCAGTTTGCCCTGTGAAGGGATTGTCCGCTACGGTTAACCCTCTCTAAAGATGACTCACAATAGTATACCACAAGGGGACTTGGCTCCAGATTCAAGGTTTTGACACCTCTTCACTTTTAACCCGAACAAAGCAAGTAGATTAATCCGACACGCTAAGACAAAGTTTTGTTCCACCAAGGTCTGTGATATCAACTCCATGTGATCTATCAACCTCTCCGGGGAGAGAATGTATCAATCAATAAGAGAAGATGCACTAACCAATTTTGATTCACCAAAGCTCGTGATATCAACCCCACGTGATCTATCAACCTCTCCGGAGAGAGAATGTGTCGATCAATAAGAGAAGACTCACTAACTAAGTTGAATGTGAAACGCACTAAGTATCCTCCCTACCTACAAGGATTCTATCGTCAAGAAGGATTTCGCTAGGAATCCAATCTCTCAAGAATCACAAATAGTGTTCATAGGGCCTAATTACTATGTGAGCACAGATGTATGTTCCGAAAGCAAATCTACCAAAAGCATCCAAAAAGTAGAAAGAGGAACACTTAACGTTTAAAGCGAATATGAGATGAGTCCACAAGGTGGAACACTTAACACCTCACACAAGCTAAAAACGAGTCCACAACTTAGAAAACAAGGGAGTTCCTAAAAGCACAAAAGGGTTGCCAAGTGGAACATTTAACGCTTCTGTCCTGTTGACCCCTCCCCTTTATGGCGCTGAGATTGCAACCACGGGGTGGAAATGAGGGGCCGGCGGATTAGCGAGTCCAATAACCCAAAATAGCAATCAAGATCAATCACAAGTATTCTAAGACTACTTAATGAATCCTTAAGGGTTCACAACCTAGTATCAATTATGCAAGTGTGTAGAAATAGATCAAAAGCATGAAAAGATGCACACAAGCTTGACACATAAGAGATTTATTTTAAGTCCCAAATCAAAATATTATTAGATGAAGGAGAATACCTGGGATCCTTGCAACGCGCTTAGTAGATTTTACTTGATTTTTAGCAATTTTTGTTGAGCTTTTCCATGCAAGCAAGTGACGAACTCTCCAACAAGCAAACAAGCAAACAAGATATGCAAAATATATTCAACTTATGAAAACCATAGGGTTAGCTCTAAAAATCAATTATCATCAGTAATAATAACCAGCAATCAACCCAAATGACAACTCATATCATTCATTGAACCATGTAAAAAAAATAAGTGCATACCCATCACAAAACTTTATTTTTTTTTTTGCATTTGACCTAGTCAACAAGATCTAATTTTTTTGATATGATTTTGGTCACAAAAATATAAATTCAAAATAAATACCCGTACTAAAAAATAGAGAGCTTTCCAAAAATGTAAATATTTTAGAAAAACCTCTTCATTTGTGCCCTAGAGACCCATTTTATCAAAACAGACCAGTTTTTGTAAATTGACTATTTGAGCTATGATATCATGTCCAAATTTAAAATACAAAGAATGGACCCCCTTTAGAATTTAAAGAGCTTTCCAAAAATATGAAAATTTTCTAAAAATATGCTGATTTGCGTCAGATATTAATTTTTTCCAGAATTTCAAGAAAAAATTATTAAAAATTTAAAACATCTCAGAAAATTCTAAATTTTTTACTGTAGCTTCCATGACATGTTACCAACTTGCAAAAAAAATTTCAAACCAAAATTCCAAGCCCTTTGGGAGATAAAATTAAATCTTTGAAACTTTGGAGTTTTAGCTCCTAAAAAAATCAAAACCAGCATGCAAAGGTGGGTTGCCCCACGGTGGGCACCAGAAATGTGTGTGTGAAAATTATACCTGATCTGTAAACACAACACTTAGTAAAACATTAGAGGTTAGTGATAATCAAAATCGTGCAAAATTGAAAGCTATCTAACCAAGCGATTTACTGCCTTCTAATAGGTGCGAGATTAATGTTCTCAGATTGTAATCGAGATCAGTGACCTAGACGACACCTAAATGAAGGATTTGAATGCAATTCTAGATATGGAATAAATGCAATTAATCTATATTTTTGATATTTTCTATGCAATAAGAATGATAAAAACTGATATGATATGAATGCTATTGAAAATTGATATGCTATGAATCTAACAATGATATGTAATATGAATGCAAAAATAAGATTGATCTCACAAAGATGTCGATTCGCAAGAGCTTTGATTCTTCAATTCCAATTCTCCAGCGTGATTGTGCAAAATATGAGATGATTTGTGAAGAGCTAAGCCTTTAATTTATAGAAATCCAGGGCTTTGGAGGTGCATGGGAAAAAGCCATAAATCACTCAAATAACTCAACTTGATTTTTGAGTTATTTTTAAATAAAAGATAATTAACTCACAAAAACATGCAAAAGCTAAGTTTTAACTCAAAATAGAGTTTAGCTTTAATTGATAATTGATAGTTGTCTGCTTTTATGATTGTGCATGTTTTATTTATGAATTAATTTAATAATAAAGTGATTTATTTCCAACTTAACTGCTTTTAAAAATAAAACAATTGATTTATGGGTTAATCAATTATTTAATCAAACTTTTATTAAAAACTATATTATTAAATAATGACAACTTGCTTTAATTAATTAAATAAGAATTTAATCAATTATTCATATGATATTAGATTTATTGTCAAAATTAAATAATATAATTAATAATAGATATAATTAAATTTAATTACACAATTAAGTGGCAAATATTAAATCTAATTAATTAAATATGAAAATATTCAATTAATCAAACTTTAGGATAAATGTGATTTATTGCCAAATAATTATAAAATTAAAGATAATTAAGATAATTAGGAATATTACTAGGAATATTCTCCGATGCAAAATTTAAGATAATCAATTATGATTCGATAATGTTTAGATGTGCCTTAGGTTAGCACTTTGATGTCGATTTCGTTCGAATTGAAGATGTAGGAGATTAATGAACTTATAGCCCATTTTTGGGGTATTACAATTAGAATATCTCAGCTACAAGAGCTAGAACTACTAAATGAACGTCATCAAGTGGCGTTTGATCATCTCTGAGCACATCAAAAATGGATGTCAAAGAGCTATAATAAGAAATTTAAACCAAGGGACTTCCAAGTGGGTGATCTCATTCTGAGAGAGAACCCTAAGAATCAATAACAACGGATCCAAAAGGGAAAGTTTGAACCAAATTGGCTTGGTCTGTATATTGTTATTGCAATGTTTGGGTCTGGTGCCTATCAACTCTCTACTTCTGAAGGAGAATAGCTCAAAGAGTCGATCAATGCTCTGCATCTGAAGTGATTCTAGAGCTGAGACATCTTCTGAATGCTCCATGTACATACTATTCTAAAAAATCCTTAAAATTGTAAAAAGTCTTGAAAAAATGATCATCATAGTGAAAACCTGGTAAATAGGTGCTTTGATGCATCAACCAAAAATAAACAAAAAAGATAAAAATACAAAAAAAATTGTGTCATTGACGAAAACCTAGTAAATAGGTGTCATGGTAGCAAAAGCAATAAAATCCTACCAAGACCATGAAAACCTAGCAAACATGCATCTCTTGATCTACAATGCTATACCTATCGCAGCACCGCTTGGCCCTGTACAGTTGCTTTCCTATTTTCCTGCTTTAGTTTGCTACCTCCTACACTTGCTCTGAGTTATCTTTGAGATTATGCTTGACTTTACATGGATTGAAACTGGTCACACTTGGGGATACCCTTCCTGGTCTAGGGAGCATTGTCTTATCTTTTCAGAGGATCTTCCTTCCATCAGTCACCAGTGGTTTTCACTGCATCTACCTACTGATGCTTAGCTTTAGGATCTTCCTCATATTAGTCACTAGTAGTTCTCACTACGTCTATCTACTGATGCCTAGCTATAGAATCTTCCTTGTATCAGTCACTAGTGATTCTAACTATGTCTGCCTACTGATACTTAGCCCACACTACGATCTCTCCTTGAGATTGTCTCTTGCATCAGTCACCAGTGGTTCTCACTATGTCTGTCTACTGTCACCATCCTGATGAGACTTCTCCTGAACACGCTATATACTTTCAATCTGAAATTAATCCGTTGAAATTGAAAACTGGAAATTAAATTTGTGAACTCTCTAAGACATGCTGAGCTTTTCTTTTTTGTGTGTGTGCTTGTCCTTTTCACTTTATCATTCCTCCTTGAGAAACTCCAAGACATCTATCTTGACTGAGAGCTGCAAGGACTGGGGGCATGATATTTTCTTTTCTTTATGTTTGCTGGTTTAGTTCCAATGATCCAAGGAATCCACATAAAATGGGTGTCCACTATGAGAGCTTCTATATCATGTTAGATGGCCATGTGTACCTTGACTCCTTTTATATGGAAAATTTGTTGAGGTTGGTTCTTCTCCTTGTCTATTTGAGTGACTTCTTTTTGCTACAAGTGAACTTTCCAATGCTCATCCTGTGAAGTGAACATAAGGGTCACTGTGAGTGTTCTTATTATAATTAGAAAAAGAAGGCACTCTCATGTGTCTGGTGTGTTTGTATGCAAGAAACATTCAGGTCATCCTAGAAAATGTACTTTGATGGTTGTGTTAACTTGCTAAATCAAAAGGAATAGGTGTTCAGGTCATTCTAGCTTCTTTTGCCTTAATGCTTACACCTCAATCCAACAAATCTAAAGACTAATGTCATATTCATATTCTCATGACTTTCATATCAGTGAGAGTTGTATGACACCTTGCGATCATTTGATACCAAACACTCTATGATGATGATTATCTAATGGGTCCAACAACCAAGTCCTAGGGATTATGTCTAGCTTAGGCTTGCATTTTCATTCTAGGCATGCATTGCGACAGTACTTTGCGGTTCTCTTTGTTGTATTCTTTTGGATTTGTATGAGGGTTCTCATCTTACGTCCTGGGTTCACCTTGACTACACAAGTGTTTGATCCTTGCTCTCAATCTTCAAGAACATTCTTTTGGTTAGTACCTATCATGTATTGCGATATCCTACATGAGATGATTAGTATCACATACATTGCAATACATCAATCAAAGTGCATTCTCATTATCCATATACATACATTTACATTTACATATTCATATACATGTGCATTCATCATCAGCATAAATCACATCATACATTACATTTAATTGCATTTCACATTGCATACATATATAACCATAAAAACCTGTGCATATTCATATCCATACATGCGATACATCTCATATCTATCCATGTAATCATTTAGGATACATCTCATAAAGCATACACATCCAAAGCAATATATATATATATATATATATATCAAGAGTGTCAGTACAAAAATGGTGCTACTTGAGCACAGTCTATCTAAAATGGGGCTATAATACATCATGATATATCAATCCTAATCTAGCCCTGGGCATGTCTACCTTTGGTGGTGCCTGTGGAGGAGGTCCATGTGGTACCCTTGGTGCCCTGACATACTCTAAAAACTATGGAACTTGGTCTGCTAACTCTGGCACTACACCAATATATGTTTTGTAATAATAGGCTGATTGTGCTGTCTCATATCGGGTCTCCACCCGCGCTCTCACTAGCTCCTCCCATAGCTCTATGATCTCCCTATCCCTCTCTGCTATCTGGGTATCTCGAATGGACACCTGTATGTGGAGATCACTCATCTCCCTCTATACCTACCGCACTCTATCTCGGCTCCTCTATAATGCATCCTGCAACTGAGTGACCTGATCTCTAGGAGGGGGGACCTATGCGGCCTGATCTTGCATAGTCTCATCCTATACATCTATGGCTAGTGAATGTTGTGATGTCTCTGCAATCTTTTGCCTTATCGATCTATCATGATCTCTACTGCTACCTACACCAAGATCTATCCCCATCAATCTAGGAGGAATGGGAGTTTGTTGAGTCCTCTATAGCGGTATCTGCTATTGTGCCAGTTGTTGCTATGGTGGCGATTGTGGCACTTGCTGACCCATACCAATTGGATCTATGAATCTGGGGAATGGATGTGCCAATAAATAATCTTGGTATGCTGGTACCATCCCCCTATCAGCTACCACTGCCATGTAATCCAATCGGGCTTACGCTACCCATGCCTCTATCATGCACCACCCCTGATCTGGCCTCACCATCCAGCCCTTCTTCACCTCATCAAAAAAGAGAGCATATGCATAGTACTCTTGGGATATGTCTTGTGGCCTCTTGAATTTCCTCAAGACTCATGATAGTGGAAACCACTCAATAATACTGATAGTGTGGTCGATCAAAGGACGTGAACAAAACATGTGTGGAAGCTCATGTCTGGCATCATCCCATACCTCTATCCCTACCAATGGCTGCCATACCACTATGACCATGTCATCTAGCTGAGCTTGCCACTGCTCAGTCTTACCCAATGCTAGCTGAGTCATAGGGTCATCGTACCTGTATATGTATGGCTCTAATGACTGTCTAGTATCATGAAACACTGGCTTGCAAACATGAAGATGCTCCCAAGCCCAGATCTGTAGTATCACAACACCTGTTGCCATGCTTCATGCACCCTAATACATGATGTCATGCATCTCATGCTACATCTATGCTAGTATGCACTAACCCCATCCGAATCGCACAGTTGGCCACTCAAGCATCCTCTACAACATCTAACCCTAGCCACACTCTAGTCCATGTTGCCCTCTATCTGGCATCAAATAGCAACCCAAGAATTCTGCTAAAACAACTCCTAATCTGTGCCCTATGCCATAGTCCCTAATCAGGTCCTCCCAAGGGATCACTCAGCCCATAACCAGATCATCCTGGAAAATCTCTCTGAGTGCTACTATTCCTGCTCTAGGATGTGTGTCATACTCCACGTATGGGCCATGGAAAGGTACTCTCAGGATGCTATATATATCCTCCAAGGTCATTATCATCTCCCCCTATGGAAAATGGAATGTGTTCATCTCTGAGTGGAAACACTTGATAAGTGCTCCTAGCAATTCATGATTTACCCGAATATCAGGTACATCATGCAAATATGACAATCCTAGTCCATCAATGTGTGTTGACTCTACATCATCTAGTTACCACACTAACACCCCAATCACAGGCTGGTGAGATTGGAACACAATGTCAGAGAAGTCAACCTACAACGCAAGTGACAACATGTGATCAGTATCCTCAATCATGATGGTTTTCAAAACAACACAAAAATTGAAGCTGTGAACCTATCCTAAGACTGACTCTTTGATGCTCTACTTGGCTATTCCTATGCAAACTTGGGCATAAATCTTGATTTTCTACAGCAGTTTCCCACGCGAGGAAGTAGGAGCCTTGCGCGTGATTTGGCTATCACGCGAGACTTTGTCTTAGCTCGCATGAGAGATCTTCCCTGAGGAGGATTTCTCATGCGGCTTTGTCGGGCACCTTGCGTGAGCCTGCGGAGGTACCCCATGCGAGGAAGCCTTCTTTGGGTCTTTCCTCATGTGAGACGCCCTCCTAGCTCCTATGAGGAAACCATTTCCTTGCATGAAGTTTGGCGAGCAAGTTCCTAAATTTCCCTAAAACTACCTAAATCTACCAAAAAGTGTTAAAAACTTGAAAAGCAAAGTAGGTTATTGACTACTGATAGGTGGGTCATACTCCGTCGGCTGGCTATGATGTTGGGAGTGCTTGAATCTATGCAATCTTACTGGCACACTCTCTCTCTAAATCACCAAAAGTCAAAGATTGCAAATGAATTGAAAATGACCCTTTTGGGCCTTATATAGGTTTTGACCTAATTTTCAAAAGTACTTCATTTTATGTGAAAACTTCACACTTGGCTAAATTGACCACTCTAAATCCATTTTTGGGATCAAAATTGAAATTTGTACCTCTAAATAGCTCAAAATCACATTTTAAAATTTTTGGGTCTAACGTGATCGGACGCTTGTGTAGTCAACCTCTTGATGTCGTATTCTTGCTAGAATCACATCTCATCATCATTTTCTTGACTTCTTCATCTTTTTCATCAAAAGTCAACTCTAGTCAATTTTGGTCAACCATGGTCAAACTTGGTCAACCATACCTCCAAATCACTCCAGATTGCTTTTGCATCTTCTTGATTCTTTCGTGATCTCTTCTGATTTCTTCTAGATCTTCAATTTTATCTTTATTTGCAATCTTTTTTTGTCAATTACCTTTCCTGACGTGTCATCTTTCTATTTCACTCTCGAGGGGGTGGGATGATTGCATCATTGAATCTCAAATCAACTCTTGAATTAATCTGATCTAAATCAAAAGTCCTCATCACTTGGGGTATCTCATCACTAGGGGCATCTTTGTGCCTTGCATCTTGTCATCTTACTGTTAGGTATCTGAGCAATGTAACTCAAATCCCTGAGAATCAAGCTTTGTTTTGAAGATGGTTCTCAAAAATATCTTTAGGTATCTGAGCAATCTAAATCAGATCCATGAGAATCAAGCTTCATTTTGAAGATGGTTCTCAAAATATCTTTAGGTATCTAAGCGATCTAACTCAGATCCTTAGGAATCAAGCTTCATTCTGGAGATGGCTCTCAAAAACTCTTTTATCTAGGCAATCTAACCCAGGTCTCGAAGTACTAAGCTTCATTCTGGAGATAGTCCTAAAAATTTGTATCAGTTATCATTTAGTTGATGAGTATTGGGGCAATCTAACCCTAACTCCTAAAGATTGAGCCTCATTCTAGGGACAGTCTTACGAAAGTGGTAATTTGACCAAGGTCTTCACAATCTAACTTAGACTTCAAAGAATCAAGCTTCATTCTAGAGATGATTCTACAACTTGATCTGATCGGTGTCTTGGCAATCTCACCTTGACTTTCAAGGGTTAAGCTTCATTCTAGAGATAATCTTGAAAATCTCATCAATTGTCACATTCAGGTTATTCTTTGAATCAATGTGTTGCTCGCACATTAGTTCAAAGAGGGGCAAAATGTAATACCCCAAAATTGGTATCTTGATATCCTAACCAATTTTGTTGCATTTTAGTCTCATTCTCTCAATTCTAAATCATCAAAGTCCTATTGTACTAGGCAATTTTATCTTCTGATTGACTCTACTTGACTTAGTGTCAAATGTAGAAAACCTTAAATTTGTATTAATCATACATCATATTTAATTCCTAAATATCGACATTTATTGGCTAACTAAACCCTATGATTGATTAATTTAATTACAAAGTTATAACACTTTAATTAAATTAAATTCACCCTCTTTAGCTAAAACACATGAAAAATGAATTAAATAAATATTTAGTTTTAAATAAATATCCTCATCTCCATAAATGAATTTAATTATTCAAATAATTGAGAAAATCCACTTATGAGGCAATATTGTATTTATTTAAATTAAATATTCTCTCGAAATCTTCTCTTCAATTCAGAAAAGGAAACTTTGATTTAATTAAAAATAAAAAAGAGGAATAAAAGATTTAAAGCTCCACACACACAAAAACAAAAAGCTGACTACCTCTCTACAGGAAACTTTCCATTCTGAGCTGATCTCTCATTCAATCTCCACCATTCGTCTGATTCAATCTCGATCGTCGATTGAACTTGGGATTCTATAAAAGAACCTCCATTTCTCATTCAAAGGATCTCAACTTTTCAAGCAATGGAGTGTTGTCGCATTGTTACCAAAACTCTTTTGCTTTCAAGCTTTCAATTCTTAGCATAATCTTCATTCTTAGATTAATATGTCATGTTTAGCTTAAGGATGCACTTCATTTTCTTAATTTAGCTTGCTTTCATTGTTACTAATTTAATCTCATTTCTAGATTAATTGCATGTTCATTTCTAGATTAAAACTACATAAGTCCTTCATTCTAGTGTTAGTCTATGGGTGCAGAACTCTCGATTCTGAGAGCAATTTCAAACCCTACCTAGATAGAAGGCAACAGGTTGAATCATCCAGACAGGCGAGATGAGTAATCTGATATTCATTCTTGTCTGCAACTGGTGAACAATGACTATGTTGAAGTGTGGAGCTAAATCAAAAGCCCATATTTAGTTCATACACCCTACACCAACACCATCCTTATTCCTAGATCCATCAAAGTACAAGTCCCAAAGCTCATTTAAGAGTTCTGAATCAGAATCTTGGGCTTTCATCAAATTAGGCATAAAAGTGTCAAATTCTAGAATCACATAATTTCCAAAATGAGTATCAAACATATCATTATCTTTGTCATTTTTGACTGCCCAATCATCCAACAAAATATCAGGATATTCTTCAGTTTGTGTATTAAAGTTTGAATAGTCCTTGATCCCTTCTGAATCTATGATCACACAACTTGCATTAATAGGACTTGGATTATACGGTTCTATGTGATACTTGGCCAATAATTCTGATTTTATGGTTACCTTAGTACCATACCTTGTTCTAAATTATAAGTGGGACCAATCTGATGAAAAATATCCATCTATTTTGGCTGGAAAATCTCTTGAAAGAGATAGGGAAAAATAAGGTGGCAAATCTATAACATAGATATCTTGGGGAATTGAGAAATTTGGGCATGAATGAAGAAGGAAATATAAAAGGGAGGAGCTTTAACATTTGTTGGTTTCTTAACTTCCTTTAATGTTGTTGTTTGCACATTTGCAGGCTTCTTTTCTTCTTTCACTGTTGGTTCTTTCAAATCTACAACCTTTTTACCCTCTTTTACTACTGGTTGTTGAACTTTAGAAGGCTTCTTATCTTCCTTAACTATTGTTTCTTGCACCTTAGAAGGACCTAAATTAGCCATAATAGTCATGGAAGGCTATTGAATAGCTTGTTGTGAACTTGGTGTATTTGGAAATAGCTCTTCCCTTAATATCTCAGCCTATCCTAGAATAGCTAGAGTTTCCCACATAATCATAGTTACATTTATTTTCTTCATGTTATCAAATATATTATAAGGAACAACAAACTGTACCTTTTGAGGAGATCTAGGATAACTCTAATTAGCATGCCTCTAATTTTGATCTTTATTTGTTGAAGAAGAGGGCCCCTTGAAAATTTAAACTGGTGTGGGAGGAACATTTCTAGCTGACTAGTCTGATTCTAGAGCTCTCTTCTTGGATCTAGTATTCGTTGAAATAGGTGAATCATCATTTAGTCCACAAAACTCTTCCTCTTGCAAATTTAGAAAACCAATATCTAAAACATCCTGATCTGGTTGCTGTTGGATCTCCTTAATAGGTACATTTTGTTGTGAATTCACTGAATTTTGTACCATAAGAGCCTAATTAAGAACACCATTGGAACATATTGACTAATTATGAGCTTCATTACATGGAAAACACCATTCAGTATCAATGTTATTTTGGCTAGGAACTATATCCCTAACAACATTAACGAGTGTAGGATTATAAGGTCTATAAGGCCTTTGATTCCAATTCTACCTATTTGCATTATTATTCCCTTGAAATTTTTGCTTGTTACCTTGAGAGGTAGACTGATTAGGATACTAGGATGAGGAACTAGAAAACTAATTTTGAGCTACAGGGTTAGCTTGTGCTTGATTCCTCTTAAGGATCACTAATTCAAGTTTGCAATAAAGTTTCAATTTTTCACTGGCTATCTTTAATGCTTTGCAACTCATTCAAAGGGGTAATAGGCACTACCTCTGGGCTTTTAAATGATGGGACAACAGAAAGAGGTGGAACTACCAATGGCATATTAGACTAAATGCTAGGAAAGAAGGGCATAGGTGGTCTGGGAGCTATTTTTCCAGCCTAAATGAGACTATTCTCTACCATAATAGAAATATCAAAAGCTTGAGGTAAAGAAATACCTCCCATGGATTGTATCATGACTGAATTATCGCTATTCAAACTCTTAATAAAATACAAGAATTCATATTCAGCAGAGGGTCTTACCATAGTAGGGATCTTGTTGCATGTCTTTTGGAAACAAAGATTGAAATCACTCATTTCCTCTTGTGGAGCCCTCTCTATAGTCATCAATTGCTCCACCAAAGATAGGTTGTCATATTTGTCTTCAAAGAACTTAGACAATCTCTCTCCCAATACAGCCCATGTAGTAATAGAATCCACTAGAAGAGTTTTGAACCATTCCAATGCTTTACCCTTGAGTGATGTAGCCAATAGCTTCAAAGCTACATCCTCCTCCATAATGTGATGGACATTGCAAAGATATGTAATATCTCTGATGTGCTCAATGGCAGTTGTTTGTCCTTCTCCAGTGAATTATGGAAATCATTTCAAAGCCTCCAATGGAATGTTGTTGTGAATGGAAATCTTCAGAGGACTACCCTGATCAAATAGAATAAATGATAGATTTCTTGCCATTGCTAGAAGTGTTGTATTAGAACTGGCTAATAAGGGCTAATTTACCTCAGGTGATGGATGTTCAGGAACAACTTTTCTTTGAGATGCGCAAAGATTTTTAAAAACATCCTGCTCTAAATCTGGAAATTCAGTGCAGTAAGAGGGAGGAGTTGAACTTCTTCAAGATCCTAACTTCCTTGGCCTTCCTGGTCTCCTACCTCTTTGTACGGGCTAAACAAAAAGCTCTCTAGGACCTCTAGGCTCTCTTTGAATAGTTCTGACTCTCCTAGTGAAAGACAAATGCAAATATTCAAATTCTTTAACACTCCTTATTTGGATTCGATTCATGTATCACAAGGTCCCACCGGGCATGGAAAAAACTGTTTAGGTTTAAAAATACACCCTAACTTAGGCATTAGGGTTTAATGATATCTCATCCTAACAATGGAAACCTTCTCGAGTTATGGGTGGACTCTGATTGAGAAGGAGTCTCCAGATTCTAGGTCGGTTCCTATTTGATTTAGAAATATCACCTCCTGATTGGGAAAAGGGAAAAAAGATTTAAAACTCAAAGGGAAATAGGTGACAAACCAAATTCAAACTCAAATTTTCTTGAAATCTAAAACATTAGCAACAATGCACATATCAATGAGATTGACACTATCATTCTCTAATCAACGTATAGGTTAATCTGGATTTTACTACTAGGGTATAGACCACAAATAGTACAATCTGTTTATAGACATACATATTCTGCATAAGGTTTAGATTTTGTTCACTTAGAGGAGGAATAGAAAGAATTCACTTCTCTTTGCTACCAAAATAGATAAACACTTATGAAGAATAAAGAAAAGGATTTAAAATCAATGCTCACAATATGAGAAAAAATGGATCATCTGCTTTATTTTCCTCAAAAATCTAACATGTAGGTTACAAAATATAAGCTAAGGCACAAAGGAACAAAATCACTCACTAAGGCCTTCTCTCCAAAATCTGGAACCCCCCATAAAGTTGATTCTAAAAATCAGTCTTATAGCCCTATCAGCCCCAAATTCAAAAATCAAAGCCTCCTAATTTTAGCCCTAAAATCACTCTAATTTGGCCTTAATTCATGCCAAAAACCCTAATTACAAGCCTATGACAATACCAAAAATCTAGCCCTAAATGTTGGCTTTTAAAGATAATTTTTTTTTTCCATAATATACAAATATTTATAAATTTAAAATAAACTCAAAATGTAACCAACCTATGTAGAATTTAAAAAAAGATAAACTACCTCAATTTAAACCTATTGTCTAATTGCAAAAGGGTTGACATGACCACTTAAGCAATTTTCAAGCTAATGAAATATCTCTATGAAAACGTACATAGGTGGCAATAGCAAACTCAAGGCTCTGGCATTTGTACAGGGTTTAAGTAAATGCATTAATGTCTCTAGCAGTCGGACTCCAAATTTCTCAAAATTCAATTTCACCTTGGTTTTCAAATTCATTTGTGCTTGCATCTGAGAAAAATTAAGGAAAACCCCTAACTAATTGTGCAATCTTTCAAACTATGGCACATTTCCTTGATCTTTATTGGTATTTTGGAGGCAACCTACAAGTTTGAGGGCTTCTAGCTTGAGTGGACCCTAAAATTGAAGGTCGGACTGAAGTTGAGACTGAAAAAGGCACTTAGCTGGAGATATCTTTATGATCCAAAGCTCGGATATGACCCCAACTTTCAATCACAGCTTCAGATCAAGCTTCAAGCTTGAACCTAGGTTGAGCTCAAGTTGTGACTATAGGCTTTGGTATAGATCTTGAGCTTAGAAGTTGGGATTGGAGTTGTGAATCCCACTATGATAGTAAACTCAAGCATGGGGTATTTAACACTCGGCTTCCTTTGCTTGAACCTCGGATGAGACTGATCTTAGCATGAATCTCGGGTTCTGACTGTGACTTCCTTTCTCATTTTGGGGCTTTTCTCTGATAGTGTGCCCGACTAAGCTTTTACTTCATTCTCTATAAGATCTTGGGCACGCACTGTTGTGGCTCGGGCTTTGAATACTAGTATGGAGCTCAGTCTAAATTATGGGACTGTGACTCCATCCATGATTTGGGTTGTGACCTCAAACTTGGGCACTCAGCTTGAAACTAGCTCAAAAGTTGACATCACTTAAAGATAAGTACAATGCATAACTTATTCTTTATATTGCTTTGACTATTATTTGTGTTGAGTTTATTTAGCACTATTGTAGTAGATCTCATGCTTTATCACTTGTTATTTTGAAAGCCTTTGAAAACTGGAGATATGGTGTTTGTTGTTTCAAACTCATTATTGATAGTGAGCCCTATTAAGAATAAATATTAACATTTTTGCTACACTAGTCATTATTATTAATGTATTGGCTTTTGTCTGATAAATACCAGTCATTACTTGATAACCTATCCTTAGCTCAGCCTTTGAATACACCAGTCTTCTTGACACTGTCACCCTTGCTTGTCTGACTTTTAAATACACACCATTCATTACCGAACCATCTTGTATATACTAGTTGTATGTAGATACTCCAATGCAATGTCCCTTATATTGATTACTAGCTCAGTTTATGACTGTGACTAAAATTTCATGAGTTTTTTTATTAAGTCCACTCTCACACTTGATACTGTCCATGCTTACATTCGAGTAGTGACTATGGCTATCAACCTTATTCAACTTGTTCCCACTGATGTCCTTTTCCTTGCTCAACTTTTTAATACACCAATCATAGCTTATATGATGTATCATCAGCTGAATATTCAATCTTCATCATATTAGTTACATTGATTTACAACTCGGGCATTATGTGTTGAGTCCTCTGCTTGAACTTATACCACTGTCATAAACAGGAACCGACAACCACCATATTTGATTTGCAATACTATCTTGTGATTGTAACATGTGCATTGAATTTGAATGCAAAAAGATGCTTGAATTTAAAAGATGTCAACTAGTTTTTCCTTCATAAAATATGATATTGAACATTGCATTATCATTCTTGAAATATATGCAATTTTATCAATAATGACTGTATTCTGCATGTCAAGAGAAACATAAAAGATGTAAAAAAAATTTAAGATGCTTTTCCTATACATGCAGTATTGTTGGTGAATCATGAATCCTGACTGATTATAAATATCTATTTAATACCCAGTGAATGATTAGTTCTTCATTTCTTTGCAATGCAAATAGTGAACATTGCTTATGATCTTTACTAAAAATGAAATGCAACAACATGTAAAAATGTTTAATAATTTGTTTAAGAGGTTTGAGCATGGGCTCATGACGCTCAAAAACACTAGAATGAAACTTAATGGAGTTCGAGCTCAGGCTCATGATAACCATCAAATATACTTTGTAAGCATTCTCTTTGACACTTTGAAACATAATTCCTGAAGCATTTCTTTCAGCAATACATTTTGAATATGCAACTATTTTCACACTAATATCAAATACATCCTATAGAAAAGCATGTTATTGTGATTCATGACTCAGATTCATTTGTCTTTCTTTGAAAGGGAAAAAACCCTTATTACAGTGTACCTCATTTTTTGATTCTTTTTGACTTGATAAGCACAAGTTGTAGCATCTTTTAATGCACTTTGGTATTGCATCATTTCCTTCTAACTGTGACATGAAAATCAGTCAATTGAGCACTGCATCTTTATTCTGTTAAGATTTTAAAAAAACATCAAACTAATCTTGTCAGGTTAGTGAACATGATAAACACGTCAATTTATGAAAATGACAAAAATGGTGACATTTATGAATCAATACTAGAAAATTTATTGTGTTCACTAATCTAACAAGATCCTATTGATTCTAAAAAAGGTTTCTCAGTCATAAGAACTAAGTCCCTTTCATTCATATATCTAGTTTAAAAATAAAGACAACATGCATAATAATGACCATAAATAGTAAAAGGTTTCATGTAAACACGTCCCTTTAATACTACCTTTCATTTTATGTGGATGAACATTTTCTTATTACATTGGAATACCATATAGATATGAAGCTCTGAAAGATTGATTTTTGTGTGATGTTTTTGTTTCATGCATTGCTTAGATCCAAGTGGATCTAACACATTTTCTCCCTCATGATGCAGGATAACCCTAAAGACTCCTAGAAGATGCATACCTAGACAATGGACCTAAAGACCTAAGGACCTAACAGAAAACTAGCCAACAACATACAGATAACAAAGGCAATGCATGGGACCCTACTCATACTTTTATCATGCTTTCTATTCTTCAAATTGTACTCTTTATTGATAATGAAATATGAAATATGAAAGAACACTTGTATACTACATTCAGTTTGAATGCACAATGTAATGATCAATTATGAATTTTAAAATTTTAAAATGTGATCAATACTTAGAGTACAATATAATCAATTGGTATTGAATGAAATAATGAAATATTAATCAACATCACCTAAAATGTAATGTTAATTGGACTCTTAAAATGCAATCTTTTCCTATTTGTGTTCATTGTTTTGTATGTTGTAATTTTGGGTAACAATTTTGTCAACTTCTGATGGATGTATGCCTGCTAGACATGAACTACAGACCTTATCATTGGGAAATGGAGTTAGAAAACCATAAATTATGAATGCAACCTTTATTGAAAAGAAAATGCATCTAAACTAAGACTTGTGAACCCTAAAGACCTAGTGCTTGGAAAAAACTTATTAAAATGAAACAAAACTGAAACTAACCCTCAAAACAAAGCTTGAGGTGGATTCCATTAACTAGAATCTGCAAGATCTCTCCATCTATGGTGGATAGCTGGAAAGCATTATTTTCTTCACATTCTGAAATGACAAATGGGCCTGACAAAAGTTATCAAATTTTTCATGTTTCCTGGACCTGCTCTTTATTACATCCCACTTTAGTACTAAATCACCCTCCTTGAATTCCCTAGGTGTAGCTTTCTTGTGAAAAGACCTCTTCGTCTAATTCTACCTCAGCTCCATATTCTTTAAGGCTCTTTTCCTTTCTTCTTCAATCTGTAATAATTCAGCATACCTCAGCTTAGGAGGATCTTCCTCTTCGAACAACAACATTTGGTCAACTAGATGCAAAGCTAGAAACTCAGTTGAAATTGGCAATCTTGCCTCCCTACCATAAACTAGAACATAGGGTGAATTTCCAGTAATCTACTTTGGTGTGATTCTATCCAGCCACAAGGTTGTCTTTAATTTTGAGTGTCAATCCCTCTTGTTCTCCTACAAAGTCTTTTAAATGATCCTGATCAGGTTTTTGTTAGTAGACTCTGCAAGTCCATTACCCTGGGGGTAATAGTTAGAAGATGTATTCAGATAATTGTCATTCCTAACAAACCACTATGTTATTGTTGAACCAAAAAAAGATAAATTATTATCTAAAATGATTGATTGAGGAACACCAAACCTGGTTATTATATCATCATAAAATTTGAGAACAGTAGATCCAGTTGATTCCTTCAATGCAATGGCCTCAGTCCATCTTGTAAAATAGTCTATTGCAGTCAAGATCCATTTATGACCTACACTTGAAATAGGATTAATTGGACCTATAAAGTCCACTCCCCACTTGTTAAATGGTTGATCCATAATAATTGGCTTCAATGGAAATGTTGCCAGCCTTTTCTTTCCTGCAAATAGAGCACACTTTTGACATTTTCTTTCCCAAGAATGGGCATCCTTAAAAAAATCAGGCCAGTAATAACTAGCTCTCAGTATTTTCTAGGCTATAGTCTTAGGATTAAAATGTCCTACACATGTTCCATCATGAAACTCAGATAATATCTTGCTTTGATAAGCAAAATTAATACATTTCAAAATCAAACCAGAATAATACTTCCTATAAAGAATACCATCAATCAGAACATAAGGAATAGATTGTAATCTGAAATACCTCCTTTTAGCCTTGTCAAGATCAATTGGACATTGTCCAATTTGTAGAAATCTGATCATATCTGACAACCAAGTTGTTGAATCATTAATAAGTATAGAATTACCTTGGAATAGGGTAGCCTCTTCAGTGGCTTCAACTTCTTCTTCCTTTGCCATTTGGGCACACAAACCTTTTCCTCTAACCAGCTTGGTTACATGAATATGCACATCATACTCCATCATTTTTGTGATCCATCTTGCTCTTTTCTCATTTACATCCTTATTTAATAGGAATTCTTTAATGCTAGGATGTACAACCATTAAATAAATTTTATTCCTAGAAACCAAGTGTTTAAACTTCTTTAAAGATTTAATAATAGAAAGTACATGCTTTTCAACAAAACTATACCTTTTCTCATAGTCATCCATCCCTTTACTAAAAAAGGCAATTGGTTGCTCCTAATTCTCTTCATTTTTTTGTACCAGCATTGCTGAAACTGTATCGCAACCACCATAAGCATATAAAATAAAATCCTTAGAAAAATCAGGATTAGTTAATGTAAGAGCTGATGACAGGGCTTGTTAGATCTTTTCAAAGCTCATCTTTCCCTCATTAGTCTAGCTGAAAGGCATATTTTTCTTTAGCATTGCAGTCAAAGGTTTCAATAAATTTGCAATGTCAGGAATAATGTGTCTTACAAAATTTATACTTCCAATGAAACTCTGCAATCCCTTTTTATGTTTTGGCAATGATAATTCTAGAACTGCATGGATCCTTTTAGGATCAATAGTTGTACCTTCTTTAGACACTTGGTATCCTAAAAGCTTACCTTCATGGACTGCAAAAATTGATTTCTTTGGGTTGAGAGAGATTCCAAACTCTCTGCATCTTTGAAGCGCTTGTCTCAAATGCCCAATATGTTGGTTTACAACTTTGTTGTAAATGGTGACATCATCTAAGTACACCAGGACAAACTTGTACATAAGGTTTTTGAAATCCATTTTCATTTCTTTATGGAATGTGGCTCCTATGTTTGATAAACCGAACGACATTCTTTTGTAATCCATTGTTCACCACTTGGTTGTAAAGGCTATTTTAAATTGGTCTGATTCTTTCACTAAAATCTGGTTATAACTAGAATACCCATCAAGGAGGGAAAACCTTTCAGAACCTGATACATACTGTAAGATTTGTTCCATGGAAGGAAGAGGGTGTCTATCTTTTAGAGATGCCCTATTAAGGTCTCTAAAATATACACAAAGTCTGATCTCTCCATTCTTTTTCCTCACATGAACTAAATTATAAACCCAAGATGTGTGTTTAATAGGAACAATTATCCCACCATCTAGTAGTTTGTTCAGCTCTTTAAGCATTAAGGGTTCTAACTTGGGGTTAATTGGCCTTTTCCTCTACCTAATTGGCTTGGAATTAGGCTCTAATTCTATAGTATGTTGGGTCAATTGGGGATCAAATCCTTTCAAATCAGCATAATCTCATGCAAATACATCATTAAATTCTTTGAATAAAGCAATAAGCAGCTCTTTTTCTTGAGGAGAGTTAATTTTACCAACCTTTAGGAGCTTGTCTCTGAATATTTCAATCTCCTCATAGTGATCCTCCTTGATCAGCATGTTGGTTTTGTTCCTCTTGAACTCATCATGAGAGTTGAAAGAAGACTCAAGGCTAACCAATCCTTTAGGAAGTTTGTTAGTTTTCAGCTGTATAATTTGATCTTCCATTTGTTTCCTTACTTTATTATCCTTGGGAATTGAAAAGTCCTCTATTTCAACCATAAAACTCAAAATCTACTCATCAATATTAAAAACCTGCCAATTAATATCATTATCCAGGATTGATGTCCTAACAACAATCTTAATATGAGACTGATCTAAGATAAGACCTTTATTTATAGTAACAGAAACATGTGCACCAGTACCAACTAACCTATCAGCATGTTGATTTTTCCTTCTAGGTATAGAAATGAGGTTGAATGCATCAAAATCATCCAAAATATTAGATTCTTTGGATTTATACAACTTTAAAACATCATTCTTAACAACATTAACTCCTCTCACCTAGTTAGCTATCAATTCACTATCCCCAAATGCCCTCAACATTTGATTTTCCTCTTTCTTGCCCACTCTAAACCCTCGATCAAACTTTCATATTCAACCACATTGTTAGAACAAGGAAAAGATAATTTATATGCAGCATAAAATTTATCACCCTTTGGTGACACAAGCATAATCCTTGCACCAACACCATCCTTATTCCTAGATCCATCAAAGTACAAGTCCCAAAGCTGATTTGAGAGTTTTGAATCAGATTCTTGGGCTTTCATCAAATTAAGCATAATAGTGTCAGATTCTAGAATCATATAATTTTCAAAAACCAGTATCAAACATATCATTATCTTGGTCATTTTTTACTTCCCACTCATCCAAAAAAATATCAGGATATTCTTCAGTTTGTGTATTAAAGGTTGAATAGTCCTTGATCTCTTCTAAATCCATCATCACACAACTTGCATTAATAAGACTTGGATTATATGGTTCTATGTGATTCTTGGCCAATAATTCTGATTTTATGGTTACCTTAGTACCATACCTTGTTCTAAAATATAAGTGGGACCAATCTGATGAAAAATATCCATCTATTTTGGTTGTGAAATCTCTTGAAAGACATAGGGAAAAATAAGGTGGCAAATCTATAACATAGATATCCTAAGGAATTGAAAAATTTGGGCATGAATGAAGAGTTAAGCTTGCATTTTTTACAACTCCTAAAGTCTTAACTGAAGAACCATCAAGATGAACAACTCCTTTCTCAAGAGGCTCATACTTCAAATCCAATAAATCAATAATTTTCCTAGGCATTACTGTGTTGGTTGCACCACTATCTACCACACAATTGTGCACTAACTTATTTCCAATTATCAAGGAAACATAAAAAGGTAGAGGTTTAACATTTGTTGGTTTCTTACCTTCCTTTAATGTTGTTCTTTGCACATTTGTAGGCTTCTTTTCTTCTTTCACTATTGGTTCTTTCAAATCTACAACCTTTTTACCCTCTTTTACTACTGGTTGTTGAACTTTTGAAGGATTCTTATCTTCCTTAACTATTGTTTCTTGCACCTTAGAAGGCTCTGAATTAGCCATAATAGTCCTGGAAGGTTATTGAATAGCTTGTTGTGAACTTGGTGTCTTTGGAAACAGCTCTTCCATTAATATCTCAGCCTGTTCTAGAATAGCTAGAGTTTCCCACATAGTCATAGTTACATTTATTTTCTTCATGCTATCAACAATATTATAAGGAACAACAAACTGTACCTTTTGAGGAGCTCTAGGAGCACTCTGATCAGCATGCCTCTGATTTTGATCTTTATCTGTAGAAGAAGAGGGCCCCTTGAAAATTTAAACTGGTGTGGGAGGAACATTCCCAGCTGACTGGTCTGATTCTAGAGCTCTCTTCTTGGCTCTAGTATTCGCTAAAACAAGTGAATCATCATTTAGTCTGCAAAACTCTTCCTCTTACCAATTTAGAAAACTAGTATCCAGAACATCTTGATCCAGTTCCTGTTGGATCTCCTTAATAGGTACATTTTGTTGTGAATTCACTGAATTTTGTACCATAAGAGCCTAATTAAGCACTCCATTGGAAAATGTTGACTGATTATGAGCTTCATTACATGGAAAACAAAATTCAGTAGCAATTTATTTCGACTGAGAACTATATCCCTAATAGCATTAATGGGTGCAGGATTATAAGGTCTATAAGGCCTTTGATTCTAATTCTGCCTATTTGCATTATTATTCCCTTGGAATTGCTATTTGTTACCTTGAGAGGTAGACTAATTAAGATACTAGGATGAGGAACTAGCAAACTGATTTTGAGCTACAGGGTTTTCTTGTGCTTGATTCTTCTTAAGGATCACTAATTCGTTGCCAAAGGTTTGCAATAAACTTTCATTTTTTTGCTAGCTATCTGTAATGCTTTGCAACTCATTCGGAGGGGCAACAGGGAATACCTCTAGGCTTTTAAATGATAGGACAAAAGAAAGAGATGGAACTACCAAAGGCATATTAGACTGAATGCTAGAAAAGAAGGGCATAGGTGGCCTGGGAGTTATTTTTCCCACCTAAATGAGACTATTCTCTACCCTAATAGAAATATCAAAAGCTTGGGGTAAAGAAATACCTCCCATGGATTGTATCATGACTGAAATATCGCTATTCAAACTCTTAATAAAATACAAGAATGCATATTCAGCAGAGGGTCTTACTGTAGCAGGGATCCTCTTCCATATATTTTGGAAATGAAGATTGAAATCACTCATTTCCTCTTATGGAGCCCTTTTGATAGTTGTCAATTGCTCCACCAAAGACAGGTTATCAAATTTGTCTTCAAAGAACTTAGACAATCTCTCTCCCAATACATACCATGTAGCAATAGAATCTACTGGAAGAGTTCTGAACCATTCCAATGATTTACCCTTTAGTGATGTAGCCAATAGCTTCAAAGCTACATCCTCCTCCATGATGTGATGGAAATTGCAAAGAGATGTAATATATTTGATGTGCTCAATGGTAGTTGTTTTCCCTTCTCCAATGAATGATGGCAATCCTTTCAAAGCCTCCAATGGAATGTTGTTGTGATTGGAAATCCTTAGAGGACTGCCCTAATCAAATGGCACACATAGCAGATTTCTTTCCATTGTTGGAAGTGTTGTATTAGAACTAGCTAGTAATTGCTGATTTACCTCAGGTGGTGGATGTTCAGGAACAACTTTTCTTTGAGATGCTCCAAGAGTTATAAAAACTTCCTACTCTAAATTTGGAAATTCAATGTGGTAAGAGGGAGGAGCTGAACTTCTTTCAGATCTTAACTTCCCTTGCCTTCCTGGTCTCCTACCTCTTTGTACAGGCTAAACAGAAAGCTCTCTAGGACCTCTAGGCTCTCTTTGAACAGTTATGCCTCTCCTAGTGAAAGACAATTACAAATATTCAAATTCTTTAACACTCCTTGTTTGGATTTGATTCATGTATCACAAGGTTCCACCAGGCATGGAAAAAATTGTTTAGGTTTGAAAATACCACCCTAACTCAAGCTTTAGGGTTTAATGATATCTCATCCTAACAATGGAAACCTTCTCAAGTTGTGGGTGGACTCTGATTGAGAAGGAGTCTCCTGATTCTAGGTCGGTTCCTATTTGATTTAGAAATATCACCTCCTAACTGAAACTTGATTGGGGAAAGGGAAAAAAGATTTTAAACTAAAAGGGAAAAAGGTGATAAACCAAATTTGAATTCAAATTTTCTTGAAATCTAAAATAGTAGCCACAATGAACATATCAATGAGATTAACACTATCATTCACTAATCAACATATAGGTTAATCTGGATTTTACTATTAGGGTATAGACCACAAATAGTATAATTTGTTAACAAACATACATATTATGCATAAGGTTTGGATTTTGTTCACTTACAGGAGGAATAGAAAGAATTCACTTCTCTTTGCTACCAAAATAGATAAACACTTATGAAGAATGAAGAAAAGGATTTAAAATTAATGCTCACAATATGAGAAAAAATGGATCATCGACTTTATTTTCCTTTAAAATATGGCATGTAGGTTACAAAATATAAGGTAAGTCACAAAGGAACAAAATCGCTTGAACTAAGGCCTTCTCTCCAGAATCTGGAACCCCCCATAAAGTTGATTCTAAAAATCATTCTTATAGCCCTATCAGCCCCAAATTCAAAAATCAAAGCCTCCTAATTTTAGCCCTAAAATCACTCTAATTTGGCCTTAATTCATGACAAAAACCCTAATTACAAGCCTATGACAATACCAAAATCTAGCCCTAAATGTTGGCTTTTAAAGATAAAAATCTTTTTACATAATATACCAATATTTATAAATTTAAAATAAACTCAAAATGTAACCAGCCTATGTAGAATTTAAACTAAGATAAACTACCTAAGTTTAAACCTATTGCCTAATTGCAAAAGGGTCGACATGACCACTTAAGCAATTTGCAACCCGATCATCATTTTTGAAATCTTATTTGTGTCTTGAGTCACATGGAATTTTACAAGCTTTGTTTTTCTTGAACACCTTTGAACATCCTTGAATGGTGTTCACACCCGTTCAAGGATGTTCACATAATTTTCATTTTGTGAGAAAGCATGATAGGTTGAGAAGTAAAGAAATCCACCTGCCACTGAGAATAAGGAGATTGTAACACATCAAATATTGACTTGTGATATATCTGGGCATTCAAAACTATCAATTGAGCTAATCTAGTTCACCAACTTTGAACAGGCTTGAACATATTTGAATAACATTGAACACATAAGAACTTTGTTATTTCCTGTTGTAGAGGAATCCAAGAGGATAATAAAGAAAAGAAGATGTACTAACAGCTAAGCAGTGGGCCCCGCAGAAGAGCTAGTATTTAATGCTAATAATGGTCAGAATTTGTTAAGTATGCCCTAGAAATATGGAATAATCATTATTCTTAATGACCTCAGGATTTGTTTAATGGTAATTATGGATTGCATGTACAAAGTGTCAAATCAAATCCATGCGGCATTCTTCGTGAAAGATTTGCAATAAATTCATGTGCTCTCACAGTTCTATTTAAGTTGTATCTTTTTATTCAAATGCCTAAGTGTTTTAAGAAGCTAGTGCGCGAAGGTAAAACTTGGGAGCTCTTGTGATCAAAATCTTCTGCAGAAACAAGGACAAAATCTATTTACTAACAAATTTTTGGCAACTCTATTGGGGAACGAAAATAATAAACCAATGCCTTTGCTTGGTTAAATGTATAATCATGGTGTCACCTACTAATGTAATACCTGGTCAAGCTGAACTGCCCCCAGTCTTACAGCCTAGTTTAGATTTCCATGATACCTAAGAGGATATTATTGTAGACCTAAATAAGTTGGCTTAGAAAGTATGAACAAGTAGTCAACAGTATCAGCAAGTTCAACTAGTATTAAAAGAGGAGGAAGAAATTAGCGAGTGGTTGAGAGGTCTCCCTATTGCTCAAGAAGCTACAGTAGTTGATAGAGCAATACCAAGACCACTAAATTGTGAAACTGGATTCTAGATCTTACACTAGGTCTCAGAGAGAGGCAGGTATCTTTGATAGTATCTTTGAAGAATTTAGAAATCTTGAAACCTCAAAAGTTCACCCCTCCAAGAAAAAGGCTCAAAGCATACCATCTTCTCCTCCAAGAGAAACTTTCAGGTCATCTTCTAAGACCCGTGATTGGCAAGCCTTAACCTTGTCAAGAATTCAAGCCCCCTCTCCAAACTATCTTCTCGACAGTTATCATGGCTCAACCGTGGGGTGCTAGAGTGGGGCCTTTAGCTTTGGCTGCTCATCATGCTCTTCCAAAAGGGGCTAAAGATGTCCTTCCAAAGTTCACCAGAGATGGTACAGTATCTGTAGAAGAGCATTTTAATGCTTTCAATGTAGCTACCATCATTCTGGGAGTGCAAACTGAGGATGTAGCAGTTAGACTATTCATTCAAACTCTCACAGAAAGAGCAGAAAAGTGGTTTGGACACCTGCCTACAGGATCTATAACTGACTGGAACTCCATGAAAATTGCCTCTGAAGGGTGTTAAAAGAGCGATGATGATGAGCATTCTCTATTGGCACAACTTACATAGATGAAAAAATAAATTCATGAGCCTATGAGAGATTATGTGGCTCGATATAATAAAGTTGTTCATAAGATTCCTACTGACAAAAGACCCACCCCTAAAAACCAACAATGTTTCTTTGTTAACTCCATGCCCCTGGACATTAGTTTTCATCTCAGAAGAAGTAGGCAAACGGACCTGGCAGCAGCTCAAAGTCAAGTGACTGAGTTAGAAGATGACTTGATTACAATGGGGAAGTGGAAGAAAGATCTCCAAGCTCCACATTCTCAAGCTTCTACTTCTTCCTCAGATCCGGTAGTTCAAAGGCTAATGAATGATGTTATAGCATTGAAAAGGCAACTACCCAAACAAGGATCTGCTTACTCTCCTACATATCAAGATGCTAATAGAAAACCACCCGGTCAATGGCACGGTAAAACTTCCTTTCCAACTTTAACTCAACCTAGATTGGCCATTGAGGCACCTTCCAGAGAGGGAGTTATGTATTCTTTCCATTTTACAATAGATCATGATGGTGATACATGTCCAGATATGATGAGACATATGCAAATGAAGGTAACCCCAGATGTATTAGGAGAAGTGAAGGTTGAAGAAATGGCTCAAGAGCGACCTGGCAACTCCGGCTCATGTTACCTAGAATAAAAATCAAACTCTGACATAGGAGAAATTTTGGTCACTCTTAAATATTCAACCTTTTCTATGCTCACCCGCAATCAGAATTCCCCTAAATACAATCCTTCGTCATCAAATGTAGCTAACAAAAGTAAAGAACCTGTAAGTAACCCACCCTTTTCAAGTGCAAAGTCTTCTGAATTTAAAATAATGCAAAAAGATGCACGAGTCCCCTCATTTGACATAGTTGAGTTTTTTCAATCATCTGCCATCCAAATTTCACCCACTGAATATTTAAGATTGAACCCAAAAGAACTTGACAGGTTGGTTAAATATGTTAAGGGTGAATCTCCTGATTCCTCTTGTGCTGACCAGTGTACAGCCAATCAATCTGATTCTTTTGTCCAACCTCCTTTAGTGGTCCCCCTAAAAATAGTAATTAGATTAATTCATCCAATACCTCCACTTCAGAAGCTAATTGTGACATCCACAAAACTAGAAAACCTGAGCCTTTCTATATTTCCCTGCTCCTTAATGGTCTTAATTTGAGCAATTGTATCATAGACTCAGGAGCCTCTGATAACATCATGCCATCCTTGGTTGCTAAAGCCCTTGGCCTGACCTTGACAAAGAATTTTGGGATATTTTATTCAATGGATGGAAAACAAGTCCCTTTAATAGGTCAAGTGAAAGATGCCCAAGCCATCCTAGCTGCTCATCCAAATAAGAGATTAAAATTAACAATTCTTGTAGCTGATATTCCAGCAAGCTATTGGATGCTTTTGAGCAGAAATTTTTGCAGAGACATGGGAGGAGAGATTAAGATGGATTGGTCTAACACAGTCATTCCTGTGGGTAAGAAAAAGGTTAAGCTAGAACCAGAAGCAAAGAATAAGTACACGGTCTTTCCTTCAGATAACCCAAAAGCTTAGATTTTATATCAGGAGTGTGAATTTGGAAACTACCTAATCATGGCTAATGAATTTTCTCCTATTTCAAAAGATTGGGATGAGGTTTCTCAAATTTGGTCAATGGAGTTTGACAGTAGTTGTGCAAATGCTGGATCTGGAGCTGGGGTAGTTCTTAAAGGTCCTAATGGAGAATGTTTTCCTTTTTCTTTTAAGTTGGATTTTAAGAACACTAACAATGCTGCCAAATATGAATCTTTGTTGTTAGGCTTACAAGAAGTGAAAGCTCGTGGAATTACAACCCTCATTTCTAGAGGGGATGTTGAACTAATTGTTAAGCAAGTAAAGGGTCAGTTCACAGTGAAAAATGGATGACTGAAATATTATAGAGATTTGATTTGGAAGGAGATTGAAGCCTTTGACACTTTTTCTATAGAAGCTATTCTGAGAAGTTTAAATTCAAGGGCAGACTCTTTAGTTGTTTTAGCTTCTCTATTGCTTCCCCATCCTGATTTCAAAATAGATACTTATAAGATAGAAATGATTTACAGGCCAATTGTTCCTGACAATGTTGATCATTTGCAAGTGTTTGAAAATGATTCTAGTATTAAAGACTTCATGGCTTGTGTGGAGGTTTTTACATCCAGTTATTTTGAAGGGTCAAGTGAGGCATGTGAAGAACCTATTTCTGAAGACCAGCCATCAGATGAAATAGTACAGTTGAAAGGTAATAAAATTCCAAAGGGCTTGGTTGCACTTGAAAAAAAATTTCTAGAAGGGATGATAGTTTTATCTCAGGAAAAGAAAATCCTCACCCTAAAGCACTTAAAGAGTATGATAAGATCAACATCGAAGATGAAACACAACCTAAATGGATATCTATAGGAAAAACTCTTTCTTCACAGGAAAAAGGAAGACTTCAATCATTGTTGACATCTTATTTAGATGTTTTTGCTTGGAATTATGATGACCTGAAGGATTTCAGAGGCGGAAGTTTTAGTTGCAACATACCCCTTAAACCAGAATGTAAGCCTTTCAGAAAAAAGATGTGTAGTTATAATCCCAAAGTGTCATAGGCTATACTGCGAGAGGTAGACAAAATGTTGAAAGCAAGGATTATATACCCGATCCACCACTCTACCTGGATTGCAAATATTGTCCCAGTAAGAAAGAAGGATGGTGAAATAAGAATCTACGTGGACTTTCACAACTTGAACCAAGCAAGCCTAAAAGACAACTACACCCTACCAAAGATGGAACATGTACTGCAGACTGTGGCCAGATCTGAGATTATGTCAATGCTTGATGGATTCTCAGGGTATAACCAAGTAATTGTGGCAAAGAATGATAAGCATAAAACCACTTTTACTACACCTTGGGGAACATTTGCATATAATAGAATGCCCTTTGGTCTGATAAATATTGGGGCAACCTTCTAGAGAGCTATGGATTCATCCTTTGCTGATATGAAGAATAAATTTATTGTCATATACCTTGATGATTTGACAGTCTATTCCTGAAGGTGAAAGCATCATCTCAGAGATCTTCAATTAGTCCTCCAAAGGTGTTGTGATCACGGTGTTTCCCTCAATCCCAAGAAATCTATCTTTTGTGTAACATAGGGTAAATTATTAGGCCACATATTTTCTAAGGAAGGGATAAGAATAGATCTTGAAAGAGTTAAATCCATTTAGCAGCTAGGTCTTCCATCAACTAGAATTGGTGTAAAGTCATTCTTTGGGCAAATTAACTTTCTAGGAGCTTTTGTGCCAGATTTTTCTGAGTTGACTAGACACATTGTGGGGATGATGAGTGAAAAAAAACCTTTCAAATGGATGGAGGTTGGTAGAAAATATTTTAATGAAGTCAAAGATGTTGTAGCAAATGCTCCTTCTTTAGTTCACCCTAATTATAAAAAAGATTTTATTATTTATTGCTATGCTTCTGATCATTCCTTATCTGTAATGCTAACTCAAAAGAATGAGATAGAAAATGAAGCACCAATTTCTTTCATGAGTACTCCCCTCAAAAAGCATGAACTCAAGTACTCAATTATTAAAAAACAAGCCTTTGCGGTTGTCAAAGTTGTCAAGCAGTTCAGGTTTTATATTCTCCATTCACATTCTGTGGTTTTTGTTCCTGGTTTTGTCGTGAAAAGTCTACTCACACAGCAAGAAATAGAAATTAATAAGAGAGTATCTTGGGTGACTAAGATACAAGAATATGATCTAATAATAAAACCAACTAAGCTGGTCAAGGGGAGAGGATTATGTAAATTTATAGCTGGGATCTGAAATAAGAAGAGGAGCTTGGAAATGGAGTATCACATGCACTATTGGTAAGCTTGACAGATCCGTGGTTCTGTGATATAGCCTATTATTTGACCTACAAAGAATGTTCTTCCTGATTAACACAAAAATAAAGATGCAACATTAGGCTTCAAGTAGATAAATATGTAATATGGCAGGGATCCTTGTTCAAAAGAGGGGTGGATAGGACTTTCCTCAGGTGTGTTGATAAGGAGCAGCAGATTGAACTTTTAAAAGCCTTTCATGAAGAAGCTTGTGGGGGTCACTTTTCCTCTTTGGTTACTACTTTCAAGATTCTCTGTAATTGTTTCTACTAGCTGGGCATGTTTAAAGATGCTTATGCATTTTTTAGAAGGTGTGAAAAGTGCCAGTTGTTTACTAGAAAACCTCAGCTAGCTGCATTACCATTGAAACCTGTTGTAGTGGATGAACCTTTTAAGCAATGGGGACTAGATTTTATAGGCATTGTCAATCCCCTTTCTAGTGCAGGTGATGTTTATATCTTGATAGCAACTGAATATTTCACTAAGTGGGTGGAGGGCATTCCAACCAAGAAAGCCAATTCCCAAGTGGTGTTTGAGTTTTTGAAAAATAATATTTTGGTGCGTTTTGGAGTGCCTCATAAGATTGTGATAGATAATGCCACTTATTTTTTATCTCAGGAGTTGACTCTTTTTTGCTACAACCATATATTTCCCTGTCTCATTCATCCTATTATTTTCCTCAAGGAAATGGACAAGCGAAATCGAGTAATAAGAATCTAGTGGCCATTATGAAAAAGCCGGTGGATGACAATGGTAAGAATTGGCACAAAAAGATTTTTGAAGCTCTTTGGGTAGACCGGATAACTCTGAAAAGGGCGATTGGCATGGCACTATTTGAGTTGGTATATGGTGTAGGGGCGTAGGTATCTCTTTAGAATTATCAGCCATTAAACTTCAAGCTACTATTGAAGATCAAGCTTTCAAAGATTCCCTTGAAAAAAGAATCATGTATTTATAGAAGCTTGAAGCTGAAAGGGAAGCACTGGTAGATAGAATCACAGAACATCAACTTAAAATCAAGAATATCTTTGATAGGAAGGCTCGGCACAAGAAGTTTTTGAAAGGAGATGAAGTACTATTGTGGGAAAAAAGGAAGGAACCAAAGGGAGCCCATAGTAAGTTTGAATCATTGTGGAAAGGACCTTTTCTCATTGTCAAAGAATTGGGATCTAATGCTTTCAAGTTATCTTATCCAGATGGATCAATCTTGCCATATTCCTATAATGGGCAAGATTTAAAGTTGGTAAGGTTGTAAGTCCCTCCTTTTGGAGTTTTGTCTTGTACATGTTAGGTTAGTTTCCCTTTCAAGTTTTTGTGTAGTTTGTTTGTCTTTCCCTTTCATTTTTGCGTAACTAGAGTTCTGAGTTCTCTGCCTTTTTATCAAAAAGTAGTCCCCAGTAGGAGCTGATGTTAGTCCCAGTTTGAGTCTGGTCCTTTAATTCTTTGATTATGGCTTTGTGTTAAAAACCTTGTCTTCTGATTAGTATTTCCTTCACTCAATATGCGTCAAACCTGGTCATCATTTTTGAAATCTTATTTGTGTCTTGAGTCGCATGGAATTTTACAAGCTTTTTTTTTGTTGAACACCTTTGAACAACCTTGAACGGTGTTCACGCCCATTCAAGGATGTTCACATAATTTTCATTTTGTGAGAAAGCATGACAGGTTGAGAAGTAAGTAAAGAAATCCACCTACTATTGAGAATAAGGAGATTGTAACACATTAGATATTGACTTGTGATATACCCGAGCATTCAAACTCCCAATTGAGCTAATCCAGTTCACCAACTTTGAAAAGGCTTGAACGTATTTTAACAACATTGAACACATAAGAACTTTGTTCTTTCCTGTTCGAGAGGAATCCAAGAGGATAATAAAAGAAAGAAAGATGTACTAACAGCTAAGTAGTGGGCCCCATAGAAGAGATGGTATTTACTACTAATAATGGTGAGAATTTATTAAGTACACCCTAGAAATATGGAATAATCATTATTCTTAATGACCTCGAGATTTGTTTAATGGTAATTATGGATTGCATGTACAAAGTGTCAAATCAAATCCATGTGGCATTCTTTGTGAAAGATTTGCAATAAATTCATGTGCTCTCACATTTCTATTTAAGTTGTATCTTTTTATTCAAATGCCTAAGTGTTTTAAGAAGTTGGTAAGCGAAGGTAACACTTGGGATCTCTTGTGATCAAAATCTTATGCAGAAACAATGACAAAATCTATTTACTAACACTAATGAAATATCTCTATGAAAACATGCATAGGTGGCAACAGAAAACTTGAGGCTCTAGCATGTGTACAAGGCTGAAGTAAATACATTAATGTCTCTGGCAGTCAGACTCCAAATTTCTCAAAATTTAGTTTCACCTTGGTTTTCATGTTCATTTGTGCTTGCATCTAAGAAGATTAGGGAAAAACCCTAACTAATGGTGAAATTTTTCAAACCGTGGCACATTTCCTTGATCTTTACTGTATTTTGGAGGTAACCTGCACTTTTGAGGGCTTCTGGCTTGAGTGGACCCTGAACTTGAAGGTCAGACTAAAGTTGGGACTAAAAAAGGTGCTTAGCTGGAGATATCTTTATGATCCAAAGCTCGGTTGTGACCCCAAATTTTAGTCATAGCTTTAGATCAAGCTTTAAGCTCGAACCTGGGTTGAGCTCAAGTTGTGACTGTAGGCTTTGGTATAGATCTTGAGCTTAGAACTCGGGCTTGGAGCTATGAATTTCATTGTGATAGTGAACTCGAGCATGGGGTATTGAACACTTGGCTTCCTTTTCTTGAAGCTCAGATGAGACTGATCTTAGCATGAATCTCAGGTTCTGACTATGACTTCCTTTCTCATTTTGGGGCTTTTCTCTGAAAGTGTGCTCAACTAAGCTTTTACTTCATTCTCTGCAAGATCTTGGGCATGCACTGTTGTGGCTTGGGCTTTGAATACCAGTATGGAGCTTAGTTCAAATTATGGGACTATGACTCCATCCATGATTTGGGTTGTGAACTCAAACTTGGGCACTCAACTTGAAACCATCTCAAAAGTTGACATCACTTAAAGATAAATACAGTGCCTAACTTCTTCTCTATATTGCTTTGACTATTGTTTATGTTGAGTTTATTTAGCAATGTTGTAGTAGATCTCATGCTTTATCACTTGTTATTTTGAAAGTCTTCAAAAATTGGAGATATGGTGTTTGTTGTTTCAAACTCACTGTTTATAGTGAGCCCTACTTAAGAATAAATACTATCATTTTTTCTACACAAGTCATTATTGTTGATGTATTGGCTTTTGTCTAATAAATACCAGTCATTACTTGATAACCTATCCTCAGCTCAACCTTTGAACACACCAGTCTTCTTGACATTGTCACCCTTGCTTGCCTGACTTTTAAATACACACCAGTCATTATCGAACCATCTTGTATATACCATCTGTGTGTAGATACTCTAATGAAATGTCCCTTATATTGATTACCATCTTGGTTTATGACTGTGACTGAAAGTTCATAGATTTTTTATTAAGTCCACTCTCACACTTGATACTATCCATGCTTACATTCGAGCAGTGACTATGGTTGTCAACCTTATTCAACTTGTTCCCACTGATGTCCTTTTCTTTGATTGACTTTTTAATACACCAATCATAGCTTATATGATGTATCATCAGCTGAATATTCAATCTTCATCATATTTGTTACATTGATTTACAACTTGGGCATTATGTGTTGAGTCCTTTGCTTGAGCTTATACCACTGTCATAAACAGGAACCGACAACCACCATATTTGATTTTCAATACTATGTTGTGATTGTAACATGTGTATTGAATTTGAATGTAAAAACATACTTGAATTTAAAAGCTATCAAATGGTTTTTCCTTCATAAAATATGATATTGAACAGTGCATTATCATTCTTGAAATATATGCAATTTTATCAATAATGACTATATTTTGCATGTCAAGAGAACCATAAAAGATGTAATTTTTTTGTAAAATTATTTTCCTGCACATGCAGCCTTGTTGGTGAATCATGAATCTTCACTAATTATAAATATCTATTTGATAACCAGTGAATGACTAGCTCTTAATTTCTTTGCAATGCAAACAGTGAATAGTGCTTATGATCTTTACTAAAAATAAAATGCAACATGTAAAAATGTTTAATAATTTGTTGAAGAGGTTTGAGCACGGGCTTGTGACAACCATCAAATACACTCTATAAACATTCTCTTTGACACTTTGAAACATAATTCCTGAAGCATTTCTTTCAGCAATACATTTTGACTATGCAACTATTTTCACACTAATATCAAATACCTCCTGTAGAAAAGCATGTTATTGTAATTCATGATTCAGATTCACTTGTCTTTCTTTGAAAGGGAAAAAACCCTTATTACAGTGTACCTCATTTGTGAGTTCTTTTTGACTTGATACACACAAGTTGTAGCATCTTTTAATGCACTTTGGTATTGCATCATATCCTTCTGACTATAACATGAAAATCAGTCAATTGAGCACTACATCTTTATTATGTTAAGATTTAATAAAAAACATCAAACTAATCTTGTTAGGTTAGTGAACATGATAAACACATCAGTTTATGAAAATGCCAAAATTGGTGACATTTATGAATCAATACTAGCAAATTTATTGTGTTCACTAATCTAACAAGATCCTGCAGATTCTGAAAAAGGTTTCTCAGTCATAAGAACTAAGTCCCTTTCATTTAGATATCTGGTTTAAAAATAAAGACAACATGCATAATAATGACCATAAATAGTAAAAGGTTTCATGTAAACATGTCCCTTTAATACTACCTTTCATTTTTTGTGGATGCACATTTCCTTATTGCATTGGAATACCAAATAGATATGCAGCTCTGAAAGATTGATTTTTGTGTGATGTTTCTATTTCATGGATTTCCTAGATCCAAGTGGATCAAACACATTTTCTCCCTCATGATGCAAGATAACCCTAAAGACTCCTAGAAGATGTAGACCTAGACAATGGACCTAAAGACCTAAGGACCTGACAGACAACCAGCCAACAACATACAGATAACAAAGGCAGTGCATGGGACCCTACTCATACTTCTATCATGCTTTCTATTCTACAAATTTTACTCTTTATTGACAATGAAATATGAAATATGAAAGAACACTTGTATACTACATTCAATTTGAATGCACAATGTAATGATCAATTATGAATTTGAAAAAATTGAAATGTGATCAATACTTAGAGTACAATATAATCAATTGGTATTGAATGCAATAATGAAATGTTAATCAACATCACCTAAAATGTAATGTTAATTGGACTCTTAAAATGCAATCTTTTCCTATTTATGTTCATTGTTCTGTATGCTGTAATTTTGGGTAACAGGCATAAAATTCTTGATCATAAATAGAATATTTCCTCTTGGCATCATTTAACTTTTCACTAAAATAAGAAACAAGTTTACCTTTCTTGGCTCAAAATAGCTCCTATTGCAGTACCACTAGCATCATGGTCTACTTGAAACACCTTATTAAAATCTTGAAGTCCTAAAACAAGTTGTTCTATAACTTTTTGTTTCAACAGTTTAAAACTCTTATCTGCCCATGTACTCCACTTAAACTCTTTCCTATCTCCTCTCATAGTTTCAGTCAAGGGTCCACAAAAACTACTAAAACTCTTGATAAACTTTCTCTAAAAGCTAGCCAAACCATGAAAATATCTTACCTGAGTAGCACTCCTTTGAGTAGGCCATTCGAGGATAGCCTTCATTTTCTTTGGGTCTATTTTTAGACCTTCTGCTAAAACTACAAATCCCAAATACACTAACTCCTTCACAAAACTGCACTTCTTCAAATTAATCAACAATTCTCTTCTCTTAACTTCTCAAACACCCTATGAATATGCATTATATGCTCCTCCAATGTCTTACTGAAGATCAAAATATCATCTAGGTAAACAATGACAAAATTACCCATAAATTCTTTCAGAACCTCATTCATGAGCCGCATGAAAGTGCTCGGTGCCTTGGTTAGCCCAAAAAGCATGACTAACCACTCATACAAACCTTCCTTTGTCTTTAAAGTAGTATTTCATTAATCTCCTTCTTTGATCTTAATCTAATGATATCCACTCTTCAGATCTATCTTTCAAAAATACACAACTCCACTCAAATAATCCATAATATCATCCATCTATGGTAATGGAAACTTGTACTTGATTTTGATCTTGTTTATAGCCTAGAATCTGTACACATCTTCCATTCTCTATTCTTCTTTAGTGATAATATTGATGGTACAAAACATGGACTCATACTTTCTCGAATCAACCCCTTTTGCAACAACTCATGTACTTGTCTATTCAACTCTTCACTTTATTTCGGTGTCATTATGTGTGCTGCCTTATTCATAAAACTGTCTCCTGGGATCAATTTTATCTAATGACTGATATTCCTTACTAGTGGTAATCCATTAGGCCCATTATCAGACATAATATCCTAAAACTCATTCAATATATTGTTAACTTTTGTAGGTACATCTTCTACTTCCTCTTTACCAGCTTTTGGAATTAAAGCAAAACACATATGCCCATGCCTTATACCCTTTAGGAATTTTCTTCCATCAACAAAACTTATTCTTGCATTACTACATACCTTTTATTTTGTGTCCTTCAATGACTTTATCTTATGTCACACTCCATCATTTTTCAAGGAATAGGTATTTGCATGACCATCATATACAACACGTCTGTCAAACTGCCACTGCCTACCCAACAACATATGACATGCATCCATGGGTATGATATCACATAGTACCTCATCATGGTATCCACCAATCTTGAAATTTACTAGGCATTGTTCATTGAACATGACCTTGTGGTTATCCTGCACCCAGGTGATCCAGTATGGATGTGGGTGTTTCTGCCTCTTGATCTTTAACTTTGTGACCATCTAATTTGACACCAAATTTTCAATCCTTTCACTATCGATAATCACATCACAACACTTATCCTCACACTTGCACCTAGTGCAAAAAAATCTCCTCCTTTTCTCAGATTCATTCTCACCACTCAGTAGGACTATTCTGCTAATTAGGGCTTCTCCTCTTTTAGCATCTTCAAAATGTGATGATTTGGCATTCTTATCCATATGTGCAACTCTAGCCTAGTCGTCAGTTCTCCTATTTGTCCTTCCTTGGCATTGTATACATTCATATCCCTTCTAACCTTCTTCTCCATAGTGAAAACATGTTCCACGGAAGCCTCCTCTTCATGATCCTTGTCCTTGCCCTCTTTCTCTCTGATCTATATTATTCTGATTGAAATTATTTCCCTCTAATTTTGGCTTCTACTGGCCTCATCCTTCTTTTTCTGATCTTTATTTCAGCCTCCATAAGATCATCCACTAGATCTTCCACTACGACCTCTTCTACTTTGCCTCCTTTCAAACTTCTTGTTCAGCTTTTCCTCTACTTCTAGAGAAAACTGGTAGGCATCTTCAATACTGTTCATTCAGACCAAATTCAAATCCTCCTGAATTCTCAGTAACAAGAAACTTTCTCCTTGTCAGCTTCTGCATGGCCTGTTCTGATGAGGATTCAATAGAAATCCTCCATATAATCTTGAATAAATATCCTCATTTTCTTCAAACCTTGCATTTTCTTAAGTAGATCAAGCTCATAATCAACAAGAATGAATTGTTACTTCAATTTATCCACCATTGGATCCCATCTTGTGATTTTCTCCTTTCCTCTTCTATTTCACTCCAATTGAATCTTCTGCCACAAAATCTTTGCATGACCCTTCAGACTGGCCTTTGTAAACTTGACCCTATCGTGATCCTTAATATCTTCATACTCAAAATATTCTTCTAATTCATTGATCCATTTGATCAACTCTTCTGGGTTAAGATTTCTTGAAAATGTGGGAACCTCAATCTTAGGTCTTTTCCCAATCTCGGAAATGGCCCAAAAAATCCTTTCTTCCTCTTGGTTCATAATTTTTCCTTCTTCCTGATCAAAATTTCCTTGTTCTTCAACTTCATCCTCACTTTCCTCTCTTATGGCAAGATTCATGCGTCCATGAATCTCTTCTTGCAATTCTCGTACTTGTCTCTGGAGGGATCTAACCTCAGGTGACACACCTCTGACTCTTTCACCATGTTTCGTTCATGGAGGCATTTTCACGCTTATCACTGAAACCCTAAACCATGGTCTTGGTGCAAATTTCCTCACACTGAGTGATCTATCTACACACTCAGGAAATCATGCTTTGATACCACTTGATAAAGGGTACTCCCCTTAATACCACAAACACATAACAAAAACATAGAAAAAACAACAATTTGCAAGAACAGAAAATGGGCTTCTTATTATCTCAACAAGTGTGAAATTACAATATGCAAAGCCACCTAGGCATTTTTCTTACAATATTCTGTAAGACAAAGCCTTGAATAACTACCCAGAACTGCCTTAGAAAACACTACGGGCCTTCCTTATATAGACAATTTTCCACTGCATGAGAAGGTTCCAGAATTTTAGCCATTAAGGCCAACTGCCCTTAGAATTATTTTATTTTCATTGTTTTTACATTAGGGTCATCTCAAAATAATTACAAAATTTATTTTTAGGTAGCCCAACTTCCATAGGCCATAAATTTTTAACCGTAGCTCCGTTTGGATATTATAACCACTTTTTGGAAATGGCAGGTCTCGATCTACAACACCTAATTAGTGCAAGCTCCACTCAGTCGGGGTTCGATCGTGATCTAGAACCTCTAAGGCCTTCAAAATTGAGCTCAAATATTTTGTATCCAAAAACCTCAATAACTTCACAAATATAGATGGTATGGCAATGAAACTAGACTAGCAGGCTAATATGACTAAGATGAACCTCCACCTGTGAAATCAAAACATTCTGAGCTTGTATGGCCAACTTACTAAAATAGTAAGTTTCCATAAATAGAAGCTCTGCACAAGATAGCCCTTATTGAAAAGAAACCAAAAATATTTTTGGGTGATGCAAGATTTCCCTTACACCCAGGATGCTCATGCATCATGCTCTTAAATTGACTCACTTGAAGTTGATAATTATGAAGTGTTGCACATAATTGAGTAAAAAAAGAGAATTCGGAAAAGAGAATCTTATCTCTAATGTATTTTTATAAATTAAAAATGAAAATGTGTTGCACATCAATATCAAACACATGATAATAAATCTAAGCATGCAAATGCTTAAATCTACCAATGAAATCAGTCACTTGTTTCTAACACCTTGTTTTCAATGCATTAAACCAGTCAAAGAAATCTTAGGACCAGTGTTGTTTTGAAATTGTTGAATGAAAGCATTAGAAATCTTTTGGAAGGAATCAATAGAATAAGGAGGCAAAGAACAATTTCATTGAAAGGCTTTGTCTCAAAAGGTTCTATTGAACAACTTTTCCATGAACCTATGTTCATGAGATAAATCATTACACAAGGTTTGAAATGTTTTGACATGAGTCAAAGGATCACCATTACCATTATAAGTCTCAAGATGAGGAACCTCCATGTATTGTAGGATAATGACACAAATGATATCCAAAGACAAAGGACTAGAAAAGTCACAATTAGGGATGTTGAACTTGGATTGAGTCATTGAACCAATTTGTTTTTGTAAGGAAGACAGAGTTTGAGCCAAGCTATTAATGGTAGAATCAGTAGAAAGGACGGTAGAAGGGGAGATGTTGGAAATGTTTGGAATATTTTTAGAAATTGAAGGAATGGTTGAATATGAAACACAAGGCACACTTCAAGGAATAGGAGCAATTGGATTAGGAATGCTCACATGTGTAGGATTGATATTTTGAATTGAAGTTGTCATGATAGGTGGAGCATAAGTGGAAATTATAGGAATAGAGGTAGAAATAGGCATAGAGGTCTCAAAACTAGTAGTAGGTGGAATAAGGCCTAAATATTAAGCACAATCTCTAATAGTATTGACATTGGTATCAATGAGATAATAGATACAATGAAAGATGTTAACACCATGTTAATCATTATGAATTAGCTTCCTTAAACCTTCTACAATGGAAATGACCTCAAGATTAGAGTTTTCTTGTCTTAGCCATTGTTCAAATTTCTCAAAGTCATTGGAAATTTTCTATACTTGCATAGGAAGGACTTGTAAAGCCTCATATTCATCATGAGAAGAATGGGAAGAGCTATTCTCCATGATAGGATTGATGTCACTAATATGTAGGTTGGTCTCATCAAGCTTCCTAGGAAAGGAGAAGACTTGGGATCAAAGGAACTCATAAGTCTACAAATTATTCTAACCAAAATGCTATAAGTAGGACTCAAAGTGATAACACTCATGCACAAGGGAATGAGAGGAAAGGTAAGTGTAATTCAATTTATAGGGTTTGAAAGAAATATGTAATCCCAACAAAGAGTCTTTTATGAAAAGTACATTTAACTATCAAATTCAAGCATGAGATTTTAAAGAATACAAAAGTAGATGCAATGAGAAGCATATAATTTAGATGTAGATACAAAGAGATAAGCCTATAGATCTAGATGTTATTAATGAAAACAAGGAGATTATGAAAATAGGATCTAAATACCACATCAAAATTGGACATGTCATACATTGGGTTCACCAAAATGTATAGAAGAAAATGGTGAGAAATGATAAAATGTAGATCACTCACCAAGATATTGTGGTATACATTAGAATACAAACCCACCCATAAAAAAATCTAATTAGAAAAACCAAAAGGAGGAAGGGTGCTAATGAAAGATCTATCTGCAAGGGGGTTTTGGATTCCTAAGAGAATGAATGTGATATGATAAAGTATAGATGATTGATCTGATCTAATAAAGTGAGTGAAAAGGAAAAGAAGGGATAATAAGTGCACCTGGAAACAAGATGAAGAAGGTAGGACTTTGAATCTAAGTTTGATAGTCATTGGAATCTTTAGATTCTATTGTAACTTCAAATGTAGAAGGAATGAACTTGAATTTTTCTATCCTAACATTTTCATTGAAAAATAGCAAGGATGAGTCCACTTTTTTAGAATAAGTTGAATTTTTGGGGACAAATCAACTAGTTAACTTATTCCTGGCAAAAACTAATGAAACTTTCTTGGATCCTGCAGTTGCACCCGTATTGCTTAGATCTGAATTGTAGCTCCACAACATGTTCTTGCACATAAAAAATATGGAAAAAGGTTGTGGAAAGGGGTTTGCCTTGGTCAAAACCCTTTTTAGGAATCAACCTTGAAATATGATAGAAATCACATAAAGGAATGTAATGTAAAAGGTAAATTGATGATTCACCTTGTATGAAACTATCATGAATGGATGTAGTAATCACCCAGATCCATGAAGATGCTTGCATCTTCTTGGAATCCAAAGAGTTGACCTTGGAATGAGATATAGAATTGAGGATGTCTTCACAAATGCATGGATCTATGATTTCCACTTCTAGATCTTGAATGTAGAAATGTTTGATAACCACATGAAGAGAGAGATGGATGTATGGATCTTCTTGCTTGATTGAGAACTCCTCTACTTCACCATCATGGGAGAAAAAATTGTATTTATTAGAGAATATTTCCTTTTCTTGAATGGATCTTGGAGAAATGGAGACTTGGAGATCTTGAATTGTATGCTTGCCTTCAAATCTTGATTCCAAATCCACAATTGCACAAGTTGATTACTTGAATGCTTGAATGCTTACACTTGATCATGATATGCCTAATGAGGGGAGAAGAGGTCCTTTTATACTTAAATTCCTCTATTCAATATTCAAATTTCATAAAGGTTGAATACAAATATAAATCTTGGAATAAAACCTCGCCATCGAGCCTCAGAAAAAATTTGGGCCCAAAATCCCACAAACAAGTCGACCAGTCGACTTGTTTGAGGGAAAAGTCATCCAATTGACTTGTCTGAGGGACAAGTCGGTCAGTCAAATTATTTGCATGATAAGTCATCAAGTCGACTTGTCCTAGGAAAAATGAGGTCAAATTTCACGGGGATGTTGAGAAAGGTGGAAAGAAGTGGGGGTAGAAAATGAAGGTTGTTGTGATAAAGAATAATGGACATTTGGATCTCAAAATCAACAAAATGGAGTCTAATAGGTCATAGAGCATCAAATTATGGGTGCTAACTTTTTAGGATGATACAGGGTGATATTGGATCAACATTTGAATTTTAAGGCTCCTAAAATATTCTCATTTAGGACAATAACTTTGGATTCCCTTTTAGGTTAGAAAATGTATGTGTGTTTCTTTAATATTATGGTAGATATTAAAATATAAACTACTTGGAGTGTCTTACATCTCCATGTGATTAAGGATCTATTTTAATGATACATGTGTGATAACCCTATTTGAATAGGGGTGTGCACTTAGTATTAATTATCTATGTTAGTTTTTGCTAGTAGGTTGGTTAATAAGTATTTACTATATAGAGATTTTTAAAGTGTATTGCATTAGTTTTTTCTTTAAGATTATTGTGCTAACTTGCGTAAGTAATTGATAGGCTTGATGGTCACACATAACAAGTGATAGCTAGAAGTAACACCTGATCACACTATTGTTAGAAAATGGTGCTTGAATCTTGAATTTGCATAAGGTTACTATTTATAGTTAGTGTAAGAATTTGCCTAAGGCAAAGAATAGAAACCAAGATCTAGAAGCTCAAGAGATAGCACAAGAGAGAAAAAATATGATATGATCAAATGATCAAATAATGAAATAGATAGATGATAGATTTTACAATGTAGGAGTGCCTAAATATATAGGCAATGCAATAAGACTACATGATAAGGAGATGATAAGATATCACCCACACAAGGTGGAATCACATGTCCACCAAAGGTGGATCATCCTCCAATATGCAATAAAGTATGTGCATTGGATTAGGATGATAATGTGATAAGAGCACTAAAGGTGGATCTCACACACAACGAGGTATGTGATGACAACTATCACACCTAAAGTGGAGATTCTCCTAACCATGTGCTAAAATGAAATGCAAACTCCTAAGTGTCTCAAAGATAAACTACTATGCAATGCATTATCCTAAGTAAACTTAAGTAAAGTGTAATTAGTAAATACTTAATTACACCAACACCCCCCCTTAAGTGCAACTTAGGGGAATGCACTTAAGCTCACAAAGCAAGATGGGTCCCGGCTACTAGGCCATGTTAGGTACCCATGTACAAAATGCAAGAACAATGCAATCTCTCATAAAGCGGAGAAAGAGGGAAAACCTCATGGGAAAAACCCTCCCCCAAAAAGAGAGATGAATACAATAATAAAATATGAGAGAGAAGACCTCATGTGAGGAAAATATCCCCCCCATAAGATAGAAGTAGTGGAAGAGAGACCAAGTAGCCCCCCCTCAATGTAGAATGAACACCAATGGTAGATGCTCCAGGCTCGATGTAGAAACTGCTCCATGAGTGTAGAACAACATTCCTCCCCTTAGGAAGAAACAAGACCAAAGGTGTATAGGTGAAGCCACCTCCCCAATCTCTAGGAAGAAACCTCAAAATGTATGGAATCTCTGAAACCTGCTCAAGTGTCCCCATGTCAAAGCTGAAAGGTGCCTCCTCCAAATCATGTGTACTAAGCCACTCTACTGAAAAAGACAAATCAGGATTAACTGAAGATGATTGTCGAACATGTACCAAAGACCCAAGTATCTCCTCTAAAGATAAATTGACCTCCTCCAACTCTTGTATCAAAGTATCCACAATCATGTCACCCTCAAAAGAATGATCAAGTAGAGAATGAATATGAGGGTTAGCATGTTCCCTCGCAACAACTGAAGAAGGATCATCTTCAACAAAGAGAAGATGAATATTATCAATGATGTCTCCCAAATCTAAAGTATAGGACTCCACAAACAAACCTGCAATGTCTGTCAAGTAGTCATCCCATTGAACCAAGTCTGGAAGACAATGAATATCCTGCTGCACTGAATCACCCGAATCCATGTGAATGCAAGGATCATCAGACGTAGGAGTAGAAGTAATATCAATAGGAGGAGATGAAATAGAAGGCTCAAGAACTTGATCATGAGTGAGAATACCCAAGTTCAAGTAGCCAAAACTCTCCTCAAAATCTGAATCATCACTGTAATCATCATATGCTGAAGACTCACTGTCTGAAGAATCACTGTCATCAAGAGGAACAAAATCTACAAAGGAGTACAACCGAGAAGAGTGATCCACTATCCCAGTAGCAATAACTGCTCCACTCTCCAAGTCCTTGATGAAAACTGAATCAGGTGTAAATTCCACAGTCTTCTTTGTAGCACCATTTGTGATTTGATAGATAGAAAGAAGGTTATTGGTCAAGTGTGGAACACACAACACATCATTGAAGTGTCCATCCTTAACTTCAATACTTCCTTTCCCAAGTACATTCATGTAAGTGTGATTGCCCATCAAAATAGGTGGACCTTTACAAGGCTCAAATGATGAAAACATGGACTGTGATGAAGCCATGTGATGAGAAGCCCCTGAATCTAGAAGCCATCTACCTGAATCATGACTTGAAGAAGCATATAAAGCATGTCCTTTTTGAGTGACAAATGCGTGACCCTTTCCTTTATCTTTTTCTGAATTTGGTGAAGAAGAGGTTGAGGTAGACATCCTAGAAGGCAATTTGATGTTATTCTTGGCAAGAAGATTCTTCAATTCATCAATGTCCTTCTTATAACAAAAGTGTTCTTCATGTCCATCCTTTTTGCAATATGCACAAAACCACTTCTCCTTCTTTGAAGATTCACCCTTTGGAGATGATGTAGAAGTGTCATGTTGTGTGGAAGTTGATGTTGTGCCTTCTTGTTGAGACTTAGACTTCCAATTCTTCTTCTTCTTTTGACTTTGATTGCCTTGACTCTCATGATTAGCCACCAATGCCTTGGAAGTTGAAGACTTGAGAATCCCCATACTCATCAATTTTGTTTGTTCTAAGACCAACATTTCTGAAAATGACTCAAATGAAGGCACTTCCCATTGTCAACTTGTGAGTATTGTAACTTGAAACAAAAGCTGCATATTCAGGTGGAAGATGATTCAACAAGTGATTAACCAACTTCACATCCTTCATGGAATTACCACAATCATCAAGTTGTGCTCTATAGTCATTGACTTTGTTGAGATAATCTTGAATTGTGTCAAAGTTCCTAGGATCTAATTTGAGGAGATCAGTCTCAATTTTGAATCCCATGTCTTCATCCACTTTCCCAAACAATTCTTCAAGCTTATCCCAAGCTTCTTTAGCATCATTTATTTTTTTGATGTGATACATGACTGCTTGAGACATATTCTCTCTTAAGACACCTAATGCTTTATAGTTTTTAGTTGACCAAAGTTGTTTTGCAGCATTATCATCATCAGCGGGTTTTGTAAGTGTACCATCCACATAAGGGTTTAAACCTCTTAGCATTAACTTGCTCCATACATTATCTTTCCATGTAGCATAGTTATGTGGAGTTAATTTGGCAATTGAACCCATGATGCAGAAATGGAAAGAGCACAAAAAGAAAGACACCAACACACAAGACACCCCCCAATTCACTCAATCAAAGAACCCCCCCCCAAAATGATGATTTTGGCACTTTATAACTAGTGCATGTACAATTGCCACTTGACAAAATTGATCAAAGTGGACTTCTGATTTTGAGGTTTACAACTGTAAATATGAAGCTATAGAAGACTCAAGAAGATAGGACATCAGATCACTTAAGGATCTGATCAATTACAAGTGTTACAATAGGCCAAAATAGACCACTTTCTGAAAGTACAATGTCTACTTATAATTTCTCCAAACTGATATCAGATCTGGAAATTAGACAAAAAATTATGCACTTTCAAAAAAAATTTCACCTGAAAATGTGTCCGTATGAGCCCGTACGAAGCCTCTGAAGTTGCAAAAACAGGGATCAGATAGGTACAGTCACCAAAAACTGCAATTTCTGCAAAATCCATGATCCAAAACCAAAAAAGAATAGCACCTCTGAAAAGTTCAGGAAATTTTAGCCAAAATCAAAAAAAATTGCACTCAATTTGGAGTCCGTATGACCAAGTTATGGCCTTCCAAAGTCAGACTGCCAAATCCAAACTGCAAATGGTGAGGGCTTGAAAATTTTTGAAAGCTGCTGACGTCACCTATATTGGTGTCTTAAATTTGACGTTCAAATGACCGTCGTGACAGTGTTAAAAAACCCAGTTTTGACGGTCACGGGGACGTCAACTTTAACCTCAAGAAGTGCTGACGAGAACAGGGGCTTAAATTTGACGTCCTAACGGCCGTCACAACAAAAGAAAAATTGGCCCGATGACGTCCAGACGGGTGTCAATTTTAACTTACTAAAAATGCTGAAAGTTTGAAATTTTTTTTATAAAATACCCGTTTTGCACTGATTGCCACGTGTCATTTTGTGATTGATGGATGCGTGGAAGCGCCGACGGATGTCCGCGTGTTGTCCGGCTGAGCAGAGGCCACGTGTCTTCCGGCGGAGCGGAGTGTTGCAGAGCGGCGTCGGGGTGTGGTGGGTAGAGGTCTTCTTCCCGCGTTGAGAGCGGGAGGCGCTTTGGGGTTTGCAGAGTGGCAGCGGGAGGGCCGCGTTGAACGGCGTAGCACCACCCCCGTGAGTGTTTCCCGCAGAGTGGAGCGAGTGGCAGGAGACGTGATGGCCCGCGCTGGACTGAGGCGCGGTGGCGCTGAGGTGAGCGGCCGTTGTGGAGAGAAGAGGTGAGCCCGTGGCGGTGGGTGTGGGTGGCGGGCGGACTGTGGTACCCGTTGGATGAAACCCGCAGAGCTGAGGGCTGGCCGCTGGTAGTCACGGTGGGCGGCGCGGTGGTAGAGCCTCGAAGGAGGTGTAGGGGTGCGGGGATGTGGGATTATATACCCCACATTGCCCGCGCAAAGGACTTATAAGTCCTTTAAGTAGCCAAATGCCCAAGTGTTAAATCAAATGGCATTTTGGGCTTGGCTTTGGATTTCTTCTTCGGCCAGTATAATGTATCCAGTGCGGTGGTGTGCCCTGTGGTTGTGTATGTTTGACCTGTATGAAAAATACAATGCACAGGCCTGCGAGGCCAATTTTTTTTTTCGCAAAGAAAATATTGCCGAAAATTGAAAATATTCTCAGATCTCAATATATATCCGAAAATAATCAGATTCAGAAAAATTAATAAATGCAGATCTGATCTGAGAAATAAATGACAAATATTACAGATCTGATCTGAGAAATAAATGACAAATATTGCAGATCTAAAAAAATTACAATTAATGTAGATCTGACATTAAATGATAGAAATAATTTCAGATCTGAAATAAAAAATGCCAAAGTAATTACCCAATTTTGCAGAGCGGGCCTAAAAGGTCCGATTTGCAAAAAAAATTTGCCTCAAATTTGACTTTTGTCTAATATAGATAAATTTATAGTCAAAATTTATGGAAACAGCCACCCGGATGCAATGGTGAGGTCCGATCTTACTCAAAACGCTCCCACAAAATGCTGATCCCGGATTTGGTTCGTGGCCCTCCAAAAGTTGAAGCAATGAATCGCTCTCCAATGGCTATGCAATGAAAACTCCTTTGGCTCTGATACCATGTAAGAATTTGCCTAAGGCAAAGAATAGAAACCAAGATCTAGAAGCTCAAGAGATAGCACAAGAGAGACAAAATATGATATGATCAAATGATCAAATAATGAAATAGATAGATGATAGATTTTACAATGTAGGAGTGCCTAAATATATAGGCAATGCAATAAGACTACATGATAAGGAGATGATAAGATATCACCCACACAAGGTGGAATCACATGTCCACCAAAGGTGGATCATCCTCCAATATGCAATAAAGTATGTGCATTGGATTAGGATGATAATGTGATAAGAGCACTAAAGGTGGATCTCACACACAACGAGGTATGTGATGACAACTATCACACCTAAAGTGGAGATTCTCCTAACCATGTGCTAAAATGAAATGCAAACTCCTAAGTGTCTCAAAGATAAACTACTATGCAATGCATTATCCTAAGTAAACTTAAGTAAAGTGTAATTAGTAAATACTTAATTACACCAACAGTTAGTTTACATTTGAGCATGTATTTTTGCCAAACTTTTCCAAAGCTTTATATGGGCTATATAAACACATCGGTAAGATTTCATTGCAAGATCATAATTAGATTTGAAGATATTAAAGTTTCCATTTTGGAAGTTGCAAAAGAAATTTTACAAAGTCAATTTTTAAGGCCTTAAAGGTTCCTAAATATCTTGAAATTATTTGTAAGTAGAATAACCTATTATACCTAGATAGAGCTTGTCACAAGCTTTTAATCACTTCAAATGATATGTCAATCAAACACCCAGTTCAAAAGATACAACCTTTGGAAGTTGCGTCTCTTGAAATAAGAAATATAAAAATGTGTTGGACACATAAATGAGTTGTAAAATGGAGTTACATGTGTTGATGTGTATTTCTACAAATCGGAGGGCATATTAGGTTGGAGAAAAGATGGGCGTCACTTTTTAGGTTGTTTTTAGAAAATGGTTTTGTAATAAAGTTTGATGATTTCATGTATTGTATCTCCTATTATTATGCACAAGAGATAGAGGTTTGGTGAAAGAGTATGATAACTTTTGAGTTACCTTTGGATATTTGGTTGGTTTTTCTCTCGTGGGAAACTTGTTTTGCAAGTATATTGTAATTTATTGTTGATTTTTTAATAATATATTAAGCAAATTTTGGAGTGTGGGGTTTTCTCTCCCAAAAGGGTTTTCCCCACATAAATCACTATGTTGTGGTATGCATGTTATTTATGTGACTATTGTAAAGATCTAAGAAATTTTTTATATAATCCTCCTCTCAAGGTTAGTGTAGGAAGTTGTTCTGCTACCTTAATTTACTTACAACTATTCCAAAGAGTAGAGGTCATTCTTGACATTTAATTTTCAACCTTGGATGTGTATTTGGTGCAGGAGCACCCCTATGAGGGCCCTCACCATCACATTTTTGGTGTGTTTATCCTTTGAGGTTAAGATATGTAATTAGAATAAGAGTCAATAGGAGTTTGGCTCATTTTTGGTGTGTCTAGGATTGTTTAAGTCCTAGAAGTGCAGATGGTCTTCCTATTAGGAATGGAACATTGACTCAAGGAAGGTTGTCATCTTGAGATCTTTGTTTTACTTTGAGTTAGAGATCTAGGAGTTAGTGTTTAGCTATGATTTGAGCACATGTGTGCTTTAGGAGGCCTAGCAATGGTCTTTTGACATGAGAGAGCAAAGGTTGCTCAAGCAACTAAAAGTTGCTAAGCAACTTTCCCTTTGTATTGCCTAAATATGCTAAGAGGTGAAAAAGCCCTAAAACAAGACACTCACTCTGAGGAAAGGTTATTTAAGACCTGTCTAACCCTAATTTTGAGGGTGGATGGCATTATTGTACGACACAGTACGTGAAGACTAGTCTGCTGGAGTTTTGAGTGCAACAGTCACTGTTGAAGGACTAAATATATGTGAATACAAATAGTTTTATGTGAATAATTATTGTGGATACTGCTTTGAGTGTTTAGACTTTCATTTTTGTGTATGTAGTTTCATTTCATTTGGAGTATTAGTAGTTTTTGTTTAGTTCATTTGGTTCAGACCATTCTCTGCCAGTTTGGAGAGGTATGGAAGCATAGGTCTGTAGCTTTCATGTCCACCGTGGGAAAGCCATGGAACTTTGGATATTGAAGGTACAGACCCTGTTGTGTTTGTATATAAATACAGGGCCCCTAAAAATTAGTGAAAACATGTGTTTGTAGAAGCCCTAGGTGAGCTATGAGTAGTCTAGCTAGGGATGTGTAGCAGTAAAGGAGCTCTCCAAGACAATGGAGTGAGTTCCAAGCTAAATCCCTTTGGGGAAGTCAAGAACAGTGCAAGAAGGAAAAGTGGTGTGAAGGAGGAGGTTTGGAGATTCAAGGAAGAGTGTTGCTGAAGACTAGGACAGTAAGAAGTCCCTAAAACCCTTGAAACCCTCTAATTTGCCAAAACTATTGTACGGTCACATGGGTACCTAAGACCTCAAAAATCCTTGAGTTTAGGTCATGTAGAGAAAAAGTCCTTTAGGACAGGGTTGATGAATCTTTGGATAAAAGGCCTCAAAATCCCTAAGAAACTGGAAGGAGGGCTAATTAGGCCTCCTCCTTGTAGCCCTAAATTACAAAGAAACTCCTAAATCTGGTGATCCAAAAACTTTGCTAATGTTATGGAAAGGTGTCAATAGCCCTAAAAAGACCTTGGAACTCATCATTTTCACTGGTTGAGCTTGGGAAGAAATTAGAAGCCAAACAGACCTTATGAGCCAATGTAAGGGATGGGAACTAGAGTGCAAAGCTTAGTATGTTGATGAATGAGCTAGTTTGACTTGGTGTGCAGGTTAGGTAGGTCAGGGGGTCCTTGGAGAGATAAGGAATCCTATAGACCATTAGGGGTGTTAGAAGAACACCTGGATCCTAGAGTGGATCAAGGGCATAGACTAAGCTAGTCTATCCTAGCCTCCCCATCATATTGGTATTAGAACCTCTTAAGGCTTGGGAAGTGAAAGGTGGATGTTCCAACCACCAGAAGAATCAATTGGATCATCTCAAAAGAAAACAATGGTGACCAATGCTGAGCTTGCCAAGAAGGTGGAAGATCAGGAGGAAGCTAACAGAATCTTGCAAGAAAGATTGCTACTGATGGAACAACTCTTGGATGATGTCTAAGAAAAAGTAAACAAGGTGAATGATAGTGTAAAGGATAAAATAGTGTATGGTGTCCTAGAACAATGGTTTGCACATAAAAGAGACCCCAAAGCCAATATTTTACACTTACATGAAATTGTATTGATATAGAAAGTAAATATAGATGACTAATATTGAAATTAAGAAATAAAGGTACTTACCTCCAAAAAAAGAATTGGCTGAAAACCCTATCAAACAATCTCAAAAATAGTTGATTCCTAAATTATTTAACTGAAACTGCAAGATCTACACAACCCAGAAATCTTTTTCCGAGATTTGAATCAGGTTAAAGTCGAGGTTGTCCCTAACTAGGTCAGGGTCAAGGTTGTCCCTGACCAGGTCAAGGTCAAGGTTGTCCTTGACTAGGTCAGGGTTGACATTTTTATTCTAAAGTTTGATTCAAATTCTATTCTCAGATCCTGAAAGTTCTCTGAAAAGGGTATCCAAATCTACTCTCAGATCTGAAGTTCCGCACCTATACCTACAAGAAAAATAGAGTTTTGGGTTGTTTGTTTGGGGGGGGGTTTGCCTCAGTCAAACCCCAATTTAGGAATTAACCTTGAAATTGAATTGAAATTTTTGGAATAAACAAAGTAAATGGAATAATTCACCTTGCTTGAGTTGAAACCCTTGTGGAGGATTCAAATCTTTGAATCCATAAGAATGGATAAATGTAGAATCAAATGTAGGATGTCTCCAATCAATTATCTTTAGATCTTCAACACCAATCTTGAATGGATCTTGAACTTGGAAAAGGCTTGAATAGAAAATGGATGAATCTTCAACAAGAGAGCTCCATAGAGCTTGAATCCTTCAATGGCTACTAATGGATCTCCTTGATGAATTGGATGCTTGAATGCTTGATCTTCTTGCTTGCTTGCACTTGAGAGCTTGAGAGATTGCTTGGTGAGAATGAGATGAGATGTGAAAATGAGAGCGGAAGGCTCCCTTTTATAGTGATCTAGGGCACAAGAGGGGCCTTGTAGAAAACAATAATTAAGGTCCCATGGCATAAAACTCTAGAGAGGTGCACATGGAAAAGAAATTAAATTAAAGTCTTGACACAAAACTCTAGGAGGGGACCACCCTTAATAAATACATAAAATAATTATTTAAAAGCCTTGTTACAAAATTCAAGGTAAGGCCAACTGCAAAGTTAATTTGAGTGTTAGGCACAAAACTTGAGAAAGGATAATCTCCAATAATAAATTAAGATTCTTATACAAATATCGAGAAAGGTCCACCTCAAATATTAATTTGAGAATTTGACACTTAATCTGAGAAATAGTGGCCCCAAAGAGGGAAAAGACAAGATTTTGATGAGATCCCAAAACTGGAAGCCAACACTGAAGATCCCAAACCCTAGGGTCAAGGTCGAGGTTGACCCTAACTAGGTCAGGGTCGAGGTCGACCCTGACTACGTTAGGGTCAAGGTTGACCTTGACCTAAAAAGGTCGACCTTGACCTTATGGTTAAGAATCTCAAGTTCACAGTTCAGGATGGAAGAAAATGCTAGGAAGAAGTGGAAAAATGGGGTAGAACAAGGGAAAAATCCAGATGCAAGTCAAATATCCATTCAAGGTGTTCGACATGACCCCAAACCACTTACTCAGAGGGCTAAATGCTCTTACCATGGAAGTGCTTCCATTTTAAGATGATACAGATAGGATGGAAAAACAAGATGCTAAAGGAAAAGAAGAGACCATTGATGATGAGGTACCTACACCAAATCCTCCTACCCAAGATGAACAATTCTTGAAAGCATTGAAGGCTGTCATAGGCAAGGCACTTGAAGGTGTCCCATTACTCACTAGCAGGATGGATATAGAGCTTGTGATGCAATGGATTAAAGGCATGGAGAATCACTTCGAATGTGAAGAGATCTCATAGGCACAGAAGGTCAAAGTGGCCAAATCTAGGTTGAGAGGACAAGCTTTAACCTAGTGGAACTACTTGCAAGGTGAAAGAGAGAAAGAGGGAAAGAATCCAATCTCTAATTGGAAAGCAATGGCAAATAAAGTTAGGGAAGCATACCTACCAACATATTATGAAATCCAGCAGCATAGGAGGAGATTGAACCTTAGACAGAAGGAGATGGATGTAGCCACCTACACTGAAGAGTTCCACAAGTTGAGCTTGAGATCCAAAATTAAAGAGGAAGAAAGCATTAAAGTGGCAAGGTACCTAAGTGGTTTGAAATAGAGCATAGATGAGGAGATGAGTTTGTTCACTCCCACCACCATACTTGGATGTCATCATATGGCACAAAAGCTTGAAGAAAAACAAAGAAGAAAACAAGAACCTAACTCCGAGAACAGGGGAAGAGGTAGAGACTCTAGAGGAGGTCAAAGTGGAGGTTCTAGCAGAGGTGGTGAATCAAGAAGCCAAGGTGAGAGTAGACTCTTAGAACAAAGTTTAGAAATTAGTACAAGAGGATCTTATGGTAGAGGAAGAGGTTCTCAAGGAAACAGAGGAAGAGGAACAAGAAGAAGCAGCTCCTACTTTGAAACCATGAAGTGCTATCAGTGTGGATAGCTTGGACACCCTACCTACAGGTGTCCTAATAAACCAACAGCCTCACATAATGAGAATAGGGTAGCCTATACCCAAGAAGATAGCAGCAGCTCATGCACTAATGAAGTCAGCAAGTTAGAATCAGAAATGGGTGAGAACCTAATGTTCAAGAGGGTAATTGTAAGGCAGCCTAATCAAGGTGAACCTAAGCAAAGGAGGGCTCTTTTTAGAGTCAGGTGCAAGATACAAGGCAAAGTGTGAAAAGTTATAGTAGATTCAGGGTCTACTGATAACATTATAGCAAAGGAGGCAACAAAGAAGCTGAAACTCACAAAGGTTCCCCATGCAAATCCATATAAGGTGACTTGGTTAAACCAGGAGCAAAGTGTACTAGTTAATGAGCAGACATGGGTGGAGTTTTCTATTGGAGGCTATAAAGACAAAGTGCTTTGTGATGTTTTTCCCATGGATGCATGCCATCTTCTATTGGGAAGACCTTGGAAATTTGACAGAAAGATGATCTATGATGGAGAGGAGAACTCCATTTCTTTTAAGAAAGATGTAAGGAATTTCAAAATTTAGTCCATAACAGAGAATGAAGAGGGTTCTAAGACACCTAGTGTGTTGCTTAGTAGTGGTAAGGAGTTCTTACATGCTCTACAGGGTGAGGAGACCATAGGATGTGCTATTATGGTGAAACGAAAGGAGGAGGACAAGAAGTTGCAGGCAGATTTACCATTGGAAGTGTAGCAAATGTTGAAAGAATTCAGAGATATAGTGAGTGATGGAACCCCTGCAACACTACCTCCAAGAAGGACCATAAGTCATCAAATAGACTTTGTACCTGGTGCATCTCTACCTAATAAAGTAGCATATAAGCTTACCCCAGATCAGAACAAGGAAGTGGCAAGGCAAGTACAAGAGCTATTGGATCAAGGGCTAATCAAGAAGAGCATTAGTCCATGTGCAGTTCCAGTGGTCTTAGCATCCAAGAAAGGAGGAAAATGGAGACTTTGCACAGATTTAGGGGCTATTAATAGGATCACTATCAGGTATAGGTTTCCAATTCCAAGAATAGAAGATTTGATGGATTGCTTAGGAGGTGCTATGTATTTCACAAAGCTAGATTTGAAGAGTGGTTATCACCAAATCAGAATTAAGGAGGGTGATGAGTGGAAAACCACTTTTAAGACCACAAATGGTTTGTATGAATGGCTTGTGATGCCATTTGGGCTTACCAATGCCCCCAGCACCTTCATGAGGTTAATGAATGAGGTCTTGAAGGACTTCATAGGTAGATTTGTGGTGGTGTATCTAGATGATATACTCATCTATAGCAAGACAAAAGTAGAACACCTTGAGCACTTAAGGCAGGTTATGAAGAAGCTACATGAAGAGCAATTAGCCATCAATCTGGAAAAGTGTGAGTTCATGCAGCAAGAGCTAGTTTATTTAGGCTTTGTGGTGTCCAAGGGTACTCTAAAAATGGACCCAAGCAAGGTGGAGGCAATCTTGAATTGGCCTACCCCAAAAATAGGGACAGAAGTTAGAAGTTTTCATGGTTTAGCCCAATTTTATAGAAAGTTTGTAAGGAACTTCAGTGGGATTTGTGCACCAGTATTAGACACCATTAAAGGAGGACTTAAAACTAAGTTCAAATGGACTGAGGCAGCTAAGAAAGCATTTCAAACATTGAAGCAAGAGGTAGCTACTAAACCTATCCTACTCTTACCAACTTTTGACAAATTGTTTACCATTGAATGTGATGTAAGTGGTACAGCAGTAGGGGGTGTATTGAGTCAAGAAGGAAGGCATGTGGTATTCTTTAGTGAGAAACTCAATGAAGCAAAGAAGAAGTATTCAGCTTATGACTTGGAGTTATATGCATTGGTACAATCTCTCAAGAAGTGGAGGCATTACCTTTTGCCAAAAGAATTTGTTGTCTTTACTGATAATCAGGCTTTAAGCTACATAAACACTTAGGAGAAGCTTAGAAATAGGCACTTGAAGTGGATGGAATATCTCCAATCCTTTACCTTCACAATCAAGCACAAGAAGGGGCAGCTCAACAAGGTAGCAAATGCCTTGAGTAGGAAGTTATTGACTGTCCAAGAGGTACAGCTGCAAAGCATTGGAATAGTAGGTTTTAAAGACTTATATGAGGAGGATGAAGACTTATCACAAGCCTACAAGGTGTGCCTAGAGTTTGAGAACCATTTTCATGGTGAGTTTGCAAATTACACCCTTCAAAATGGATTGTTGTTCAAAGGTAATCAGCTTTGTGTACCTAGAGGATCCATGAGGGAAAATCTGATCCAAGAGAAACATAATGGCAGCCTAAGTGGTCATTTTGGCATAAACAAAACATTGGAGTTAGTACAGAGATACTACTTTTGGCCTAAGTTAGCAAGGGATGTCAGGAGGTATGTAGAGCAATGTGGAGTATGTCAGAGAGCTAAAGGAGGTTCAAGCAATGTAGGACTCTATCAACCTCTACCAATTCCCAATAGGCCTTGGGAGTGCATAAGTATGGACTTTGTGGTTGGACTCCCTAAAACCAAATCAGGTATGGATAGCATCTATGTTGTAGTAGATAGGTTTTCTAAAATGAGTCATTTCATTCCATGTAAGACTACTCATGATGCAAGCTATGTAGCACATCTCTTCTTTAAGGAGATAGTTAGAATTCATGGACTTCTTTTGAGTATTGTGTCAAACAGGGACAACAAGTTCATGGGCCATTTTTGGCAAACCTTATGGAAAAGGTTAGGAACTAATCTCTCTTTCAATTCAGCATACCATCCTCAAACTGATGGTCAAACTAAGGTCATCAATAGGGTGCTTGGTAACTTGCTAAGGTGTTTAACAAAGGAGTATGGGAAGACTTGGGATCTTGTTATATCTTGGGCTGAATATTCTTACAATGACAGTGTCAATAGGACCACAGGAAGAAGTCCTTTTGAGATAGTTTATGGAAGACACCCCAGAGGAGTGTGTGAGTTGAGAGATTTAGGTTCCATGGAGTTGAAGAGTGGACAAGCTAAAGATTTTACTCAAACCATCAAGGAGGTTCAAGAGCAAGTGAAGAAAACCATTTTGGAGTCTACTCAAAGACTCAAGGCTAAAGTGGATGAAAAGAGGAAAGAAGTACAGTTTTAGATTGGGGACTATGTCATGGTCCATCTTAGCAAAGCAAGAATGTAGAAGGGCATGCCCACTAAGCTACAGATGAGGAGAGTAGGACCATGCAGGATTTTAGCCAAATATGGAGAGATGCCTACAAGGTGGACTTCCCTTCAGATTTAGCCATCTCATCGGTGTTCAATGTTGCAGACCTAATCTGATTCAAGGGTGATATCAGTCAGTAAGGTACAGCTCCACCAAAGGTACTACAGGATGTAGATACTAATGCAATGCCTAAGAAGGAACCAGCCAAAGTGGAGAAGATTCTAGAATCTAGGGTGAAGAAGGAAACTAGACATCAAGTCTACCTGGAGCATCTAATCAAGTGGAAGGGTCAACCCGAGTCTGAAGCCACCTGGATTGAGGAAGGTCAGTTCAAAAAGTTTGGAGTTGATCTAGCTCTTCTAGATCCTAAAGTGCCTTAGCTTGTGCTGAGGAGGAGTATGGTGTAGGAGCACCCCTATGAGGGCCCTCACCATCATAGTTTTGGTGTGTTTATCCTTTGAGGTTAAGATATGTAATTAGAATAAGAGTCAATAGGAGTTTGGCTCATTTTTGGTGTGTTTAGGATTGTTTAAGTCCTAGAAGTGCAAATGGTCTTCCTGTTAGGAATGGAACATTGACTCAAGGAAGGTTGTCATCTTGAGATCTTTGTTTTACTTTGAGTTAGAGGTATAGGAGTTAGTGTTTAGCTATTATTTGAGCACATGTGTGCTTTAGGAGGCCTAGCAATGGTCTTTTGACATGAGAGAGCAAAGGCTGCTTAAGCAACTAAAAGTTGCTAGCAACTTCTAAAAGTTGCTAAGCAACTTTCCCTTTGTACTGCCTAAATATGCTAAGAGGTGAAAAATCCCTAAAACAAGACACTCACTCTAAGGAAAGATTATTTAAGACCTGTCTAACCCTAATTTTAAGGGTGGATGGCATTATTATATGGCACAATATGTGAAGACTAGTCTGCTGGAGTTTTGAGTGCAACAGTCACTGTTGAAGGACTAAATATATGTGAATACAAATAGTTTTGTGTGAATAATTATTGTGGATACTGCTTTGAGTTTTTAGACTTTCATTTTTGTGTATGTAGTTTCATTTCATTTGGAGTATTAGTAGTTTTTGTTTAGTTCATTTGGTTTAGACCATTCTCTGCCAGTTTGGAGAGGTATGGAAGCATAGGTCTATAGCTTTCATGTCCACCATGGGAAAGCCATGGAACTTTGGATATTGAAGGTATAGACCCTATTGTGTTTGTATATAAATGCAGGGCCCTTGAAAATCAGTGCAAACATGTGTTTGTAGAAGCCCTAGGTGAGCTATGAGCAGTTTGGCTAGGGATGTGTAGCAGTAAAGGAGCTCTCCAAGATAGTGGAGTGAGTTCCAAGCTAAATCCCTTTGGGGAAGTCAAGAAAAGTGCAAGAAGGCAAAGTGGTGTGAAGGAGGAGGTTTGGAGAGTCAAGGAAGAGTGTTGTTGAAGACTAGGATAGTGAGAAGTCCCTAAAACCCTTGAAACCCTCTAATTTGCCAAAACCGTTGTACGGTCATATGGGTACCTAAGACCTCAAAAATCCTTGAGTTTGGGTCACGTGGAGCAAAATTCCTTTAGGACAGGGTTGATGAATCTTTAGATAAAAGGCCTCAAAATCCCTAAGAAACTGGAAGGAGGGCTAATTAGGCCTCCTCCTTGTAGCCCTAAATTAAAAAGAAACTCCTAAATCGGGTGATCCAAAAACCTTGCTAATGTTATGGAAAGGTGTCAATAGCCCTAAAAAGACCTTGGAACTCATCATTTTCACTATTGGAGCTTGGGAAGAAATTAGAAGCCAAATATAGACCCTTATGAGCCAATGTAAGGGATGGGAACTAGAGTGCAAAGCTTAGTATGTTGATGAATGAGAGAGTTTGACTTGGTGGGTAGGTTAGGTAGGTCAGGGGGTCCTTGGAGAGATAAGGAAGCGTATAGACCATCAGGGGTGTTAGAAGAACACCTGGACCCTAGAGTGGATCAGGGGCATAGACTAAGCTAGTCTATCCTAGCCTCCCCATCAGTATTCCATACTAGAAAACTATTTAGTGGGAGATATAATAGATTAAAATTGTGTTGCTACATCAAGGGATAGGAACTCAAGTGTTTTTTGGGATTTTTCTTGGTATTTATCTCTTTATTTCATACATTTAGTAAGTTAATTTATTGCATTATTATTCCCTATAATAATATTAATTGGGTAGATAATATGCATGTAAGTCATCTATCCAAGATGTAAGGATTGAGAAATGACAACACTGCACAACTTGTATATCCCAAACATTGAAGCATGCAAACTCATTATCACATTAGTAGTACTTCTCTCCCGGCACCACAAGCTAAAAATATATCTAATCCATTATGTAGTAAACTGCACATTCTCTCTGATGCAAACATTCGAAGGAAAAAATTATACTCCACATGTCAAATTTATGATAAAAATTGTGTAACATAGAATATCTAAAAGCCCCAAAAACTATTAAAATTTGAAAAATTAGGGGACCAAACTTATACCATACTTTCATGCTTGAAGAGATATTTTTGTTGACTATAGAAGTAGAAAATTTAGCTACCTAGGTGAAAGTTATATCTGTTTGAAAAAAAATTCTAGTTTCACTACATAGAGGAACTTTTAGGCAGACCCAATTTACATTTGAAAAAATATTTTAAAAATCCAAAATTCTGATTTATGCACTAAATCACTTATAAAAAATGATGAAATTTTCATATAATAAAATTTGATATGTTGTTTTCATTTATGTTTTATTCTCAAATATTTTATATTAAAAAGTTTCACACTTTATATGATGAAATAGGCATGAAGTTAAAGCATTTCAAAATGATAACTAAAATTTTAATTTATTAATAGTATGATCTGGGTCAAGTTGACGTAATTATCACATCAACAATAATTGCATTAGGGAGGTATGGGACTGATGCAAGGGTGGAATATGTGGGCCCCACTTTTAAAGTTATTTATTTTTATTCTAAAATGAGAATTCATTTTTTATTTTGCAAGAATTTTTAAGGACAAGGGTGAAGGTTAAATTAATATTTATATCATGCCTTGCAATTGTACAATTGAAGGGTTGAATGGAAAAAATATTTTTCATTTTTTTAAGTAGTCAAAATAGGGCAACTGTTATTTTAATATTTTTTCTCAACCAACCTAGACCCAATGGTTGAGGTCATTTTCGTCTCAAAAGGTCATATGTGAAACTTACCCTACAAAATCATAAAATAAAACTCATTTTAAAAATCCGTTTTAACTTTAAAACCTCATATCTATAATAAACCTATAAAAAATTGAACAACACCTACACAATGTGTCCATACCTTGTAGTGCCTCAAATCTATCCTACATAAAAATGGATTCAACTTTTCATTAGATCTACTAAAAAATGGTTATAATAAAACTCTAAAACTCACATCTCCCACAGCCAAGATAAGTCTCTGATACCACTTGTTAGAAATTCTTGCATTTAAAACCTAGTTCATTTAATCCCTTTTTTTATCCCATGAGAGAAAATCATGCATACAAGCTTATGGAATAATCATAATGCATAGATCAAATAGAAAATCTACGAGACAACACAAGATACACCCTAGGAAAACTCTAAAGAGGGAAAAAACTAGCCTCCAAAGCATCCATCCTTCATCTATTATTTAGAAAATAAATAATAAATGCACTTACATAGTTGCAATGAATACTTTTGAAACATGCAACCTCTCCAATGCATCCTCCATGTGTACAAGAATGTACCCATATATCCCATGCCATGCTTCACATATGCACTCGTCAAAAAGACTCAATAATATGAAAAATCACTCATCCAACTAGACTTACCACTAAACATGTGCTTACTTTTATAGACTCAAGCTCAAACAAATACAACCAAGTGGTAAGGTAAAACCATGTGCCTCAAAACCATTGATCTCACATTTAATTTTTGATATAAAGATTAAACAATTTTCCCAAATTAATTTTTTAATGTATCTAACACACTTTTAATATATAATCCAATGTTACATTTAACTTTACAAGTGAGCCCAAATAATTACCTAGTATGGATAACCACATCTAGATGTAGCAAAACTAAATAATTATTGAATTACAACGTATGATAAATCATTTTATGTAATGATGTACAACATAAAATCCTGCAAAATTGGGGTCTACATATTTGGCATGTTTCATGGGAAAATAGTGGTATGCCCTAGGAATTGGGTTTTTAGGATAAAACTAGGGATCCCCCCTCAAGAGGATAGTTGGGTGTGGAGAACATGTGTTTTCTCTTGAAATGGATGAAAGAATGACTAGATGGACAGGAGTTAAAAAAAAGTATTTTGACAAGGTGTGCTAGATATGTTTACCCTTATTTCAAGTTGAAAAAACCAAGTTAGCTCAATAGACAAATCAACTCAAAAACTTGAATGAGAAACTACACTTGAACAGAGTAATAATGAAAGCTAGATAAAACCAAAATGCAAAACAAAACCAGAACTTGAATCTTCATTGTGATACAGTATATTTTCTCTTAGTTGGAATGTGAGTTAACCAAATCAATAGCATGCATCAACAAAATGATCATTTGAAAGGCTTACAAACGAAAGATATAGTATTTTCTTTATAGAGCTAGACAGAAGAATGTGAATGGTGGAGATTCAATCTCAAGAGACAATTGAGATTAGATGAGAACATGTTGGGAATATTGACTAGCTAAGAATAGTCACAGGGGCTTACAGATGGATGTTGATAGTCATCCTCAATCATATATTTATTTTGGATCAATAGGCATGCATAGGGTAAAAATAGTGGTTGCATAATCATGGGGTTACAAAGGAATCTTTATTGGATATTTGGATTTTGTCATTTATTAGAAATTGATAATGGATATTATTATCTGGAATGGACAAATGTACAATAAAATAGATTTTCATTATTTAATGAAAATAAAAATTATGGATATACTCATTTTATTATGGGTAATGAAAGGGGAATTTGGAAGAGGGCTAGAGAATAGGAATGGGTTATGACTAGAATGTGACAAGGTACTAGGTGATATCGAATATTGCATTATTGTATAAATTATGCATTTGATATTATGTTCTCAAATCAACAACGAAGAGAATGTGACATTTTGTACCTACATATATGGCTTGGAATTGTTCTTCTCTATCATAAATCATGCATTTGTTTGTTTGTCTTGATAAATAATATTCATTGATAGTCTAAAACCATATATTTGTGTATTATGTTTAATATTACAGGTGAATCTTATTCTTAAAAAATGAACATTGTGTTGCTTCATCATTGACATGAAATCTTGTTCGACATATCATCTTATCATAGTTTTTACTTTCCCCTTCCCTCTACAAGCTCAAAATTCATAAAGGGTCTTGTGAAGAACCATCATCTAAAATGTTAGAGATATTCTTGTAAACCATGTCCCACGTTTGTAAGAGTTCACATTGTTGGTGTACGTTTAAATGTAAGTATAAATCCAATTATCAACATACACTTTTGTATGTTTTTTTTTCAAATTTAAATGGTTAATCACATGGTTATTTTATTATTTTATATACTTGACGCATATTATTTTAATTGAATTTGTTAATTGGAATCTCAATAGATGTGAGAGATAATTATAGTTTGTGGGCATGAATGTAGAGCCAAATTGTGTGCTTGGTAGACTTGGATTTGGCATAAAAGAGATATTTGAAGAAAAAAAGTATGAGGAACTTGAGGTGGTTGCTAATAGATAATTTGACATGTACTAATTTTCCAACAGTAAGTTGAGATTGTGCATCAACTTTACACTTTACATTTCAAAATTTGAAGGTTAAGTTTATCCACCTTGATTGGCTGAATTTAAAAAATTATTTGGTGTTGAGATGAGAAGGTAGCATGAAGAAGTTTCTTATAAATAGCTTTTAAAGGAGAGACATGTGTTATAAACATTACGCCACCTCTAGTCTTTTAAAAAATTGGCATAGGGACAACAAGATGAATGGTTTAGGTAGAGTAAGCTATTGAATTCCAAGAAATGGCTATTTGTTAGTGTGAAACATTGAGTACAAATTAGAAGTGTTGCCAATTTACAATTAAAATTGGTTAGATCCCATATATTCTAAATCATCTAAATGATCTTTTTAAAGAGATGTTTGCCTTTAAGTATACAATGATACCAAGTTTTTTTTTCATCCTATTGAATTAAATAGTTATACCAAACAAAAGAAGCAACAAAGCTCAAACCATGATTAATAAACTAGTCAAATGAAGTTAGGTTCTTTAGATAATCTTCTAAGTCTTCGATAATAAAGAGGGGAGTTCCATGTATTATATGAAATAAAGTAAGGAGTAACAAGTCATTCTACTTTTCATGTTTCAAGAATGAGTAATATAAGCAAACTGAATACACAATCATACTAAATATTTCCAACTAAACCCCCTCCAATACCCTTACAATTCATTTATATTACAATCAGATAGACACCTTGCATGCAAAAATCAAGAACTCTTGAACCCTAACTATCTTTTGATTGAATACAATACACACAAAAAAATAATAGACAACCCATTTTTAGTGTCTCATTAACCTCTAAGAAACTTCATTTATACAATACATTATTTAATTTGATAAAAAAAATTCTTTATAATTATTGTTTTTACTATCAAACCTTTTTAACTATCTAAAATGTTTGATGTAGTTAAAGGTCTTGTAAGAGCTTGTTAGCCATTCTTTCAAAGTTCAAGAGTTGTCTTATGCTAAGCAAGATCACATAAGGCTTTATCAAAGCATAAAATAATTGGAATTGCAAAGTACACATGCAAAATCTTAGATTGCTTGGCATCTTCCATACTTTTCCTTGTATATGAGATTGGGAAGAATATTTAAGACGTAGGGTGTGAAACAATACTTTTGCCTTTCATAAACTCTTTTGTATAAAGTGTTATATGGAATACATTATCATTTCGAAGTGATTATGTTGCTTTATGTTCCCGAGCAATTGGCAATCTAGAATGATGGTGGAATTTTTCATGTTTTTTTTAAGTAATTTTATTGACTCTAGATTTTTTTATAATTTAAAAATATGCCTTATCTAAGGTGGACCATAAACATGAGGTTTTACTTAATTGCATTGGTTTTTTTGTTTTGTTTTGTTTTTTTAGTTTTGTTATGATTTCTAATGTGGTTATTGTGCTTTTAAAATTGTTTATTTTTCAGTTTTGTGTTTTGTGTTTTGTGTTTTGTGTTTTGTGTTTACATTTTGATTATTTTTATGGTTATTTATGTTTTTTGGATTATGTGTATATTTTGTTCTTTATGTTAATTTATCTTTTAAACATGATCTTATAATGTTTATAATATTTCAAAGATCTAACTTTATGTTTTAAATCTTCATTTTAATATTTGACAATTTTCTCGAAAAAAAATATGTGGACCATTCATATTATTTATGTCTCTCGTCTTTTTAAATTAAGGACAATGAGAATATATATTTTAATAAAAAATAAAGCATAGGAAATTATTTTTATTTAAAGTGGACCATTGTATGATCTACTTAGATTTAAGAAATTTTATAATTAATCATAAGTTATAGAGTTTATTATTTCTAGAGAAAACTATGTTAAAGTGGTGAGGTACATTCTCAAAAATAGGACTTGTATTAATTATATTTTTTATAAATACTCTTAATTTGAATAAAGAATAAATACCTATTGTTTATTTGAAGTGGAGCACCCTAATATCTCTCACTCACCTAAATTTAACAAACTTTATGATTTTACATAAGACTTAGTGAATGTTGTTTTTAAGGCAATCTATGTTTGAGTGTCAAGACATGTCTTATTTATTAAAAAATAATAATGTATTGCTTATCATCTCATGGTTTTCTTTGGTATAAACAAAGCATAGGGATGTCTCCTTTATCTAGATCGGTTATGATAGTGTCATATATCTCTCATCTACTTAGAATTCAAAAGCATTATGATTTGTCATAAATTGCAAGCCATGTTGGTTCTGGAGAGACCCATAATTGAATTGCAAGACTTGTGATACTTGTTAAGAGGAAAAAAGGATATGATTTATATTGGTTATTAATTTATGATATGTATGGAGACTATTTTCTTTGGTTGGAAGTTATTACCCTCGACTTAAGGTCAAAAATAAGGATTGTAATTTTTAAATAACTAAAAATTAAAAATGATTGTATTCATCTCAATAAATGAATAAATTTGTTTACATATGTATGTATGTATGTATGAGTGAGTGAGTATATATGTATGTATATACACACACACATACCTATGTATGTATGTATATATACACACATACAATTAATGGTTTTAGAGAATGCTTAAAGACATACTAAAAAATAAGAGAGAGTTAATTTTCAAAGTTGTTTGATGACATGTCTTTAGATATAAATGAGCCTCTAAAGAATAAAACATGCAATAGCTTATCAATGATACAATAGACTAAAAACCTAAGTATTATATTATTAGTAAATATTTTTTCAACACTTCCTTGAAATAGTATATATAATCCTCACCACTATAGATATAACAACAAAAAAACCAACATTATAATAATGAATGACAATTAATGGATGTATACAAACATTAGTTAAAAAGACATATACTATAATTCTTACCTTTGAACCTAGAATCAAACAAAAATGAAACATTGAGAGAAGAGAAAACCCTTGACAAATAATTTTTTTCTTAAAAATGATAAAATCATAGATAGATAATGTTTTTAGTCATGTTTTCACTCCTCTAAGTCCTCTAAATCATGCACGGGAATGAAAGACCGAAACAAATACAAAATAAAGAAGTGCCTCAAATAAAGTAGGCCCATTTATATAAAGAAAAACTATGGTCTCCCATCAAATGAGACAACACTGTTATGACGATCTACCAAGTATAAAATCCACACTTTTGTATACTTTGTGATTAGTATCCCCTTAAAATCTTAAATCTAATTGTAATTTATCCACCTTGTCCAAAGAAGTTTATTAAAATGATACGACAATAATATTGTTTGTAATTTTTATTAAAATTTATGTTACATTATTTCTAATATATTTGTTTCTATAAATCCATCATTCATGAATATAATTAGGATAGTCCAACCTCTTCCTTGAGGTTTTAAGGAGGACATTATAGTTTTCCCTTTTCAAAATTGTTTATCCTCAAACAATCACAAACTAGGACACTCATACAATTTATTCGTCACTTCATGCAATGTTTTTGAAGAACCAGTTGTACATAAAGAAAAAGGAAGTAATGTGGAAATGGGTAAATAACTTCTCTTTTTCATGTATTGCACATTTTAGAAGGAAGATGTCCCACTAGGTTCAAGAGGAGGCTCAAACACTAAGTAGGAAAATGATCCTTCTCTAAAATATGTATTGATGAAAATGGAAATGATGAAATGATGTAATGTTGATGATTAATTAGACAAGTTAATGAAAAAATGGAAATAAAAAAGTGATACGAACACACAATGAGCAAAAAAGTAAAGAAACGAGAATTAGAGCACATATCTAACCTGTGTGTGAAATTTGAGCTAAAAATGTAGGGGACATGGTAGGAACTCATCTTGTACCTGGGACAGGGCACCAATGGCATTATGTACCCATTGATTTTGGCTAAATTTTTCTAGGGTCTTCTGACTATGATCAATCTTTCTGAATTCCATTTAGTGGCTTTGTAACATGTTCTTGCACACATAATAATGGGAAAAAGGTTATTGAAAGGGGTTTTCCTTGGTCAAACCCTTGTTTAGGAATCAACCTTGAAAATGGAAAGAAAGTGCATAAATGAAAGCATGCAAAAAGGTAAATATTTGGTTCACCTTGCATAAACCCTCATGGACAGATGTAGAAATATCTTAAAGCTATGAAGATTCTTGAAAGTACTTGAAATACAAAGAGTTGACCTTAGAATAGGATGCCCTAAAAAATTCATAGATATATGAATGTCCCTCTTAGATCTTGAATGTTGATATGCTTGATAATCGCTTGTAATGAAGGAGAGAGAATGTGAATGAAAGGAAAGATCTTCTTGCTTGTTTGATAATTCCTCTACTTTACCATCATGGGAGATAAAATTGCTTTAATTGGAAAATATTTCCTTTGAACTGAATGATCTTGAAGAATTGGATACTTCAAGATCTTGATCTTGGATGTTTTCAAATAACTCAATTTCTCTTGATTTCTTGAAAATATTGATAGCTTGACTACAAATACTTGAGTACAGTTATGATATGTAAAAATGAGGAGAGATAAGGTGTTTTTATACGTACTCCATCATTTTAGGATTCAAAAATGATCTAGGTTGACCAAGATTGATTCTCCCACTAATAACCTAACATTGGGCTTTAGGCAAAATTTGGGCCCTGATCCTCAAGGATAGAATGCCATTGGAATTCTCTACCTTGGAGAATGTGCCAAAATTTGGATGAGATTTCAGGTTGGGTGAAAAGAAGTGGGAGGAAAAAGGATAGGTTTCTAGGATCAAGCATAACAGGCATTCAGATAATGAAATCACCAAAAGGGGGTCTAATAGGTCCTAATAAAATATCCAATCATAGTTACTAACTTTTTAGGATGATATATTTAGCCTACACTTTAGCATGAGTATGAGACAAGATCATGTTCATGGTAAAGTAGATCAATGCATAAGAACAATCATATCAAGGTAAAGGAGACAAAGAAACAACAAGCCCCAACTTACTTAAGTCCTCATCAAATCCAAAATAGATATATATATATATATATATATATATATATATATATATATATATATATATATATGACCACTAGCCTAGTAAGTTATTACCTTAGTATGGATCATGCAAAGAGAAAGCAATGCAAGATATGGCATTGAAGGTATAGAAAGTTATTTTATGCTAGTCAACCCATCAAAGAGGATTAGTATTTAAGGAAAGTATTGTCTTTGTTAAGGGATCTAAAAGGGGGTGGTCATGTAACAAGAAAGTATTATCTCTAAAGGGATCAAAGAAAGGAAGATCGGGTCTTAAGGAAAGTATTTTTTTGTTAAGGGATCTAAGAGAGGAAGATCAGTATTAAGGGGATCATTATTTCCATTAAGGGATCTAAGAGAGGGAGATCAATCCTTAAGGAAAGCATTATTTCTATTAATGGATCTAAAAGGGAAATCAAGCCTAAGGAAAGCATTGTCTCCAAAGGGATCAAGGAAAGGAAGATCAATCCTTAAGAAAAGCATTGTTTCCATTAAGGGATCTAATGAAAGGATGAACACAAGGAAACCAATATCTCTTTGGCCATCTGTAAGAGAGATTGCATTGAACTATTGTGTATGTTTGAAAAATGTGAAATAAGGAGTAGAGTGTATGCCCCCACGTTAAAGCAATTGCAAACACCTTATTCGAAACAATGGATTTAATGAAGCATACATGCACCCACTAGAAATGTTTACAATATGATATTCCCCCAAGGAAGGAAAAACCAAGGGAAATAAAAACATGACAAAGGGACACAAAGGGATCTATTATATTAGGCATTCACACAATCACCTATATGATCAATTTCATCATCTCCTAGGGATAATAGAACTAGAAGAATAAAACGTAAGAGTCACAAAGAAGAGTCTTTTTGGGAAAACATCAGAGAGACCAAAAAGAATAGATAGCTACCATTTTGTATCATCCCCAATCAGACAACAAAAATGCTCATTTACAAATAGTGGCAGATGCATGACATAACATGTAACAATATATAAAAGAAATAAGATACAAATAGAGGAATGTCATGATAGGTCGATTCCTTTATCACCTTGCACCAATGAAGAAACAAGGGTCATCTAAAGAAATCTAAATAAAAACATATATCCAGCAACACATCTCAAGTAAGCATATTACAACAAGAAAACATAAAGAGTCCACCACACAAGAGGAGCTAGTCAATCATATCACGTCAACCCCATCTCGGTCTGTAGTATTTAGGGAAGGTGGTAAATATTGGAGTTGATGAGTAAACAACCCACAGCTCCCAAGAACACCTGCATGCAAACACCTGTCATAGAAATAGAGAGAAGCAAGAAGCTAGAGAGGCCTGAATGCATGGATCGATGAAAGAGGGGACATTCTTGATGTGTAAGAACAAAAGTTACAATTCAATAAAATAAATGTTTCTCAATAAGATTACAAGAGAGATCAATCCTTATAAAAGGAGATATAAACCCTAAAAAGTTAAAACCTAGGTTGCACAATAATAATTAATAATGTAATTAATTATTATATTCCTAAACTTTAGCTTAAGTAGAAAGAGATAATAAGTGACTTAGTAATTAAATCAAAACATGATTTAATCAATAAGAAAACAACTTATTACTCTAACACCCCCCCTTAAGATGAAATTTGGGAGAAGCTAAAAACCTAGAAAGAACTACTGAAAGCAAATGGGTCACGGAAACAAAAGGCCTGATCAGGTACCCAAGTACAAAAGAAAGTCTCTATAAAGTGGAGAAATAGAGAAAACCACATGGGAAAAACTCTACTCCAAAAAGAGACAAAGACTAATCTAAATGACTAAAGAAGCCTCCAAAAATAGGAATGTTCCAGAAAATAGGAACAAGGATGAACATGTACAACATCACTAAAGCAAGAAGTTGCAAACTCTATCAAGACGTAACTGTTGATCTGAAGATCCTCCACTGAAATATGACTAGGTAGAGAAGACTATAATCTGCATGACTTCCCTCAAATGACAATACTCGAATCAGGAGGCAAAAAAAGGCAAACAACTGAAGTCAAAGCTACAGAATACTGTAATTTATACAAGTGCCCTCAAATGACAGTACTCGAATTAAGAGCCAAACAAAGACAAACACTTGAACTCGAAGATATAGATGGTATGAAAACATCAAAAGTCTAAAGAGCTAACCAACCAAAGCTGAAAGAGTACGTCCAAAAATAGCAAAGAAAAGAGTGTCCATATGGTAAATGATCCATCTCACCGAAATGCATAGGTACCTAGCCACTGCATCAGCCTAGTACATAGAATCAAACACTAAATACATAGCTCACATTATCAAACTAAGGAAGCATTAGAACCAGCAAAAGAAACCCCCCCCCTCATAATGCTGACAAGGGAGTAATGACATGTGCACTAAAAAGAACATCCAGTATGAACTGCATGATACAAGGAACATCGAAGGTGCAAAGAGAGTAAAAACACAAATAAAGATACCTGAGGCTAATGTCATTAGAGGAACGCTCACATGAAAAAATTAGATGGAAAACAAAGGAAAACATCAAACCCCCCTGGCACTTTATAATGGAGTGCAAGTACATAGAGCACAAACATGTGAAAAATCCCATGCATGCAATAGAATGGCAGTTTATCTCAGTGCGTGTACATAAAAGAATGCTACAAAAGTGAAGTATACACTCTTCAAAGAAGAAAGAAGGTTGTTAAAACAAAATAACAGTTGAAGATGAACCATTCCTCAAAAGAAAAAGATCTTAGGACCTGAAACATCAAAGATTTCCACCAGATTGCAAAAATGCAAGAAACTTAATAAAATATACCTAGAGAAGAATATGGAAAAATGAATCATAGCACTAGAAAGGTCTCAAAACAATATTTCCAATGATATATAATTTGTCCAAAACGGAGTCTGGATGCGCAAGATAGAACTCCCAGAGTGCAAAATTGAACATCTAGATTTGATAGTAAAAAAACACCATCAAAAAAGAAAATCAGAAATTCAAACATCGAGATCTAGATAGAGCTCAGAACCATCTTTCAAATGATATCTCATTTTCCCGATTTTGACACTGTATGCTCAAGTTATGAGAAAAAAACTAACAATTGCACTAGAGGGACCAAAAAGTGTCTGAAAGAGGCTGACATGTGCTGACATCAGCACTTCAGAGGGCTAAAATTGACGGATGTATGACCATCATAGAAAATGTCTAATAGGCCCCTGGGGCCAAAAAAATTGGGCCCCTAGTCACATGGGTGACCAAGGGGTTGCGACTGAGGGTTGGTGTACTAGCCCTTAGCCTTGCATGTGACCTCTAAGCATGGGGGAGGGGGGCTAAAGATGTTTGTGACCACTGGTGGTTAATCTTGACAGTCACATCAACAATTACACTGTGGTTCCCACTGGTGGGCCGCCCACGGTGGTGCCTTCAAATTTTTATTTTTTTTGAAGATCATGCCTTGAACTGTGTGCCTAGCTCATATGACCTAGGAGGCAAAAAAAATTGCCTCAGAATGCAACAGTGTCTTAATCGGATGTGCCTTATATGGATCTAGGGGTTCTGGACCGCTATGAGCTCAACGGTGAGGTCTGTTTGAGCCAAAAATGCTCCAAAATAACAGTGACCACCTCAAGATCTGTGTCGGGGCCGGTTGCAAAAACATTTTGCCATAGATTCCAACTTTGTTTGAAATGGTAAAAATTTATATGGATCTAGGGGTTCTTGGATGCTCTGAATGCAATTGTGAGGTCCGTTTGAAGACAAGATGACCAAAAAGAGAGGTCCCCCTAGATTCAATAGAAAGCCCTCTAAAATATAGATCTGATGAAGATGGTTGAATCTCTCAAGAAGAGGATAGGGGAAAACAAATCTGAAGCTTTGATACCATGTTGGAGTTGATGAGTAAACAACCCACATCTCCCAAGAACACCTGCATGAAAACACCTGTCACAAAAAGAGAGAAGCAAGAAGCTAGAGAGACCTGAACGCATGGATCCATGAAAGAGCAGACATTCTTGATGTGCAAGAACAAAAGTTGTAATTAAATAAAATGAATGTTTCTCAATAAGATTACAAGAGAGATTAATCCTTATAAAAGGAGATCAAAACTCTAAAAAGGTAAAATCTAGGTTGCACAATAATAATTAATAATGCAATTAATTATTATATGTCTAAAGTTTAGCTTAAGTAGAAAGAGATAATAAGTGACTTAGTAATTAAATCAAAACATGATTTAATCAATAAGAAAATAACTTATTAATCTAATAGGAAACATGCAAGAGGAGAAACATCCAACATATTAGATAGAACAATAGCTAGTTCCAAACAAGGACCATGTTGTAAAGATGGGTCACTTTGTTTGTCACTAGGACTAAGAGATAGTTATTGTGAAAATATAGCTAGTAAATTATGATTAATATCAGTAAGCTCATACATATCACTAGAATCATTAGCATGAATATCATCATTAGTTTCATTGGGAACACCAAAAGCATCATTATCAAGACTATCTTCTTAATCCAAATTAATTGTGATAGAATCCAAGATATGAATAGAATTATTTTATTTGTTCAATTTTATCTTTTTTCAAATTAACTTCCTCCTTTGGACTTGTAATAGGATAAAATATGGATGGGGTCCTAGAACAATGGTTTGCACATAAAAGAGACCCCAAAGCCAATATTTTACACTTACATGAAATTGTATTGATATAGAAAGTAAATATAGATGACTAATATTGAAATTAAGAAATAAAGGTACTTACCTCCGAAAAAGAATCGGCTGAAAACCCTATCAAACGATCTCAAAAGTTGTTGATTCTTGCAATCCTAAACCGAAACTGCAAGATCTATAAAACCTAGAAATATTTTTTCGAGATGAGATCAGGTTGACCTTGACCCTCATAAAAGGTCAAGGATGACCTCAAGAAAATGAAGGTTGACTTTGACTTTGTTCACGGATCTCAGAAGTTTGGCGAAAAGGGTATCCAAATCTACTCTCAGATCCAAAGTTCTGCACCTGTACCTACAAGAAAAAGAGGGTTTTTGGTTATTTGTTTAGGGGGTTTGCCTTAGTCAAACCCCAATTTAGGAATTAACCTTGAAATTGAATTGAAATTGTTGGAATAAAAAAAGTAAATGGAACAATTCACCTTGCTTGAGTTGAAACCCTTGTGGAGGATTCGAATCCTTGAATCCACAAGAATGGATGAATGTAGAATCAAATATAGGATGTCTCCAATAAATTGTCTTTAGATCTTTAACACCAATCTTGAATGGATATTGGAATAGGAAGAGGCTTGAATGGATAGATCTTCAACAAGAGGGCTCCATAGAGCTTGAATCCTTCAATGGCTTCTAATGGATCTCCTTGATGAATTGGATTCTTGAATGCTTGATCTTCTTATTTGCTTGCACTTGAGAGCTTGATCATGAAAGTGGATGGTGAAAATGAGAGAGGAAGGCTCCCTTTTATAGTGATTTAGGGCACAAGAGGGGCCTCGTAGAAAACAATAATTAAGGGCCCATGGCACAAAACTCTAGAGAGGTGCACATGGAGAGGAAATTAAATTAAAGTCTTGACACAAAACTCTAGGAGGGGACCACCCTTAATATAGAAATAAAATAATTATTTAAGAGCCTTGTTACAAAATTCAAGGTAAGGCCAACCCCAAAGTTAATTTGAGTATTAGGCACAAAACTCGAGAAAGGCTAATCTCCAATAATAAATTAGGAATCCTATACAAATATTGAGAAAGGTCCACCTCAAATATTAATTTGAGAATTTGACACTTAATCCGAGAAATAGTGGCCCCGAAGAGGGAAAGTGCAAGATTTGATGAAATCCCAAAACCGAAAGCAAACCTTGTAGATCCCAGACCTTAGGGTCAAGATCGAGCTTGAACCTAACTAGTTCAAGGTTGAGGTCGACCCTGACCTAGTCAGGGTCGAGGTCAACTTTGACCCCATAAGGTTGACTTTGACCTTAGGGTCCAAAACCTCATATTCACAGTCCAGATTGCTAGGAAAATGCTAAGAAGAAGTGGAAAATGGGGTAGAATAGGGGGAAAAGCCAAATCGAAGTCGAATATCCATTCAAGGCATTTGACATGACCCCAAACCACTTACTTGGAGGGCTAAATGATCTTACCATGGAAGTGCTTCCATTTTAAGATGATACATTAAGCCCCCACTTTAGCAAGAGTATGGACTCGATGCAAACTCTTGGTAAAGGAGATCAAAAAGAAAAAGATAATCTTATTGAAATCAAAGGGACAAATGAATCCTCAAGCCCCCAAGGACTTGAGTCTTCATCAACTCCAAGATTGCAATAAGAGAGATATCACTAGAGAAAAGAGAGAAAGGGAGAGAGAGGAGTGGCTAGCTCACACAGTAAGATGTGTGTATCTCACTCTGAACCACAAAGGATAGGATGGCCCACCAAGAAAACACTTGATAGTCACCCCATAATTTTGTGCACCTTTTGGTGGCTTTTTGCATGTATGTAGTGCATCTTCTAATGGCTTTTATAAAGTACCCATGGATCCACCTTCTTGTATCACCATGGAATACAAAACGCATGTCTCCTCAGGATTTAGCAACTTATGTGCATTACCCTCAGAAGATTTAGCATATTGATGTGTTTCTTTTCAAGATTTAGCAACTTATGTGTGTTACCTTCCAAGATTTAGCATATTGACAATTTTGAAAAATGTGTGTCTCCTCAGGATTTAGCAACTTATGTGCATTATCTTCGGAAGATTTAGCATATTTGAAATTGGAAATGCATGTCCCTTTAGGATTTAGCAACTTATGTGCGTTACCTTCTGAGATTTAGCATGTTGCAAAACAAAAGGTTAAAACAAAAATACATAATATAGAGCAAGGGAGGCCGTATATATGCCCCCCTCCTTAATATGGCAAAAATATACTATTTTAACATGTGAAGGAAAGAAAAGAACAAGGATAAAGCCCTCTTCAACATCAAGACAATATCCATAGACAACACCTAGTCCAAGCCAAGAAGGTCATAGCTCTTATGACACCATGGAAGGGATGAATGCAAAGAGATATCATGTGAGAAGTGAAAAAGTAACCCTTGTGAGGGATAGCACATTGTTCAGTTTCCAAGGTGAGAGATATATCAACCATGGAAACCCAATGTCAAATAACAAAATAGGTTGTGATCAAGGACAAAGATCCTCAATGCAAACCAAAATTTTCATGTATGGTTGGATATCACATAATAGATAGATATTGCTTAACCAAGGAAAGAGGTGAATCCCAGAAAGATAGAAAAGAAAGAGATGACATCCTTGCCCCCCAAGCATAGGAACAAAGATGGAAGGGGACCTATTATATCACTCACAACACTATGCAAGACAATGAGCCCCCAAGTATTAGGCTACCATTCTTTATATAATGTGGAGCTCCATAATAGGAACATAAATGTTATTTAGAGAAAACAGGATTGAAATACAACTCATTGTCACATGATACATAAACAACCTTACTATCAATGAGCTGCCTAATCTTATAATGTAAAGCTTGACATTCATTAGTAGGGTGATCATGAAATCTATGATATAAACAAAAAGGAAGAGTCTTCAAGTGTGGACTACCTTTCTTTTTGCGTTTAGGTCTAGTAATCATCCTAGCACGAAGGAGTTTAGGCAAAAGAATTTCTTGGTCAAAGTCCTTCACAGGTTCATCATGTTTTGAAGTGTTATTCGAGATGTTGTTAACATTGATTTGTTGTCGGGGATTAAATCCTAATCCATAAGAATGCTCATGCCCCCCAGTGTGTAAGGGCATTTGAATTCCTTATTTATGCTTACCACATCCTTGAGCATTAAATCCTTGTTTAACCTGGAAATGATAACCAGGACCATAACAAGAAGCCATATCAGAAGGAGTCAATGGAACTTCAATAGTCACAATATCATCCTTAGTAGATTTGACAGATTAATTGTGGGTAGACGCAGCGACAAAGTTATTACAAAGGGGTTTAGATGTAAAAACTCATTGTTCAAATTCTCTTTGTTTCTTCATAAAATCAAGATCATTAACCTTATATTCTCCAATAAAGGTAGGAGTAAAATCCAAAGTTCCCTAGTCATCACCAGGAAGAGCATTAGAGGAAGGAGAATTACTATTAGAAATAGGGGTAGTGTGAGTTTGAATATTTAGACAAGGATTAGGTGCATCATCTGCATGAAGTGTATACATCATGTTGTTATGTATAAACTTGACTTTACAATGAAGGGTGGAAGGAACAGCATGCATCTCATGCAACCAAGGTCTACCCAAAAGAAGGTTATAATTGAGAGGTCCAGGCATAACATGAAGAGGAGTATTCAAGATGATTGGTCCTACTTTGATAGGTAAGGTAATGATGCCTAAAGTGTTCTTAGCAATGTTATCAAAGCCACGAATAGCAACATTGTCAGGTTTAATAGTTGAAAGATCGGCATTAATCGCTTTGCGCATGTCCATGCTACAAATATTAAGCCCAAATCTGTTATCAATCAAGGTCCTACGAATGATACTTTTATTGATAGAAACAGCAAACATAAGAGCATCATACTGATTCTAAACTTCTTTAGAAGGTAAATCCTTTTGAGTAAATACAATGTCAGGATGACCCGGGGTAGCATGCATGCATTGTAAGAAGTTATTGATGTTCTCTTGATTAGGAGGTGGAGTGGGAAGAGTTGCTAGAGCTTTTTTCAAGGCTTCATAGTAAGTAGGTGAAGTTTGAAGAAGCTCCCATAAAGAAATCTTGGCAGGAGTATTTTGCAATTGAGTTATCAAATCATACTCCTTGCTAGGAAGACGGGGTGGAGGAGGAAGAATAGGTTGAGAAGGTGGAAAATAAGTAGAAACCACCAGATTAGGTTGAAGGTTATTCCTTGTATGATATGTGTGAGCTATCGAATCTTGATCATTAAAAGACTCCATAGGTTTACCTTTGACAGTAATGCGAGGACAACCTTTGACAGTTAACAAGGGTTTAGGATAAACCATTTTAGTTGTCTCAACACTACAAATAGATTCACAAGAAGGAAGAAAAGAGGACATCCTCGGAGGAGATGAGGTAAGATCTTGATTCTCCATAGGATCATCACTAAAAGGAAGAGCATTAAGGTAATTCATATCATTCTCCACTAATGCCTCATCACTAGAAGGAATCTCAAATGGAGGTAAAGCATCTATAATATCATCTTCTTTCGCTAAAATATCTGCATAAGGGGAGTGTTTTTTAGAAAAAGAGTTATCATCATGTATGAATATGTCATCTATTAATAAATCACCCTCTTGTATCAAAGATTCTTCATGAGGAAGGGATAAATCAATGTCTTTATCCAAGGGTTCATTGCAAATAGGATGATGATCATCCCTACCAATAAAGCACATTGTAGGGTCTCCATAATTCACTAAAGCTTGATCCCTAGAGGGGGAAGAAGGTAAAGGACATATATTAGGAGAAGAATTAACATCAATCCTCAACTCCTCTCCATAAAGAGAAATATGATGGAGATATAGATTAAGGTCATCTTCATTCTCTAATATATCCTTATAAGGTAAAGCAACATCACACACACTAGATAAAGTCTTTCTAGGTGTAATATCGTGCAATGGTAAGGTAAGAGGAGAATGTTGTGTAATCCCAAAATTTATACAAGAATGTTTGGAAAATATTTGAAACAACTTGTGCAACATGATAACAAATAGATCTAGATATATCCAAATGCATTCAAATGAACTTTATAAGCATGAAAAGGAAATCAAACACACAATAGGGCATCTAATTCCACAAAAGAAAGGAGATTCATAAAACGGGTTCACCAAAATGTAAAGTGAAGGTGAACACACAAGGGAATACAAAGGAAGATCTAACACAATAGAGCATCTAAATCCACAAAGGAAAGGAGGGAAAGCCTGTCAGGTTCACCAAAATGTAATAGATAAAATAGTGTATGGGGTCCTAGAACAATGTTTTGCACATAAAAGAGACCCCAAAGCCAATATTTTACACTTACATGAAATTGTATTGATATAGAAAGTAAATATATATGACTAATATTGAAATTAAGAAATAAAAGTACTTACCTCTGAAAAAGAATTGGCTGAAAACCCTATCAAACGATCTCAAAAATTGTTGATTCACTTTGACTTAAACCGAAACTGAAAGATCTACAAAACCCAGAAATCTTTTTTCGAGATGAGATCAGGTCAACCTTGACCCTCATAAAAGGTCAAGGACAACCTCAAGAAAATGAAGGTCGACTTTGACTTTGTGCACGAATCTTGGAAGTTCGACGAAAAGGGTATCCAAATCTACTCTCAGATATGAAGTTCCGCACCTGTACCTACAAGAAAAAGAGGGTTGTTGGTTGTTTTTTTAGGGGGTTTGCCTCAGTCAAACCCCAATTTAAGAATTAACCTTGAAATTGAATTGAAATTACTAGGTTAAACAAAGTAAATGGAACAATTCACCTTGCTTGAGTTGAAACATTTGTGGAGGATTCGAATCCTTGAATCCACAAGAATGGATGAAAGTAGAATCAAATATAGGATGTCTCCAATCAATTGTCTTTAGATCTTCAACACCAATCTTAAATGAATCTTGGAATAGGAAGAGGCTTGAATGGATAGATCTTCAACAAGAGGGCTCCATAGAGCTTGAATCCTTCAATGGCTTCTAATGTATCTCCTTGATGAATTGGATGCTTGAATGCTTGAAGGCTTGAATGCTTGATCTTCTTATTTGCTTGCACTTGAGAGCTTGATCATGAAAGTGGATGGTGAAAATATGAGAGGAAGGCTCCCTTTTATAGTGATCTAGGGCACAAGAGGGGCCTCGTAGAAAACAATAATTAAGGGCCCATGGCACAAAACTCTAGAGAGGTGCACATGGAGAGGAAATTAAATTAAAGTCTTGACACAAAACTCTAGGAGGGGACCACCCTTAATATAGAAATAAAATAATTATTTAAGAGCCTTGTTACAAAATTTGAGGTAAGGCCAACCCCAAAGTTAATTTGAGTATTAGGCACCAAACTCGAGAAAGGCTAATCTCTAATAATAAATTAGGAATCCTATACAAATATCAAGAAAGGTCCACCTCAAATATTAATTTGAGAATTTGACACTTAATCCGAGAAATAGTGGCCCTGAAGAGGGAAAGTGCAAGATTTGATGAAATCCTGAAACCAGAAGCAAACCCTGAAGATCCCAAACCTTAGGGTCAAGGTTGAGCTCAAACCTAACTAGGTCAGGGTCAAGGTTGACCCTGACCTAGTTAGGGTTGAGGTTGACTTTGACCCCATAAGGTCAACTTTGACCTTAGGGTCCAAAACCTCAAATTCATAGTCCAGTTTGCTAGGAAAATGCTAAGAAGAAGTGGAAAATGGGGTAGAACAGGGGGAAAAGCTAGATCCAAGTCAAATATCCATTCAAGGCATTCGACATGACCCCAAACCACTTACTCAGAGGGCTAAACACTCTTACCATGGAAGTGCTTCCATTTTATGATGATACAAGACTATGCATAGGATGATCAAAGGGAATCAAAGCATTAGTAGGTGTTTTAGGTGAAGAGACTTTTTGAGAAGCACATTCATGATCTATAGCATGATGTCTACAAAAATGATCAAAAGAATAGTGGTTATGTTTGGTTTTACTTACAATTTGACTTGGTTCGAGATCAATCAACATTGAGCCCTTTTCTTCTTTATGAGCAAGAATGGAAGGAACCTCACTAGGTTTAGAGATACTATTGGTTGAATGTTTATAATATATAGGAGGAAAAATAGATGGATATATAGGAGGTGTAGGTTTTTTAGGGAGAATTCCATATACAAGCTAAGGAGATTGAACATCCTTAGGATTGCTAAGTTCACAAATATTCTGGATTTTGTATTTCTGATATGATCGAAAGAGATTGTCTTTGTGGGATTGAGTTGGTTGAGGTATAGAAGGCCAAAATAAATCAAGGTCAATAGAATCTTAAGGTACTAAATGCCGATAGAGACTATGATTAATAGTGACAATTTCTCCTTTTGGGGGAAAATTCAAACACTTGTGGATAGGAGAGGCTACAACATTAATGGAAGTAAGCCAAGGAAGACCAAGTTTGACTTGAAACTAATCAGAAGTTAGGATGAAAATAAATGTGACATCTAGAGTTTTACCACTAACTTCTAGGGGAACTAAAATATAACCATGAGTGGGAAAGGTGAAACCATTGCAAGTTTGGATCATTACATCAGATTTATCATAGAAATAACATTGCAATTGTCTATTATAAATATGATCTTCAGTTATCATATTCACCATGCAAGTAGGGTCAATAAGGACACCGTGATAATAGATATCATTAACCTTTGCAACAATGTAAAGAGGAGCACTAGGTTGTTTAATTGTCTTAGTAGGGTTAAATTTAATGCAAATATCGGATTCAAGTTTGGGTTTAGATTCAAATTTGGATTGATCAATGAGGTTGAAAATATTATTGGCTTCAATACACTTATCATCATAGTCAACAACATGTTGGATATTGCTAATGCATGGGTGGTGATTGAGACATTTAAAATGTTTAATCACTACATTACTGAATGGGCACTCATACTGTTGTCATTTGTGTTTTTTCATTGATGTCAACATATGTTTCTATGAAGGAACCAAACTGGTAATCACGGTGTACGGACATTGTACAGATGTTTCAGATGCTGTGAAGTTAGATGAGAGTTTAGGTGGATGTTGTGACCTTATATGTAAGATCACATCATTAGATGTGTCATATTAAGAGAGTTATGGCTATTTTAGTAAAGACCGGTCATTGGACTGTGACAGTGAGAATTGACAGAGTTAGTCTCTGATTTTTTGGTATAGCCTTCAGAGGATCTGGATTCAAGGTATGTGAACTTGAAGGATGATGGAAAAGGTACTGAAGGATGTTCATTGGTCAGTGTAAGGTACAGAATGATTGGTGACATCATCTGTGGCATGTGCTCTGGCGATGGCTTATTCTGAAGCTGACTCAAGGAATGAAGTGTGTGTTTTGTTTGGGAAGCATAAATTAAGGATGTCAGTCCTTAATTATTATAATGTAATCATTGTAGACTTGTTTTAGATACCGTATGTATCTTAGCAAGGTTTTTTTTAATTTTTTGTAATTAGGAAAGCCTCATGGGCCGACCTGATCATGGTAAATTGTAATAAGGTATATATGTAGAATCTTTTCTTTGGAAAAGATATGGATGGAATAGAAGTGACATAGAGAAGTTGGAAAAGCTGCAAGCTTATGTCTATTGTATGTAGAGCAAAGGTTTACTAGTGGACTTCATTGGAACTGATCAAGCAAAGACGGTTGTTGGCAAACAGTTCAAAAGATTGTGTATTTCTTTATATACACCTGTTGCAAACTAGTGAGTTCTGAAGGTGGATTTAACCTTCTTTGGGTAGTGAGCCCTCTCTTTTTTTCTTGACTCCTAACAGGGTCTTTCCTCTAACAAGGACTATGTACTATAATGTTTCAACAAGCTCCTAACAAGGATATATCTTCTAATAAGGATTACTATACTCTCAATACATCATTTGTGGGTGCTAATTCCCACCAGGGTTTTTACCTTTAACAAGGTTTCCCCAAAACCAAAATACTGTGTTATTATGTTGGCATTCATTGTGTTCATTGGATCTGATATTGAAGAACTTAAAGATTAAAATTTAATATTCTGTTATACAACTGATTCACCCCCCCTCTTAGTTGTATTATGGACTATTATTCCTAACAATTGGTATCAAAGTGTGTGGTCCTCAGAGAGAAAGCTTAATAGCTTGAGGTGATCTTGGAGATGGCACTCTATAGGAAGGATTGTCCTAAATTTGATCTTGAAAACTTTGACAATTGGAAGAATAAGATGCGAACACACCTATTGTGTTTAGGCATAGACTACTAGATGATTACAAAGAAGAAGGTAACCCTGAAGACTGAGAATGATTTTCCATCTGCCACTGATGATGAGAAGAAGTTATTTTCATATAACATGGTCACAAGGGAAGCACTGATTAGCGCACTATCTGAAGTGATTTCATCGAAGTTAGAGACTTGGATTCGGCACATGAAATTCGGAATAGATTAGAAGCATTATATGAAGGGGATAAATATACCAAGCAGGCAAAGTTACAAAACTGGAAAACAAAGATGGAGAAGCTACAAATGAATCAAGATGAAAGCATTAGAGCCTATGTTCAAAGGGTCACAGAAGTAGTAGTTGGAATTAGAAATTGTGGAGGTACTTATGATGAAGAGGAAGTTATTGTGAAGATCCTCAAATCACTGACACCTGTATACAAATTTAAGGCAATGTCTATTCAAGAATCTATACCCCTGACTCCAAATTTTAGCAGAGAGATGTTGATTGAAAATTTAACTACTTTTGAAGCTACAAAATTAGGAGAAGTTGCACCTAAAGTTGAATATGCATTTAGGGCATCCACACACAATAAAGTATCTACACTTCTGAGCACAAGAAAAGAAGACCTAAAAGAAGAGCTTGGTGAGTATGTTGAGGAATGGGAAAAGATAATGGAAGAAGAAAGAAAGATGGAAGAACTTGTTGCACTAATTGCTAGAAGAGAAAAAAGAGGTAAGGGAAAATTTGAAGGCAAGTTACTCTTGAAATGTTTTTCATGCAATAAGATAGGTCATTTTGCATCTAGATGTCCTACAAGAGTTTCTAAGTACAAACTTGATTATGCAAAGATTAGAAGAGACAAAGAATGTTATTATGCTAGTGAAGGAATCTCTGATGATGATGATTTAGATACTGAAGAGATTGGATTTGTTGTTATTAAAGATGAACGAGTACATGAAGAAAAATTCATAGTATCTCATGGTTACAAGAAAATTAAATGGATAATTGACAGTGGATGTTCTCATCACATGAATGGTGATAAGAACAAGTTTTTTAAATTAGTGAATTATGATGGAGGTGTTGTGAGGTTTGGGGACAATCTCCCTAAATCCATCATAGGAGTAGGGAACATTACTCTGGATGGAAAAAATAATACAGATAATGTACTACTTGTTGAAGGACTGAAACATAATTTTTTGAGTGTTAGACAGTTAATGGATAAAGATTTTTAGTTAAGTTTTGTTAATGGTAAATGCTTTATCAAAAGCAAGGAAGGAAAACTGATTGCTACCAGTTCAAAATCTAGAGGTAATGCATTTGAATTAAACAAATCTAGAGCCTCTTGTTTTGTTGCGAAGGTAGATGAAAGTTGTTTATGGCATAGAAGATTTTGTCATGTTAATTTTGATAACATTGTGAAGGCAAGTATGGCTAATGCAGTAAGAGATCTACCAAATATTGTGAAACCTTCTAATATAGTATGCAGAGAATGTGTTATGGGAAAGCAAACTAGAAGCAATCATAAAAGAAAATCATTTACATCAAAAGGGAAGTTGGATCTGGTACATACAGATCTATGTGGGCCTACAAGAACAAATTCATATGATGGTGAAAGGTATTTTATACTCTTTGTTGATGACTTTTCTAGAATGATGTGGGTTACTTATTTGAGAGAAAAGTCAGAAGCATTTGATAAATTCAAGTTGTTTAAAGAAAAAGTAGAGAATGAATCAGGATTGAAAATAAAATGTTGAAGATCAGATAGAGGTGTAGAGTTTACATCAAATTTATTCAATTCATACTGTGAAGAGCATGGGATAAAAAGACAAACATCTACTCCTAGGACTACACAACAGAATGGGATAGCAAAGCGAAGAAACGGGACTATACTTGATGCTGCTAGGACAATGATGATTGAAGGAAATGTATCTCATGTACATTGGAGAGAGGTTGTTGGAACAATAGTGTACACATTGAACAGAATTCAAATCAGAGAAGGTACAAGTAAGACTTCCTATGAAATATGTTTGATCATACTCCTACTATAAAATATTTTTGAATTTTTGGTAGAAAATGTTATATCAAGAGGGATGATGAGATAGGGAAATTTGATGTTAGAAGTGATGAAGGAATCTTCCTTGGTTACTCTATTAAAAGAAAGGTGTACAAATGTTTCAATCTGAGATTGAGGAAGATGGTTGAAAGTAACAATGTAAGAATAGATGAGAAATTTTAGATACAAGAAAGAATGTATGATAGTAGTCAGATTTTAGAAATGAAAGAAACCACTACTGCTGCAGAAGAAGAACTTGTTGAGGAAGAAAGTGAAAAAGAGGCTTGTGATGTTGGCACAACAAAGACTACTAAGACTCCTAAAACTCCAAGGTATGTAAAAAATAACCATCCTGAAAATCAAATTATTGGCGATACCAGTCAGGGAGTGCTAACTAGATCAAAAGTTAGAGAAGAAATTTGTTTGATTTCTCAAGTTGAGCCAAAAACTACAGATGAAGCCTTTAAAGATGAATCTTGGATAAATGCCATGAAAGAAGAATTGGATCAGATAAAGAAGAATAATACTTGGGAATTGGTTCCTAGACCTAAAAATAAAAATATTATAGGAACAAAATGGATCTTTAGAAACAAAATGGATGAAGAAGGAACTGTTGTAAGGAACAAAGCAAGACTAGTGTGTAAGGGATACAACAAGAAGGCATAGACTTTGAAGAAACATTTGCTCCTGTTGCTAGAATAGAGGTAGTAAGATTATTTCTATCTTATTTTGCACATATAAACTTCAAAGTATATCAGATGGATGTTAAATCTACATTTCTTAATGGAGATCTTGAAGAAGAAGTATATATAGAACAAACAGATGGATTTCCTCTATGTGAAGACAAAGACATGGTGTACAAATTGAAGAAAGCTATGTATGGGTTGAAGCAAGATCCTAGGGCTTGGTATGCAAGATTAGACAAGTCTCTACTTGGGCTTGGATTTAGAAAAGGTAATGCAGACAATAATTTGTATTTAAGAACTAATGAAGATGGAATCGTGATACTAGAAGTATTTTTGGATGACATTATCTTTGGAGGTAATGATGATCTATGTAAGAAATTTGCTAAAGAAATGGAAAGTGAATTTGAGATGTCCATGATAGGTGAAATGAAATTATTTCTTGGATTGCAAATAACTTAGAATGAGAATGGTATTTTCATCTCTCAGACCAAGTATCTCAAAGAATTTCTTAAGAAATTTGGAATGGAAGATTGTAAACCAGTAGGAACACCCATGGTGACTGGAAATAAGCTAACAATTGATGATGAATAAAAGTGCATTTTTAAGACTTTATATAGATCAATGGTTGGAGGACAACAATATATGACTCACACTAGACCAGATATTGCTAATGTTGTTGGAATTGTGGCTAGATATTAAGAAAAACCCAAAGAAACACATCTAGCTGTTGTGAAAAGGATACTGAGGTATCTAAGAGGAACCATAGATTATAGCTTATGGTATGACAAAAATGATAGCTTTGAACTTCATGCCTATACTATTGTTGATTGGGCAGGGAATATTGATGACAAAAAAAGTACTAGTGGAGGTGCATTTTTCCTTGGGAAAAAGTTTTTTTCTTGGCTAAGTAAGAAACAAGATTGTACAACACAATCTACTGCTGAATCAGAGTATGTTGCTGCTGCTATTTAAACTGCACTCAGATTATTTGGATGAAACAAATGCTGGAAGACATTGGAATAACTTTTGAAGAGCCTATGATTATCCATTGTGATAACACCAGTATAGTAAATATGTCAAAGAATCTGGTGATGCATTCCAAAAATAAACATATCTCTATCAAGTATCACTTCTTGGGAGACAAGGTGGCAGAAAAAGAAATCAAATTAGAATATATCAATACAAAAGAGTAGATTGCAGACATTTTCACAAAGCCACTACCGAAAGACACCTTTGAATATCTCAAAGGTATGCTAGGGGTTCAGGCCCCTCATAGTCAGAACTAAATGATGAAAATATGCATCAGTCCAAAGGTATTCAAAGCCTTATCACTATCTGGAATAGATGCAAGGATCTACTCCTTAGGGGGAGTGATCGTGGAAGAAAGTTTATCTATGAAGGTAGTCAAAGCCTCATGGCACCCTTTTCCATTATTTTCAAAGGGGGATTGTTGCTATGAGAAAATCCTCATTGTATGGGGAGAATGTTCAATTGAAGGACTTTTGGATTGATATAATTTTGGGATAAGATTTTCCCATATGTTGACATCAATGCCTAAGGGGGAGATTCTTGGATATTGCTAATACATGGGTGGTAATTAAGACATTTAATATGTTTAATCACTACATTACTGAATGGGCACTCATACTATTGTCATTTTTGTTTTGTCACTGATGTCAACATATGCTTCTATAAAGGAACCAGACTGGTAATCACAGTGTACGGACACTGTACGGATGTTTCAGATGGTGCAAAGTTAGATGAGAGTTCAAGTGGATGTTTTGATCTTATATTTGAGATCACATCATTATATCTTTCATATTAAGAGAGTTACAACTATTTTGGTAAAGACTAGTCACTGGACTGTGACAGTGAGAATTGACAGAGTTAGTCTCTAAGTTTTTGGTATGGCTTTCAGAGGATCTGGATTCAAGATATGCGAACTTGAAGGATGATGGAAAAGGTATTGAAGGATGTTCATTGGTTAGCACAAGGTATGAAATGATTGGTGATGTCATCTGTGGTGTGTTCTTTGGTGATGGCTTATTCTAAAGCTGACTTGGGGAATGAAGCGTGTGTTTTGTTTGGCAAGCATAAATTAAGGATGTTAGTCCTTAATTATGGTAATGTAATCATTGTAGACTTGTTTTAGATATCGTATGTATCTTAGCAAGGGTTTGTGTAATTTTTTTTAATTAGGAAAGCCTCATGGGCTGACCTAATCATGGTAAATTGTAATAAGGTATATATGTAGAATCTTTTCTTTGGAAAAGATATGGATGGAATAGAAGTGACATAGAGAAGTTGGAAAAGTTGTGAGCTTGTGTCTGTTGTATGTAGAGCAGAATTTTACTGGTGGACTTCATTGGAACTGATCAAGCAAAGACAGTTGCTGGCAAACAGTTCAAAAGATTGTGTATTTCTTTATATACACCTGTTGTGAACTAGTGAGTTCTGAAGGTGGATTTAATCTTCTTTGGGCAGTGATCCCTCTCTTTTGTTCTTGACTCCTAACAGGGTATGTCCTCTAACAAGGACTATGTACTATAATGTTTCAACAAACTCCTAACAAGGCTATATCTTCTAACAAGGATTACTATACTCTTAGTACATCATTTGTGGGTGCTAATTCCCATTGGGATTTTTACCTTTAACAGGGTTTCCCCGAAACCAAAATATTGTGTTATTATGTTGGCATTCATTATGTTCATTGGATCTAATATTGAAGAGCTTAAAGATTAAAATTTAATATTTTGTTATACAACTGATTCACCCCCCCTCTCAGTTGTATTGTGGACTATTATTCCTAACACAACATGGGTAGAAGAAGAAGACAAAGACTGGGTAGGCTCAACAATATTGATGGAATGAGATGGAAAAGGATTGGTATGTATTTGAAAGTTTTGATTGGGAGGTTCTAAAGATTTTTCTTCTTGATCATCAACACCCTCAATAGATATAATATTAGATTTAGTGAGGTCTTGAATAACAGATTTCAAATGGAAACACTTTTCAGTAAGATGACCAGATTAATGATATTATTGAAAAAAAACTTTATTTTTTAAGGATTTGGGAAAAGGTTCAGATTCATCAATTGGTTTAAAAAGAGGAAGAGTTAACACTTTGGCATTAATAAACTTCAACATCACATTATGCAAAGATTCAAAAAGCTAATTAAAATTACAAGAAGATCCCAAAATAGATAACAAAGGAGCCACACCTTTTGATGTTGCTACCACTTTCTCATCAATATTGTTGTATGAATTAATGATTTTGATGAAGTTCTTTAGTTTTTGAAAAATTTTAGGATTCAACATCACTCTTATCAACTAGATCCATTGGAATGGTGCTCTCAAACTGACTCACTTGAAGTTGACAATTATGAAGCACTACACATAATTGAGTAAAAGAAGAAAATTCAGAACGTGAAATCTTATCTCTAATGTCTTTATGTAAATTAGAAATGAAAATACGTTGCACATCAATATTAGGCATAGGATAAGAAATCTGAGCATGCAAATTCTTAAATATACGAATGAAATTAGTCACTTTTTCTTTAGCACCTTGTTTACAATGCATTAAATTAGTCAAAGAAATCTTAGGATCAATATTATTTTGAAATTTTTGGATAAAAGCATCAACAAGATTTTGAAAGGAGTCAATAGAATAAGGAGACAAAGAACAATACCATTTCAAGGCTTTATCTTGAAAGGTTCTAGTAAAAAATTTAGTATGAACCTATGATCATGAGAGAAATCACTACGCAATTTTTGAAAATTTTTGACATGGGTCAAATGATCACTTTTACCATTACAATTCTCTAGGTGAGGAATCTCCATGTATTGAGGAATAAAAGCTTGGATGATATCCAAGGACAAAGGACTATAAATGTCACAAGTAGGAATGTTGAGTTTGGATTGGGTTGTGGAAGCAATTTTTTTTGCAAGGAAGATATAGTTTGAGCCAAGCTACTAATAGTAGAATTAGTAGAAAGAGTTGTGTAGGTTATGTGTGAAATGTGTGGACCATTATGAGAAATGGAAGGAATGGTTGAGTATGAAAAAAGAATACTATTGTAAAAGGGAATTGACAAAGGTAAGGAAACAAATGGAACATTTGAAGGAATGGTGGGAACCATAGGATTATGAATGCTAACATGTGTAGGGTTGATATTTTAAATGGAAGAAGTGATAATGGGTGGATCATAAGTGGAAAAACTAGGAATGGAGGTAGAAATAGGCATGGAGGTCTCAAAACTAGTAGTAGGTGGAATGAAACCTAGCTCTCAAGAACAATCTCTAATAGGCTTGAAATAGTTATCAATGAGATGAGAGATACTAAGCAAGATATTAACACCGTGTTCATCATTATGAATTATTTTCCACAAACCTTCTACAATGGATATGACCTCAGGATTAGAGTTTTCTTGTCCTAACCATTGCTCAATTTTTTCAAAGTTATGGGAAATTTTTTGAACTTTCATAAGAGGCACTTTCAAGGCCGCATCTTCATCATGAGAAAAGTGGGAAGATTTCTTCTCAATAATAGGATTAATTTGATTATTATTGATGTTGGTATCATCAATATTCCTAGGAAAAATAGAGGACTTGAGATCAAAGGAACCTATAAGTCTATGTCTTCTCCTAATCAAATTGTTATAGGTAGGACACAAGGTAATAAAAATCATGCACAAGAGAATGAAAGAAATATTGGTCTAACATAAATGTAAAATTTTTAAAGAGATATACAATCCAACTAAGAAAATAGAAAATGTAATGAAAAGCACATCTAACCATTAAATAAAGAAAGCATGCAAAGTAGATCTAGATATGCAAAAATGATATAACTACCAAAATTAGAAGTATGATCTAATGCAATTCATACAAGGAGATCTAGACACCAAATTAGAATTGAAATGTTATGATTCAGGTTCACAAAAAATCTACATAAAGAAAAAGGAAGCAATGTGGAAATGGGTAAATCACTTTTTCTTTTAATGTATGCACATTTCGGAAGGAAGATGCCCCACTAGGTTCAAGAGGAGGCTCAAACGCTAAGTGGGAAAATTATCCTTCTCAAAAAAAAAAATAGAAATAGAAATGATGAAATACTATAATGTATAAGATCAATTAGACAAGTTACTAAATAATTGGAAATAATAGACTTATGTGGACCTGCGATGAGTAGAAACGTACAAAAACAAAAACTAGAGTACATATCTCACCTTTGTGTGAAATTTGAGTTGAAAATGCATGGGAAAGGGCAGTAACTCACCCTATACATGGGATAGGGTTCCAATGGAATTCTATATCTAGTGATTTTGGCTGAATTTTTGGGGGGTCTTCTAACTATGTTCAATCTTCTAAAAAAAATTTGGTGGCTCCGTAACCTATTCCTACACGAATAAAAATGAGGAAAATGTTTTCTAAAGTGGTTTTCCTTGATCAAAACCCTATTTAGTAATCAACCTTGAAAATGGAGAGAAATTGCATAAAGGAATGTATGTAACAAGGTAAATGTTTGACTCACCTTGTCCAAACCCTCATGGACGGATGTAGAAATTTCTCAAACCCATGAAGATTCTCTAAATTAATTGAAATACAAATATCTGACCTTGGAATAGGATTTAGAATCAATAATACCTTCATAAATTCATAGATCTAATAATGCCACTCCTATATCTTGAATGTTGATATGCTTGATAACCACTTGATTGAAGGAGAGAGAATGTGAATGAAAGGAAGGATCTTATTACGTGATTGATAATTCCTCTACTTGGAAACTATGGGAGATAAAATTTCTTAAATTGGAGAATATTTCCTTTGACTTGAATGATCTTGAAGAATTAGAGACTTAGAGATCTTGATCTCGGATGCTTACCTTCAAATCTTGAATCCAATTCCTAAATTGCTCTTGATTTCTTGAAATTATTGATAGCTTGATTTCAAATGCTTGAGTATGTGTTTTTATACTTAGTCCATCATTTCAAGATTCAAAAATTATCTAGGCCGACCAAAAAGTCAAATCTCCCACTAGTACCCTGACATCAGGCTCCGAGCAAAATTTAGGCCTCGATCCTCAGGGATAGAACACCATTGGCATTCAGTACCCTGAGGAATGGGCCAAAATATGGATGGGTGAAAAGAAGAGGAGGAAAAAGGATAGGTTTCTTGGATCAAGCATAATAGGCATTTAGACCTTGAGATTACCAAATGGGGTATAATAGGTCCTAATAAAGCATTTAATCATGGGTGCTAAATTTTTAGGATGATACACCAATATAAAAAATTGGCATTGAAATTTATAATTCCTAATCCCCAATCCATAATTAATACTTTTTATGCTTAATTTAATAACTTTAAGATAATTTGGCTAACATGTTAATCATCCTAAACATTCATATATTTTAATTTTTTCTCTAAGTCGATTGTTGCATCTTCAATATTTAGATAATTTAATGTCAATGAAGGTAACCTGGTAACTTCGTAAATATTAGTTTTAATAGTGGATATATTTATTTCTCTAGGATCAATTTGTAATTTTATTTATTGATTTTAGTTTACATTCCTAGCTAGGTCCCAATATTTTTTGAGGACCAACAAGTAGTCACAATTTGATATTACAATGATTATCCATTGTAGAAGATATTACCATATAATAATTTGATAAAGAATTGTATGCTCTAGATTTCCCTTTTGATAAATGATTATTGTCATGTAGTGTTTAAGACTTTTAAAAAAGTATATATTACAAGAAAAGGAATGTATACATGTATGCATTGGTGTTAGCATGAATCTTGAATATGTCCTATGGGGGAGTATTCTAGAATTTATGGAGCAGTCACATGTTGCATTCATGACTATGTTTGTCATTGATGTCAACATACAGATTATACTGAAGATTAGCATAGTAGAAGAAAGAGTTTGAACTAGCGCACATAGTGTATTGTAGATGAGGTTATGCGGAGTTGAGGACATTTTTCTTATGGTGTCCTAATATCATGGTTAAGAGAACATAATAAAATTCAATTATTTGCGTCAGTTATGAGTAATCTAGTGGAAACTATATTCTAATAGTGTTCCTAAGAAGTGGTTTGTGATAATCGGATTATATCTCCTAACAAGAATAGAATCTGGACAAGCAAAGTTATATAGAGGTTGAATACATTACGGAGGTGACCTGGATGAGTCATTATAGTTAGAGTTTTCATGTGTGAAGATTTATTAAGTTTGTGAGGCGACAATTTTATATAATTATGGAAATATTATGTAATGTGTAATGTTTTATATTTTGTAATTGGTTAAGCTTAATTGGCTGACTTAATTATGAAATATTGTGCATAGTATAAAGGAAGGATTGTTTTCCTTGATTGATATGGAAGATAATATGTACAGGTGAAATAATGTGAATTGGTGATCTAAGGGATTGTTATGTGATGCGAAGTGAGCAGATCTGGTATTGAGGTCTGGTGAAGCATTTGGTGCAGTTTTTGCATAGTCAGATAGAAGAGAAGTTGTTGAGACCAATTATACTTGGTATTATTCTATTTTGATAATACAAAGATCAGTTGGACAGTGTGTTTGGTCATCTTTCCCTTGAAGTTGTTTGAACAGTGGGTCCTTCTGTCTTCCTTAACTCCTAACATGGTTAGAATCTCCTCACAGGGATTAAAAGTCTCCTCATAGGGACTGATATGTACTGAATGTATTTTATAAGAATCCTAAAAGAGTCCATCCTCTCATAAGGAATTTTCATATTAGTACATATTTTTGTGGGTACCATCCCCACCAGGGTTTACTCTCTAATCAAGAGGTTCTCTAGTTAATAAATAAGGTTAATAAAAGTTATTTTACTCAGATAACTGATTCCCCCCCCCCCCTCACCTCTCAGTTATCTTGGTGGACTTTACTTTCTAGCAATTGGCATCAAAGCATCAGGTCCTTGAAGGAAATGTTTAATAGCTTAAGGAGATCCATGATGAATCACTTAAGAAAAGAAAGTGCTAAGTTTGATGGAGTTAACTATGACAGCTAGAAAGAGAAGATGAAGACACATCTACTATGTTTAGGACTAGGATATTGATTGATTACAAATAATAAGAAATTTATCATTGAAGAAGAAAAGATTGAGGATTGCACTGAGAAAGAAAGAGATTTATTCATGTGTAACATACTTGCCAGAGAAGAACTTTTGTCAGCTCTTCCTGAGAATGAATACAGTCAAGTAAAAACTCTAAAGACATCTCATGAAATTTGGTTATCTTTGGAATCTACTTTTGAAGGTGATAAACATGCTAAGAGAATCATATTACAAAATTGGATATGTTTATTTCAAGAGGCTAAAATAATGGAAGATAAATCTATTAGAAGCTATATTGGTAGAATATCAGAGATTATTTCAAGTATCAAAGCTTGTGAAGGAAATAATAATGAAGATGAAATCATATTGAAGATCTTGAAAACCTTGACCCCAGTGTTTAAGCAGATAGCACAGATGATTGAACAAGTCATACCTTGTACTGAGAAATTTACTAGAGAGACTCTTCTTAGAAGATTGGAAGCAGCGGAGATAAGTCTCAGACAATCTAGAGATTTGCTTAGGATTGAAACTACCTTCAGTGCACTTAGTGTTTTCCCTACCTTTTCAAGGAGTGCAAGTGTTAGTGGAGATTATTCTAGCAGTAGCAGATCTAAGACTGAAGAAGATAGACAGATTGAAGAAGGAATTGTCTTTCTTGTTAAAAGAGAACCAGAAGGTAAGAAAATCTTTAAATATTGGACATGTCAAGAATATGGTCATTTTGTATCTAAATGTCCTAAGAGAGTGAAGAAATATAAGAAGAACTTTAATCCTAGAAGACCTAAAGAATGTTATTATGTTAATGATGAAGAATTTGAAGCTAGTATTGAGAAATTCTTAAGTGAAAGTGATAATGAAAGTGATGATATAGGATTTGTTGCAATAAAAGAAGAAAATTATGAAACAGAAGTCAAAGAAGAAAAATCTTTAGTGTCACAAGTTGAAAAGAAAACTGATTGGATCATAGATAGTGGTTGTTCACATCATATGACTAGTTATATGTATAAGTTTATAAAGTTTAACAATTATGATGGATGAATTTTAAGAGTTGAAAAAAATGCACCTTGCCGAATAAAATGAATAGGATCTATTACTCTTTATGGAAATACTAACACTGGTGATGTTTACTTTGTGGATGGATTGAAACATAATCTTTTAAGTGTTGGACAGTTAGTTGACAAGGGATATCAAGTTTGGTTTACTAAAAAGACTTGTATGATCAAGGATAAGAATGGTAAGATGATTCAAATAGGAGAAAGAACCATAGGTAATGTATTTCAATTGAATCCTACTGAGATGACATGTTTGATTGCTAAAGTTGATGACAGTTATTTATGGCACCAAAGGTTTTGTCACATAAACTTTGATAACATTATGAAAGCAAGTGCTACATTTGCAGTAAGAGATTTTCCTAAAATTGTGAAACCTACTAACATGGTGTGCAAGGAATGTGTTATGGAAAAATAGAAGAGAAGTTCTTTTCCCAGCAAGAAGCTCACCACAACAAAAAAATTGGAGATTATTCATACAGATCTGAGTGGTCCTACAAGAACAAGAGGATTTTATGGTGAAAGGTATTTTATTATTCTTGTTGATGATTTTACTAGGATGATGTGGGTAGCATTTCTTAAAGAAAAGTCAAAAGCATTTGAAAAGTTTAGATTGCTTAAGAATAAATTTGAGAATGAATCAGGAATGAAGATTAAATGTCTAAGATCTAATATAGGTGGAGAATTTACTTCAAAAGAATTTAACACTTTTTGTGAAGTGAATGGCATTAAGAGACAGCTTTCAGCCCCTAAAACACCTGAGCAAAATGGCATTGTTGAAAGAAGAAATAGATCAGTAATTGAGGCAGCAAGAGCTATGTTGTTTGAGAATGATGTAGAAAACATATTTTGGAGAGAAGCAATAAACACATTAGTGTATACAATAAATAAAGTGCAGATCAAAGTAGATAAAGACAAGACTCCTTATGAATTATGGTTTGGACATGCACCATCAGTAAAATATTTCAGAATCTTTGGAAGTAAGTGTTACATTAGGAGAGATGATGATATTGGTAAGTTTGATATGAGAAGTGATGAAGGTATGTTCCTTGGTTATTAATTGAAAAGAAAATCTTTTAGATGTTTTAATAAGAGAACAAAGACTATTGTTGAGAGTGCAAATGTTAAAGTGGATGAGAAGTTCAGAATTCAGGAAAGAGTACTTAATTATGATTCAGATGAAGAATCCTATCCTAAAAATTATCAATAAAATTTTGGGTTATTTTATGAAACTAATAATGATTTACATAATGAGATTCATGATGAAGAACAAAGAGAAGAACCAAGATCTGAACCTAGAGTTGAAGCAAGAGTTGAGATTGTCACACCTAATAAGAATTTGATAAGCAATCATCCTGATGATCAGATTATTGGGAGAAAAGACAGAGGAGTTATGACAAGAAATAAGGTACAAGAAGAATTATGTTTAATTTATCAAATTTAACCTAAGACTACTGATGAAGCTTGTAAAGATAACAAATGGATTCAAGTAATGAAGGAAGAATTAGATCAGATTGAGAAGAATAACACTTGGGAATTGGTTCTGAGACCTAAGGACAAAAATGTTATTGGAACTAAATGGGTTTTTAGAAACAAGATGAATGAACAAGGTGAAGTTGTAAGAAACAAAGCAAGACTGGTATGTAAAGGATACTCACAGCAAGAAAGTATTGATTATGAAGAAACATTTGCACTTGTTGCAAGAATTGAAGCAATAAGAATATTTTTGGCCTATGCAGCTTATAAGAAATTCAAAGTGTATCAGATGGATGTGAAGTTAGCATTTCTAAATGGTGAATTAGAAGAAGTCTACATTGAGAAACCAGGCGGTTTTCCTTTGACTCAAGAAGGAGATATGGTTTTTAAATTGAACAAAGCATTATATGGACTAAAGCAAGCACCTAGAACCTGGTATGCAAGATTGGATAAATATTTGGCAAAATTGGGATTTGCTAAATGTACTGCAGATAGTAATTTGTATCTAAAATAAATAGAGAATGGTCTATTGATTGTAGTCATTTTTGTTGATGATATAATCTTTGGAGGAGAAGATGAGGCAAGTGATAAATTTTCTAATGAAATGAAGACATAATTTGAGATGAGCATGATTAGAGAAATGAAATTTTCTTGGGTTTACAGATTATGCAGAACAGTGATGGTGTTTTCTTATCTCAGACTAAGTATCTAAAAGACCTATTGCAGAGATTTGGTTTGGAAAGTTGTAAGCCTATTGGTACACCTATGGTAACTGGTCATAAGTTATCTATCACAGATGAGGCTCTTGCAGTTGAACAAAGGAAGTACAAATCTATGATTGGAGGTTTGCAATATCTAACTCGCACAAGACTATATATAGCACATGCAGTTGGAATTGTTGCAAAATTTCAAGTTGATCCTAAGGAATCACATTATGTAGTAGTAAAGAGGATATTCATATATTTGAAAGGTAAAACTGATTATGGGTTGTGGTATGATAAATCAAATGACTTTACCCTATGTGCATATACAGATGTAGATTCGAGAGGTAGTGTGGATGATAAAAAGAGTACAAGTGGTGGAGGATTTTTTCTTGGAGGAAGATTGGTTTCTTGGCTAAGTAAGAAACAAAATTGTATCTCACAAAGTATAGCAGAAGTAGTTAATGTAGCAGTAGCAAATAATTGTAATCAGATAATATGGATGAAAAAAATGTTTAAGGATATTGGAATTAAGTTTAATGAGCCTATTATCACACATTGTGATAAAACAAGTACAATAAGTATGTCTAAGAATCATGTGTTACATTTTGAAACAAAACATATAGAGATAAAGTATCATGTTGTAAAAGAGAAAGTTGCAGAGAAAGAAGTCAGACTTGATTATATAAGCACAAAGTAGCAGATAGCAGATATATTTACAAAGCCTTTACCTAGAGATACATTTGACTATTTGAGAGGTATGCTTGGGGTTATGACCCAACCTACTTTTGAATAGTGATGCAGAAAGTTGCATCAGTCCAGTGGTATAGAGCACTATCTTTCTGGCATGTAAGTTGTTGCTTCCTCTATGGGGGAGTATCTATGTTTTTGAGTTGAATCATGAAGGACTCTTGGTAAAAGGTATCTTTAAACAGTGTCTTTGGACATTTGATCTTGTATTGGATTGACATAGTGATGCTTTCTTTATCATTGATGTCAATGGGGGAGAAGGATACATGAAAAACATTTTGATGATTGATGAAGAGGATTTGAAAAGTCAAAGCAAGAGTAGCAATGTTGCATTCTGGTATTCATGGAACTTGGATGTTTTTCATCTATGTTGCCATCAATGCCAATGGGGGATATTATTAGCATGAATGTTGAATATGTCCTATGAGGGAGTGTTCTATCATTTCTGGAGTAGTCGCATGTTGCATTCATGACTTTGTTTTTCATTGATGTCAACATACTGATTATACTGAAGATTAGCAGAGTAGCAGATAGATTTTAAACTAGCACACATAGTGTATTGCAGATTAGGTTATGCAGATTTGAGGACATGTTTCTTATGGTGTCCTAATATCATGGTTAAGAGCACATACAAAAATTCAAGTATTTACGTCAGCTATGAGTAATCTAGTGGAAACTATATTCTGATAGTGTTCCTGAGAAGCGGTTTGTGATAATCGGATTATATCTCCTAACAATGATAGAATCTAGACAAGAAAAGTTATACAGAGGTTGAAGACATTACAAAGGTAGTATGTATGAGTCATCATAGTTAGAGGTTACATGTGTGAAGATTTATTAAGTTTGTGACCTGACAATTTTATATAATTATGGAAATATTATGTAACGTGTAATGTTTTATATTTTTTAATTGGTTAAGCTTAATTGGCTGACTCAATTATGAAATATTGTGCACAATATAAAGGAAGGATTTTTTTCCTTGATTGATATGGAAGATAATATGTAAAGGTGAAATAATGTGAATTAGTGATATAAGGGATTGTTATGTGATACGAAGTGAGCGGATCTGGTAGTCGGGTTTGGTGAAGCATTTGGTGCGGTTTTGGCACAGTTAGAGAGAAGAGAAGTTTATGAGATCAGTAATACTTGGTATTATTCTTTTTGGATAATACAGAGATCAGTTGGACAATGTGTTCGGTGATCTTTCCCTTGAAGTTGTTTGGATAGTGGGTCCTTCTGTCTTCCTTAACTCCTAATAGGGTTAGAATCTCCTCATAGGGATTTAAATTCTCCTAACAAGGACTGATATGTACCGAATGTATTTCATAAGACTGCTGACAAAGTCCATCCTCTCACAAGGAATTTTCATATTAGTACATATTTTTGTGGGTACCATCCCCACCTAGGTTTACTCTATAATCAAGAGGTTCCCTAGTTAACAAATATGGTGTCATTGTGTGTGGTTATCTTTCTATGGTTATTGTTTATGTTGATTACATGTTTCAGATATAATAAGGTTAATAAAAGTTATTTTACTTAGGTAACTAATTCACCCCCCCCCCCCCCCCTCTCAGTTATCTTGGTGGACTTTACTTTCTAACAATTGGAGTCATCTGAAAATGGCTAATATTTTTTCATCTTTCCATTCCATCGCAATCTTGCCAATTCTTCTATTCATATTTATTAAATAATTTTATTGTTTAATTCATTCATCCTTTGGTCCACTATAGTTAAGTAAGTTTTTAAAATTATTCAATTAGCTAACACTTCTTCCAAAATTAAATAAATTTTAAATAATTTATTTAATTTTATTTCCACCTAAATAAGTAAAATTCATATTTTATTTATTACTCTAAGCATGACCTATGCATTTGACACCTCTTAATTCTTCCACCTCATCAATCCATGTGCTAATTTTAGGTCCTACCCTATCTTGAAGTTTTTAATCCATTGATCTTTCTAATAAACCCACACTATTGGTCAAATGTTGAGTGAGGTGTATAAATATATCAATTCACATATTCATTTTTCCTATAGCATTATCATCAAGAGTTATCTTATCAAGTGTCCTCTTGTTTGTAAAAGATCAAATATCGAGTCCCAAGCTATCCTAAAATAATTTTTCTATCATGGTTATGCTACTTTGAAGAGCAACTCACATTCCAAGCATTCGAGAAAATATCAAGAAAAAATAGAGCAATCTAAAGTCTTTTCTATGTATAATTATTTATCATTTGGTTTATGCATATGTCTTAGGATTTATTAAGTAAGTGTGAATGTGAATTTATATCTTGCATTGTATTGTTCAATTTATATTTGATTTGCATGTTTATCCTTCACATATATAATATAGTTGAAAAGTAGGAGGCATTTTCTACAGCAAGTTAGATTGTGATATTGCTATCAGGATTCGAGTGTGTAGTTTTCAAGTCAAACTCATCAACCCATGTTTCATGAGTAGTGGTTCACAAGAGCCCATCTCTCATGAGAATTAATGGAATACTTAACACTCATTGCATCTAGGTGATTCTCACAAAGGTGAAGCACTGAGCCTTCCTAGGAGGTCACCCATCCCAGTATTGCTCCAAATCAAGCATGATTAGCCATGGAGTTTCCTCCAAGGTTAAGTCCACTTAGCTTGCTACCACATTTATGGTTGGAGAAAACTCCATGGTTAAGTGTGCTTAAGTTGGAGTAATTCTAGGATGGATGACCTCTTGGGAAGGCCCTATGCTTCACCCCTAAAGCATCACATAGATGCAATGAGTGCTAAGTGTTCTATTCATTTTCATGAGAGATAAGTTCTTGTGAACCACTACTCATGAAACATGGGTCAATGAGTTTGACTAAAATCCTGCACAGTTGAATTCTGATAGAAATATCACAATATATAATATAATTATAATATATAGAATTAAAGTTTAATTTTACCAAAATTCAACGAGTGTATGAAGAATCCTAATTATTGAAGGAAAAGGATACATAAGAGATACAAACAAGAATTAATGACCATATGAAAAATGCATATTTTATTATTTAATTATTACTCATTTGACATGAGGATGAAAATCCTCATGTCAAAAATTGAAGGATTGAAACCCATAATTTATCAATAATGTTTTCAAATGAAAATGATTATATTGTATTAGTTTGACTAATCTTCTATTAGGTTTAAATTAAAATCAAGTTAATAACATTTTTATTTGTCCATAGAATTTATTGCTTTTGTTAAAAGTGATGCAGGAGCATCTAGGGTGTAAGAGCAATCTAGCATCACCCAAAAAAAAATTGTCTAGTTTTTCAATAAGGAATATTTTGGGCAAGGTTACTATTTTTGATAAGTTTAATAGTTTTTAGTAAGTTTTTTTAGCATGAATTGGAACTTTTTTTAGCATGAATTGTTCCAATTACTTACCCAGGGGTTCATTTTAAATATATAAGCATGTTGGTAAAGTTTTGTGGCAAGATCAAATCTAGTTTTGAAGATATTAAATTTTCAATTTTTGACGGGGTGGCACAAAAACTTTGAACTCAATCTTGAAGGCCTTAGAGGCTCTAGAAGGGGTCAAAACTTGTCTAGGATAACAATACTTAGTCCTAGTTGTAGAGTGCTTTGAGAGGTTTTCACAAAGTGGTTATAATAGAAAATTGGGTATGCAATTCAAAAGTGCTGGCCTCCGTAAGTTATGCTAGCAGGGTAAAAGCACAATAAGTTGTCACCCTTTTTACAAAGGAAAAGGCTAACAAAATCAAAGTTGTTCAACTTCAATAGTATAAAAATGATATTTATGTTTGGAATTTGAAGATGATGTAGACTAATTAAATGTGATAAAATGGATGAATTTTATGATTAATTTTTTTAATAATTTTTTTGAATAAGAATTGATATGTTTTTAAAAAATTTAAAGATGATTTTTCAGTTGTTGAAAATTAGGGGTCTAGTTCCCACCAAAAAATTATATGTAAATAAACATGTTTTCCCCTAATTTCAAAATATGTCATAGATGACATATATAACTAGTGCATGAAGAAATAAAAATTGGTTTGTGACCTATATTTTCTCTTTTATAACAATTCAAATTCCAACTCACTGAAATTGACAGTTTTCATCTCGCACCATATTTTTCATAACAAATCTATCCCAATCCAAAAAAGAAATATATATTCTCTCTCCTCTAGTGCACCATATGTTTTTAAAATTTATTTAATATGATTTACTATTTTTTTCTTTCTCTAAATCAACATCTCCTTGACTGTTAAAATACCTACTTGTAATATTTTTTAATTACAATAAACTGTCTAATTAAAACACTATAAAATCTATATGAGGATATTCTTGACTCTGATCTCTACAAAAGGGTATTTTTTTATTTTTTTAAAAAATATCATTAAAAAGATTAGGAATTATTGAAACACCACTTTCTGGAAAAATTTTATTTTTATGGTAATTGGACCCAAAGTGGTATAAAACATGCACTTAATAGACATTTCCAAATAGAAAAGTTAAAGCACTTATCTAACGTAGCTAGAATGATTCTAGCTAGACCATATGTTTGACCAAAATTAGTTTTTAGTTAGAAATACTAAAATTCAGTTGTGTTGGTAAGTTAGCCTAAAAGGTGACACCTAATTGTGCTTTTACCTAGCAAGACTCAAGTTTTGATACAAAAAGGGAGAGAAAAATCACTGATGTAGGAAATTGAACCTTTGGTCACCAATGGGAAAATTTTACTTTGTAGAATATTATTTGGTGGTTATTGGTGCTAATATACAGGGATGAAGGTGGGTTTTGGGCTTAGTTCCAAAAGTGTAGATTGTGGCTCTGTCTAGCAGATTATTGTAATGAAAATGCCCATGTGGTTGTAGCATGTTATTTTTTTAATATTGTAATGTTATTTCATTGAAGATAATAGAAAGAAAGTGTTTATGTTCTTGCAATTGTGCGGTTCTTGGAATTTTTTGTTTATTTCCCTGTTGTGTTGTGTGTGTTTGGATTAGTAAGACGAGGTCCCTTCATCAAAAAGAGATATTTAATTGTGCGAATTTGATTAATTATCAAATATACCAATTAAAAAAATAGATTTCGATGTGTATATATTATTATATAGAAATAAAAAAAATTAAAATTGTCTAGATAATACAAATATCCCTCTAGGATCATATTAAAAATTCAAATGAGACATTACATTTACCTTATAGAAATGGTTAAATTTGCATTCCCACAACATTTCCCATTTAGGTTATTCTTTCCTTGGTAAGAATATCTTTAATGAAAAATCACATATCAATTAATACACACTCTTATGTTAGGTTTGGCTAATTCTTTGATCTTTATTCATCTACATTTACTTCAATTTGCATGCATCTCGCATAATCATTATTTCATCCCTTGTTATTGTACCCTCATTTACACACACTTCCGTAAATTCACTATCAAACTCAAGGTTATCATGTTTTCTATCTACTTTCATCTATGAGCATCTTGGGATTGGTTTCATCTTGCATGGTAATGATCCTAGAATTCAAATTCAAATTTAAATTTAAATTTTCATTTTCTTACCTACTTCTATCAGTTGTTATGAACCAACTTAGTACAAATTGTGAGACATGTTATGTCTTGATATTTCACGATATGCAATGTTCCATTGATTTATATGTGAGGATAATATGAAATATAAGAAATTACTTGAGGAGAAAATTTCATTAAAATACATCTCAATTTCTAAAGGTGCAAAAAGTCAAATCTGCATTGTCTACATATAGGCCTGCTATTTTTAGTCCAATGCATGTTATTTTAAAATTTTGATCAAAGTTGTAAAGTTGGTTGATCTAGGGATTTTACCTATGAGAACTTGAACCTAGTGATTTGAATGACTCATTTAAGGTATTTATAAAAATAGGAAAAGCCCTAGCATAAATACTAGCAAAATGAATGCAACTTCCTTACAATGTATCATTATGGCAAAGATATTCCTTAGGTGAGAAAGGGAAATTGAACTTACTAACCATATTCATTGTTGTGAAATTTTAATAGAAATGAAAGACATAAAATTTATCAAAGTTTAACATGTGTTTCTGTTTTTCTTTTTTGGATAAGTAATTAGTATAATTTATTTGGTGTAAGGCTTCTCTACCACTATTGACCTTTCTCAATTTATTTGGATAGGTGTTTGATAAAGAATATAAAACAACTAAATGTTTAAGGTGAAATGTATATAAAATAGGTTGTAGTGTATTCTAGATGTATACCATCATTGAATAATTAATTCAATTTCAAAAGTTTTTCTATAAATTTAATTTTTTATCTATAAAATTATAATTGATGTATCTTTTCACTAACTAATCAAACTTTATTTGGTTGCTTAAGTTTGAAAATTTCCAAGAAATTAATATCTATTATGAGAACTACTCTCTTATAATTCCAACAATATTTTTCACTATCTTTGATTTTGGTTCTCCACCTCACCATGTGTTTATTATTGTCAAATTTAATAATTCAACATAATAATTCAAGCATAAAATAATGCAATAAAATGAATGTCTCTCTTATATTTTGTCATATGCTATGTTAACACAATCTTGATAACAAAAAAGAAAGGATGAATAAACTCTTGAGAACTCCCAAAGACTTACCTCTATTATCATAATCTAGATATGATGAGTGTTAACCAGACTATTCATGCTCATGAAATATATTTTAATTATTTGACTCAATACTATACAGTTGAATCTTGAAAAAACATCACATTCCACTTGTTTGCTAACTACGATTAGTACTTATATAATGATAGTGCATATTTAAGATATTATTTATTCATTTTATAGCATATATTTAGGCCTTTATTTAGGAGATTTAATGTTATGATAGGAATGATCTATATCTATTTTTATGTATTTGGAGGTAATACATTATTTTTCAAGATGTGATAATATTACTCAATTTTTAATGAATGATTATGAAGAGCCATTTGCATCTATTTAAACTAGATTATAGAAATTTTTATATGAATTTTATAGCATATGAAATGTCTCTCATTATTTATAGGCGCCCCTACTTGAAAACCAAATATAGAAGATGCAAAGTGGAAATGCAACATTTAAAGTGACATCTAGATTTTATTTTATTTTATTTTTAAAAAAACTTAGGAAAAATATTTAGTTTAAGATACTTTAGAATCAAATATCTAAATATAAAAAAATTAACATCTTTAAATTTATAATTATTGGAATTATATGTGCTTATACATAAAAAATCATTAAAAACTAATACAAATCTTACGAAAATTAGGATACATCATTATAGTTAACCAAGCTTACAAATAAAGGCTACAAAAAACCTCCTCTTGCCCAAATAATATACATAACATCAAGAATTATCTTATTCATCATCATATTTATGAACCAAGAATCCAATACACACAATGAATTCATGAAAACAAAGATAAATTAAAAGGGAGAAAATAATTAAGATCATGCTCTGCAACTCTCCCTCCCAAACCATTCTTGAATTTTGACTTGTAGCAGTGCATGGCCGTTGTCTTTGGGGAGGAATCTTCCTCCCCGCAACCTGATCCCCCCCAATATGGTTATTGTGAATTATCTGCAGGATTCACACAATGTGCCTAGCAATTTTTCAGGGCCTACTTAGTTGTCTTCTTCCAGCAATGTTACGGAGGGGTCACATAGTGGGGAAATTTCAAAACCTAACTAGAAAGGCACACTTACTGGGACCCCCAACAATTCATTAGAATCTATCCTTGTGGAATTTGTTTAAACTGAAGAGGGAACAAATATTTCCCTCCCAGATACTATTATGGACCGGATAGTTTGAGAGATGTACCTGGCTTTGGTTGGGAGGTTCTCTTCATTCTGCCCTTCCATTGATATGGTCTAAAGATGGGTTGCTTCGCAATGGAATCTGAAAGGAAGTGTTTCCATCTATTCTATTCCTAAAGGTTTGTTCTTGTTTAAGTTTACTTATTAGGAGGATTTGATCTTTCCTCATTCAGGATCGTGGGCTTATGGAAAAAAATTCCTAACTTTATCTAAATGGAAGCCAAGATTTGACCCATCCACAGAACATAACCAGATGGCACCTATGTGGGTTACATTGTCGGGTCTCCCCCTTGAGTTTTGGGATGAGTAGATCTTCAGATGGGCTGGAAAATGATTTGGACACTATGTTATAGTTGATGTGATTACTTTGGCTAAATCTAGGTTAGTTTATGCTAGATCTTGTGTCAATGTTACTATCAAAAAGTCACTTATGAACTTTTTAATGCTAAAATACAAATCAGAAAAGTGGACTCAGGCCTTGATCTATGATAATGCCACTCTTTACTGTCAGAGATGTGCTAAGAAGGGGCATAGTATGGTTGACTGTAAATCTCACCCTAGGAAGGAGCTTAAAATGAAAGGTAAATCTTCCCCCTTGGAACTTCAGGGGTAGTTGTAATACCCCAAAAATGGGCTATAGGTTCATTAACCTCCTACATCTACAATTCGAACGAAATCGACATCAAAGTCCTAACCTAAGGCACATCTGCACATTATCAAATCCTAATTGATTTTATCATAAATTCTGCATCGGGGAATATTCCTAGCAATATTCCTATTTATTCTAAATTATCATTAATTTAATTATTATTTGGCGATAAATCTTATTTATCCTAAAGTTTGGTTAATTGAATATTCTAAATATTTAATTAATTAGATTAATACTGCCACTTAATTGTTTAATTAAATTTAATTCTATTTATTCCTAATTATATTATTTAATTTTGACAATAAATCAAATCTCCTACGAATAATTGATTAAATATTTATTTAATTGATTAAATCCAAGTTGTCAATATTTAATAATATAGTTTTGAATAAAAGTTTGATTAAAATAATTGATTAACCCACAAATCAGTTATTTTTAAATTTAAAATTAGTTAAGTTGAAGATAAATCACTTTATTTATTTAATTAATTCATGATTATTTGTGCACATTCAAAGAGCAGTTAAACTTTAAATCAGAAAATCAATTCAAGTTGTTATCTTTTCGAAACTCAACATCTATTTTGAGTTCAAAGTTGATCTAAACTTCTGATTTGAGTTAAAAAGTTGTTCTTGCATGATTTTGCATGATTTTATGAGTTATCTATTTCTAATTTCTTGTTAACTCAAAAATCAACCTGAGTTCATCAAGAGTGATTTATGACTTTTTCCATGCACCTTCAAGCCATGGATTTCTATAAAATCAAGGCTCAGCTCTTTACAAATCATCCACAGAATTTGCATACTTACTCTGGCGAATTGACATCAGAGGAATCATCAAGCTTTTTGCGAATCAGCATTTTGTGAGATCAATCTTGTTTTCAATTCATTCTAGTTTCATATTTCATATCATTGTTAGCTTAATTTTCATATCATTTCAATCCATTTAGATTAATTTATTACCAGTTTTTCTCATCTTATTGCATCAAAAATTTAAAAAAATAGATTAATTTGCATTCATATTTTATTGCTTTCATCATTTAAATCCTTCGTTTAGGTGTTGCATTGTCACTGATCTCGGTCTAATATGAGAATAACATACTCGCACCTACTAGAAGGCAGTAAATCGCCTAGTTAGCTATATTGTTCTTATTTGCATATTTTGATTTTTGCTAACCTCTAATGTTTTACTGAAGTGTTGTGTTCATAGCTAGGTACAAAATTCACACACACATTTCTGGCACCCACCGTGGGGCAACCCACCTTTACATGCTGCTTTTGATTTTTTTTGGAGCTAAAACCCTAAAGTTTCAAAGATTTAATTTTATCTCCCAAAAAACTTGGATTTTGGGTCTAAAATGTTTTTTTCAAGTTGGAGACATATCAGGGAAGCTTCAATAAAAAAAAAATTCTGAGATGTTTTGAATTTTTAATAATTTTTTCTTGATTTTTCAGAAAAAATTAATTTCTGACGCAAATCATCATATTTTTTGGAAATTTTACATTTTTGGAAAGAACTTTAAATTCTACAGGGGGTCCATTCTTTATGTTTTAAATTTGGATGCAATATAATAGCTCAAATAGTCAATTTACAAAAATTGGTCTGTTTTGGTAAAATGGGTCTCTAGGGCACAAATGAAGAGATTTTTCTAAAAAATTTACATTTTTGGAAAGCTCTCTATTTTTTAGTATGGGTCTCTATTTTTCATTTCTATTTTTGTGGCCGAAATCATATCAAAAAAATTAGATCTTGTTGACTAGGTTAAATACAACAAAAAAATAAAATTTTGTGATGGGTATGCACTTATTTTTCACATGGTTCAATGAATGATATGAGTTGTCATTTGGATTAGTTGCTGATTATTATTGCTCCTAATAATTGATTTTTAGATCTAACCCTAGGGTTTTCATAAGTTGAATATACGTTGCATATCTTGTTTGCTTGTTTTCTTGTCGGAGAGTTTGTGGCTTGTTTGCGCGGGATTACTTAACAAAGCTAAAAATAGGTAAAATCTACTAAGCGTGTTGTGAGGGAATTCAGGTTTTCTACTACATCTGAAAACATTTCAATTTGGACATAAAATGAATATCTCACGTGTCTAGCTTGAGTGCCTTTCCTGCTTTCATAAATCAGACTTCAATTTTTGGGCTATAAAACGAACATAGATTTGTTTTTTGCATATCTGTTACACATAGTAAATAGGCCCTATGAACACTATTTGTGGATGATCTTGAGAGATTGAGCTTCTTTCTCTTGTTTATTCATTTCAAGCTCCTCTTGACGAAGGATCCCCTTGTAGGTAGGGAAGGTACTGAGAAAGTCTCACGTTCTACTAGATTTGTGTGTCTTCAACTTTTGATTGATACATTCTCTCTCCGGAGAGGTTGATAGATCATAATCGGTTGACGTCATAGATCTTTGTGAGATAATCTTGGTCTTATCATGTCGGATTAATCTATCTACTTTGTCTTGGTGAAGTGAAGAGGTTAGGGGATTATGCTCTACTTTATTTTTGGATAGTACTAGAAACCCAGATCCTTGAATCTGATCTAGTCCCCCTGTGGTATCTTTTGTGAGTCACCTTTAGAGAGGGTTAACCATAGTGTACATTCCCTTAATTGGGTCAACCACGTGGATGGAACCTCAAGCGGTAATAGCCATTTTTGTCATGGTAGCAGTAGCCACTATATAAATGTCCTTGTGGAGGAAATCTTCACAAGTGTGGTCTCTTGTTGGGCTGTCAGATCTCCCTAGTAGCTCCTGATTGATTAATTTTTCAAACTGTGTCAAAACCCCGATGCACTTGGATTGGAGTATGCCCTCTTGAGATCACAAAAGTTGTAGAGTCAGACCATTACAACAAACCCTAGTGAGGCCAAAAAAAATTTATTTTTCTAGGAATATGTGCATTATTGAAAAACTTTTTGGAACATACACAATTAGCACTTCTAGGGATTAGCACAATAAGTCACTATTGCTTGTTCATGGCAAGGTTGCTTTTGCCCTTATTCATTGTTTTCAAACAATTGCTTGCTTCCCGTGCTTGCTATTTTGCGTGCTTGATATCTTCTTGGTTACTTGAGACAAACTTTTACATAGATCTTCAAAAACTAAACAAAAAAATTTGCAAAGAAACTGGTATTGAAAACTGAAAAATTGCAAATCTAAAGCAAAAATCCTTTCTAGTGTCAAAAGTCATCCTCAAATTTCAAAACTCGTATCAAAGCCAAAGTCAAAGTTGTCAAAGATTGGTCAAATTTGTCAGAAATCCAATTTTACAACCTATTTCCAGAATCTGTCAAACAAATCATTGTGTCAGGAATAGAAAAAAACCTACAACGAATACATTCATTTTCCTAAAGTGGTCACTTGAGTCTGATTTAGCCTTCTGATTTATCAATTTGACTCTTTTTCATCTTGTGTCAAAACCTTGTCAAAATTATCTTCAAAATTCAATCTTTTTACTAAACGACTAAGTGTTGTGAGCTCATGCCTGCAATCTGTTGGGCGTCTACCCACACTATTGTGGCACAGTATCCTTCATTTACGTCTGATCTATCTTTAATCACTTCAATCTTGACAAGGTTGCATCATTTGATCTTCTAGAATCAATTCATTCTTCAGTTGTCTTCATCAAGGTTAATGGTGGAAACCAGAGCTTTGTCACACAAGAAATCTGGAGAGGTATCCCATACAATACCTCTGAATACTCTCCAAGCCCCAACTCTTAAACAACTCTACAATTCTGGTCTTTAAGAAGACGACGGTCTTGGCAATTTTTGATTGAAAACTAGTTACATACCCCCTCCATCAACTCACGGAGGTAATCAACAAACCCCACCTCAATCTAATCCAGGGAGCCGTAAAACTCCTAACATGTCTCACGGAGGGACACATCATAGGTCTCAAGGACACCAATCTCAACATAGTATGGATCGAGAACCTACACCTTTTGAAATTGTTCGATATCAAAATGATGATGACTTCAAAAGAATGATGAAACATTTCTTGAAGGAAGATAGAGAAGCATACTTTCTAGAGTTAGCTCATCAAGGAGCTAAACTTCCTCCAAACTTTAATGTGGAAGATATCATTACACATGAGGAAGAAACTCCTATCATGGCTATGATGAAACAGATGCATGCCATGTAAGTCAAACTTAACAAACTTGAGAAAGAAAAGGAAACTAAAGAGTTCTCCATGGAGGCTCTATGTCCTTTTCCATTTGATAAAGATTTGTACATGTCACCATTCCCTAAAAGAGTGGAGATGCCTAAATATGATAAGTATGATGGAAACTCTGACCCTCAAGATCATGTCAGAGAATTATGTACTCAATCTATGGAGTTTATGCATGAACCAACCTACTTAATGTGTCTTTTCCCTCAATCTCTGGGATGAGCAGCCATTCATTGGTTCTCTAGAATGCCCCTACTATCAAAACTTTTGAGGAGTTAATCAAACTATTCTATTAACAATACTCCTACAATATTCAACATCTGGTCACCATGATCGACATTTGCAATCTAAAACAATATCCAGGAGAACCATTCCTAACATTTCTCAAGAGGTGGAGGAAGAAATTTTCTCTATATGCTACACCTATTCCAGAAACTAAGAAGCTGAAAATATTCATCAACAATCTTGTTCCAGAAATCAACTACCCTTTACAAATGCAAAATCGTACATCTTTTGACTAGATGGTAGATAATGCGATCAAAATTGAGAAAGTACTTGTGCAAAAAGGAGACATATCACTTCAAAAAGACAAGTATGAATCTGGATCTAGTTCTAAGCACAAGAATGAAAACTGGAACAAGAATAAAGGTGTTGTCACAAATGGCATTGTTGATAATATTTGTGCCCCATCTAAGGCACCTACTTTCAATCTTACTATTGGTACCCAAGCCATCAAAGCTTCTGAAGCTAAAGCCACAGAGTGCAACAAAAAGTCATATGATTACAAACCTTGGGCTCCAGATCCTAATTGCAAATTCACTCCTCTCAGAGAATCATTGGAATCTGCCATGAAAACTCTATTGGCAAACAAAATCATCTACTTGCCTGAGATGAAAGTCTTTGATCCAAAACCTAAACCGAAATGGTGGAGAGAGAATGATTTCTGTGAATTCCATCACAATAAAGGTCATAAGACTAATAACTGTATTTTCTTGAAGCACATTATACAAGACAAAATTGATAATGGTGACATCATGATTGACAATCATAAGAGCAATAATGATCATACAACATTCACGGGACCATTTCCTAAACATTGTAAAGAAGATTCTTCTTCTCAACCTAATATGGGTGCTAAAGTCAATTATGCCTACTCAGGAAACAATGTTGTTATCAATATGGTTGAACCATGCCTATCTGAGTGTTGCAATGTCATCACAATTGTAAGAAGAGATAGAGATAATCAATCAGCTAATGCAGTTACTTGATCACAAGCTCAGGCACACCTACAAGGACAAATACCAGATTCATCAAATGTCACTAAGGTTCCTTTCAATCTTTCATATGCTTCTAAACAGAAGGCTACATCTAAATCTTCAAATCCTAAAGACACGAGGCCTACTTCATATAGTATTGTCCAACAACTCCAGCACACAAATGCTAAAATCTCCATGTTTGAGTTGCTTCAGATATCTCTAGCTCATAGAGCCATTCTAGACAAAGCTCTGCTCGGATCCAATGTTCCTGATGACCTTGATTTAGATAGATTCTAGACTATGGTTGGTCATCTTACGTCTCCATAGTACATTTCCTTTTCAGAGGAAGATGATAACTCCTTGAGTCATCCGCATAACCTACCTTTGCATATTGAAGTCTTGATCCAAAACCGTCATGTCAAACATGTGTTGATAGATGGAGGCGATGGCCTAAACATTTGTTCTATCAGCTTGATTACACAATTGGGATTTTTAGAAATGGCCATTGATCCCAGGAAGAAGATAACTATCAAAGCATATGATGAGCAAGAAAGATCTTCTAAGGGAACTATTGTCCTACCTATCAGAGCAGGTCCTGTCATTAGAGATACTATATGTCAAGTTCTTGATCTACCTTTGGCTTACAATATTCTCCTAGGAAGACCCTAGATCCATGACATGAAAGTCATTCCCTCTACATTCCATCAATGTTTGAAATTTCCTTATGAAGGAGTTGAGGTGATGATTCCAGCTGATCTGTATACAACTTGCAATACTTTGAAAGAGAGTGGAGATGAACTTGTTCCCAATAATAGAGAATCTTCCACTAAGCAACTAGACGTTGCTTCAACCTCCAAGATGGAAGACATTACTAAAGAGGTTAAAATCAAAGAAAATGGTATGGGAGAATATACTATAGAGCCAGTCTTATCTTTGACATCTCTCCCTATCTCTCCTAAGTCTTATGGACAAACTCTAAAATAGTCCAAGCTCGAATTTAAAGAACCTCTTGAAGCATATATAGGAAATTTTGTTGCAGAAAAAGTATCTAAATAGGAGTTTGAAGAGGATGAAGTTGTGCTCGCATGGCTATACAAAGATGAACCTAAATCTCAATTTGTCCAAAAATGTGATGCTAAAATGTCGAATATCCTGTCTAAGTCATATGGCCCAGGGGATATATTGATTAAAAAGATGGGATATAAAGGAAAAGGACCTCTAGGACTATAGGGTAAAGGTCTTCTATCACCTCTTGATCATCATGGCTGAGAAAATAATAATACAACAGGTCTAGGATACATGAAGAAGCCTTTCTGTCTTAGCAAGAACTCTGTGCATGTTCTAGAAAAAATTGAGCCTTCTATAGCAAATCAACTAAAGGGGGAAATAACTGAACAATCTGATAGTGATGATTCAGACACCACTAATGATCTCAATCCTTATGAGCATTTTCCTAAAGAAATAAAAGACCTCCTTGAAGCTGAAGATGATCCAATAAAAAGAATTAATGTGGTAGAAACACAAGAACCTACTATAGAGAAAGAGATAGTTCCAACACAAGAACCAGCTAATCTCGAAGGAAATCAAAAAGAGGAAGGTGGTAGTTATTCTAAGATAGATTCCTATGAGTGTGAATTCAAATTAGAATCTTCTGAGGGTAACCCTTTTTGGGGTATTCATCTTGACTTTACTCATGTCTTAGATTTCCTAGAGGTCTAGATGAAGAAATAGAAGATGAATCAAATGACTATGAATGGGGAGTCATTCCAGAACCAGATGAACTTATTACAGAAAAGCATGTTGATGTTATTCACCAATATGCACCTCAACCTAATGTAAGTCTAGAGCGAAAAGATGAACTTATCGAGTTTGATCCACCGATGGCTGAAGTAGATTTCCACAATGACATTGAGCCTATTCATGAATTGAATGTCTTAAGTTGTAATATCACCTTTGAACTTGAGTGTCAGGTTAGGACCAATGATGATAGATCCATATCCATAAACACTCTTTCACCACTTTGACTATCCAATGCCCTGACCTTCTTGACATAACATCTACCAACTTGAACCAAGGTATTTATACCTTTCCCAATTACTATGCCCTTGCTTGCTACCTAAATGTAGTTGAACCTATGAGGACTTCCATCAGTGAACCAAGTTTTAGCATGACGGAGTCGGACATCAAGTATCTTAGTCAAAAAAATAAGAATAAGAATAAAAAGAAAAGGAGTTCTGAAGGTGAAAACCACTTTGTGGCAGTCTTAGAACCTACAAAAGTAAAATTAAAAGATGTATCCGAAGGTGAAAACCTCTCTAAGGTGCCTAAGGATGAGATATTTGATGTCCTTCCGAGTCATTTACAGGATAGATCTCTAGTTCTAATTGAGCCCACTCAATCTATCAATTTGGGAACAACGGAAGAACCACAGTTGATCCATGTAGCACAATCCTTATCAGAAGAAGAAAAGAAAAAATTTACAACATTCTTAACAAAGAAAAAGATCAACTTTACATGGAAATATTCAGATATGTCAGGATTGGATCCTGATCTTATAATGCACCATTTATCTATAGCTCCAAATGTTAAACCTGTTAAGCAAAAATTGAGAAAGATGCATCCACATGTTGCACTTTTGGTAAAATCTGAATTAGAGAAGCTCCTAAAAGTTGGATTTATTCAAGTTATTGATTATGCAGAATGGATCTCTAATATTGTACCTATTTCAAAACCAGACAAATCAATAAGAGTATGCACAGATTTTAGAGATGTAAACAAAGCATGCCATAAGGATGATTTTCCATTACCTAACATTGATATGATAGTGGACATGACTGCGGGCTTTGAGATGTATTCTTTGATGGATGGTTTTTCTGGATATAATCAAATAAAAATTGCTCCAAAGGATCAAGAGAAAACTGCTTTCACATGTGTGTGGGGTACCTTCTATTGGAATGTCATGCCATTTGGGCTTAAGAATACTGGTGCTACATATCAGAGGGCTATGACTTCTATTTTTCATGACATGATGCATAGGAATATGGAGGATTATGTTGATGATACTTTAGCAAAATCTATGATTAGAGCTGAACATCTAAATGACTTAAGAAAGATACTAGACAGAATGGAAAAATTTAGTCTCAGACTAAATCCTAAGAAGTGTGCTTTTGGTGTCACTTCTGGAAAGCTCTTAGGATACATAGTTACAAAGAAGAGCATTGAAGTTGATCCAGCTAAAGTAAAGGCTATAATGGAGATGCAACCTCCCAATAATATTAGTTAAATGAGAACATTACAAGGGAGAGTACAATCTATCAGGCATTTCATATCACAGCTTGCAGATATCTCACAACCTTTCACAAAAACTTTACATAAAGGTGTGACTTTTGCATGGAGTGAAGAATGTGAGAACTTTAACCATATTAAGAAATATCTATCAAATCCTCCTATCTTGATGCCTCCTATACAAGGGAATTCATTGATCCTGTATGTTTCCACAACAGATACATCACTAGGGGCATTGCTTGCACAACATGATGAGAATAAAAAGGAAAGAGCTATCTATTATATCAGTAGAACTTTGGTTGCATATGAGAAGAACTATTCTATGAATGAAAAGGGTTGTCTAGCTATGATCTTTGCATCATAGAAACTAAGACATTATATGTTGGCTCATACCACGCAATTAGTAGCTAAGATTGATCCACTAAAGTACCTACTAAGCAAAGCTTCCCTCATAGGAAGATTAGCCAAATGGGTCATGCTCTTAAGTGAATTTGACATTGAATATGTTGAAAGAAAAGCTATTAAAGGCCAATTCATTGATGATCAGTAAGCAAATGCACCTTTGTTTAATGACACACCAATGAAAATGGAATTTCCAAATTCCTCTATCATGAATCTTTCTTCTAGAGAATGGCAATTGTTCTTTGATGGCTGTTGTACATAGAATGGATCTGGAGCAGGCATCTTGTTTATCACTCATCAAGGATACTCCATTCCTAAGGCATTTAGAATCAAATTTCCTTGTACAAAAAATATTGCTGAATATGAAGCCCTTTTGAATGGTATGAAAATAGCAATTGAGTGGAGAGTAACAGAATTACACATTCATGGAGACTCACAACTTTTAATCCATCAAGTCAATGATGTGTACCAAACTAAGGATCAAAATCTCGTTCCATACAAGATAATGGTAGATGATCTCAAGAAATATTTCATCTCTATCACATTTGAGAAAATACCTAGAACAGAGAATAAGGTTGTCGATGCAATGGCAACATTATCTACTTTATTACAGCAGCATGAATATGAGCTACGCTATGAGTTCTTGGTGGAAGCACTACCTTACCCTGCATATGACTCCCCTGAAACCCACATGATTTGCATTTTTGTAGGTCATGATTCATCTAGATATAAAAACCTATTCTCCTATCTCAAAGACCAAATCATTCTCGATACCTTCAACCACCATGAAAAGACATACCTTATCTGTAATGCCTCCCAATATGTCATCATTGGTCATGATCTGTACAAACAAGGTCTAGATGGTACGCTACTTAGATGTTTAGAATGAGAAGAGTCTCAATGTACGTTAAAGGAAGTCCGTGAGGGTATATGTGGGTCACACTCAAATGGTTTAACATTAGCTTGAAAACTTATTAGGGCTGGGTACTATTGGCCAGCAATGGAGAAAGAGTCTATCAAGTTTGCTAAGAACTGTCAAAAGTGCCAAGTACATGGCAACTTAATTCATGCTCCAAGGAGAGATCTAACTCCCTTCACTACACAATGGCCTTTTCATCAATGGGCATTTGATCTTATAGGATCCATACATCCTCATTCTTCTAATGGACATACCCATATAATCATGGCTACAGATTATTTTACAAAATGGGTACAAGCACTCCCTTTGACACAAGCAACTGGTAAGAAAATATCTATGTTCATCTTGAACTACATCATATGCCGGTATGGTATTCCACATTCTATAGTCACAGATAATGGTGGGCAATTTAAGAACAAAGACTTGGATGATCTATGTGCCAAATTTAAGATTACACAACATTGGTCATCTATCTACTATCCTCAAAGGAATGGACAAGCTGAGGCTTCTAACAAGAATCTATTGAAAATCTTACACCGTATAGTTAATAAAACAAGAAGAGACTGGCATCTCATGATCAATCCAGCTCTCTGGTCCTACAGAACAAGTATTAGAATGCCCACTGGGGCTACACCTTTCACTTTAGTTTATGGGTCTGAAGCAGTACTGCCTATTGAGGTTGAAATCCCATCACTAAGAATCAGAATGCATGGTCTAGTAACTGATGATGACTACAGAGTGTCTAGGTTGCAAGAACTTGAACTACTAGATGAGCGCAGACAAGAAGCGTATGATCATCTCAGAGTATATCAAAAGAGAATGTCTAGAGGTTACAACAAGAAAGTCAGACACAGAGAATTTCAGGTTGGCGATCTAGTCTTGAGAGAGAATCCTAAAAATTAATCACATAGAGAACGCAAGGGGAAGTTTGAACCCAACTGGCTGGGTCCCTTTGTTATCACTGCTACTTTTGGCTCTGGTGCCTATCAACTCTCAATGACTGAAGGAGAACAGCTCTGAAAACTAATCAACATTCTCCATCTAAAGAAATTCTATGCCTAAGGCATTCAGTGTATGGTAAATTATCCTGAAAAAATCTTTAAAATCTCAAAAAGTCCTAAAAAAATGAACATCTTGGTGAAAACCTAGCAATAGGCGCCTTGATGATTCACAAAAAAAGTAAAAAAATCAAAAGTACAAAAAAAAAATTGGGAAAAATGAAAAATACAAAAAAATGAGAAAAAGAAAAAGTGCCTTGGTGAAAACTTGGAAACAGGTGCCTTTGTAACAAAAATAGAATCTCTACCAAGATGGTGAAAACCCGACAAACAGGCGCCACTTGTTTCAAAATGCTCCATCTATTAGCGCAATCTTGGTCTTTCCCAGCTTTCAATCTTGCTTTTATTTGTACATATTTCCCAGTTTGTTTCTGCATTCCTATTTTCAATAAGTCAGTTTGTACACCAATCAGCTCAAGCATTTGTATCCTATCAATGCTTAACACTTGGGGGTAATCAATGTCATATCCTATGGTCTCCAGTATACCTCAGACGAGTCATATCCAGTCAAGATCCTTTGAATCTTTATTCGAGTCAGTCAGTCAGTCTCCTCTCTAGAAAGGATTTTGCATCTACAACAATGCAATCAAACACAAACATTAACACAAAATGAAAACAATCTATGCTTCACATGCTTTTATCTCCTTGTATGCTTACTGATTCACATTGAGATTTTTGCATATTTTTTTCCCATGAGCTCTTTGATGATGTCCTTTACAGGATTTAGAGAGTGATGACTAGGGGCATAATCTTTTCTTTGTTTTCTTCTTGTATGTGAAAATCTAACAACTTTGCAAATTCTGGATTGAAATGGTGTCCAATTGTAAGAGCCTCTATCTTGAATTGGATGGCCATGTGTACCTCGACCATTGATACCCAGAAAATTCAAGGAAGTTTGATCTAACTATTATCTTTTTTGAGTGAGTTCTTTCTCCTATTGTGAAATGCGATCTTACCTAAGGATGTGAACAATAAAGGGTCACTACGGGTAATTCACATTGGATTTAGAATGATCTCTTGACTTCTTGATGTGTTTGTAATGCAAGGCATATTCAGGTCATCATGACATCTATGTTTTGATGCTTATACAAATTGCTATATCAAAATGGACATGATATTTAGGTCATCCTGGCGCTTATGCCTTGGTGCTTATATCTAATTCGACATTTTGAAAACAAAATCAATATTCATATGTCTATGGTTGTCTAGCCAGTGGGTGTTGTATTGATTCTTGAGCATAAAAATCAATATTCATATGTCTATGGTTTCATAACTAGTGGGCATTGTATTGATTTATCCAGTTACCTAAAAATTCAATGATGAGAATGACCGACACATGATCAGTGACTAGGTCCTAGGTCTTAGGTTTGCATATCTCTTTGCATTCTGCATGTTTGCATGATCTCACAAATTATTAAATTAAACTTAAATTCTTAAACGGTTCTTCAAAAATGCTAAAAACATATCATAAGAGTTGAATCTCACATGAAGGTTCCTCCAACGAAACAGCAAGTAGAATCCTTTTTCGGGATCAAAATCAAAATCTAAGATTGTTTATATTATTCACTACTTGCATAATCAACCTTCAATCATCAAAGAAATCCAGAATTCAACTTAACTGATTATCTTACATCAAACTATCAAATTTTCAACTTGGTTAACCATGGTCAAACCTAGTCAAACTTGGTCTCCAAGACCTCTAAACGATGCAGAATGCATTCCCAGACGTGTATAACCATTTCTCAAATCAATTAACATGCTTTTAAACTATAAACGCTAACTTTTCTTGTCAGATTTCAATTTTAATCCCGAAGGGGGCATGGCATTGCACATCATTCAAAGTCTATAACTCAATTATGTCAATCAATCTTTCCTCAGTAATCAAGACAACAACCACATCTAGTTGCTGATTCATCTAAAGTCCTCATTGCTTGGGGCAAATCTATCATCTCTTGGGGCATATCAGATTCATCTAGTATCCAAATCTATCTTGTAAACTGTATCAGCTTTTCGTAACTATTGGTTCATTAGTGTTATTTCCTTGGTTCTTCATAACTAATGGGTTCAGGATGTGATACCAATATGATTCATACAAGGACATTGAGGTCTAGAATCGGTCACTCACTTCTTTGCAATCATAAGGTTCAGAATCAAGCATTTTGGCACTTTTTCGTAATCACCAGTTCATTGTTGATATAGCTAGCATCATCTCAATTCCTGGTCATTCTGGGCTTGGGTCGGTATCTCTTTTTCAAATCTTTCAAATCAATTTCATGTATCTTTATCATACACAGACTATTCTTTGAACCACTACGCTTTGCACAGTGATTCAAAGATGGGCAAAATGTAATACCCCAAAAATGGGCTATAGGTTCATTAACCTCCTACATCTTCAATTCGAACGAAATCAACATTGAAGTCCTAACCTAAGGCACATCTGCACATTATCAAAATCCTAATTGATTTTATCATAAATTATGCATCAGGGAATATTCCTAGCAATATTCTTATTTATTCTAATTATCTTTAATTTAATTATTATTTGGCAATGAATCCTATTTATCCTAAAGTTTGATTAATTGAATATTGTGAATATTTAATTAATTAGATTAATACTGCCACTTAATTATTTAATTAGATTTAATTCTATTTATTCCTAATTAATATTGTTTTATTTGACAATAAATCAAATTTGCTAAAAATAATCAATTGAATTCTTATTTAATTGATTAAATTAAATTGTCAATATTTAATAATATAGTTTTGAATAAAAGTTTGATTAAAATAATTGATTAACCTACAAATCAGTTATTTTTAAATTTAAAATTAGTTAAGTTGAAGATAAATCACTTTATTTATTTAATTAATTCATGATTATTTGTGCACATTCAAAGAGCAGTTAAACTTTAAATCAGAAAATCAATTCAAGTTGTTATCTTTTTGAAACTCAACATCTATTTTGAGTTCAAAGTTGATCTAAACTTCTGATTTGAGTTAAAAAGTTGTTCTTGCATGATTTTATGAGTTATCTATTTCTAATTTCTTGTTAACTCAAAAATCAACCTGAGTTCATCAAGAGTGATTTATGACTTTTTCCATGCACCCTCAAGCCCTAGATTTCTATACAATCAAGGCTCAGCTCTTTACAAATCATCCATAGAATTTGCATACTTACTCTAGCGAATTGACATTAGAGGAATCATCAAGATTCTTGCGAATTAGCATTTTGTGAGATCAATCTTGTTTTCAATTCATTCTAGTTTCATATTTCATAGCATTGTTAGCTTAATTTTCATATCATTTCAATCCATTTAGATTAATTTATTATCAATTTTTCTCATCTTATTGCATCAAAAATTTAAAAAAATAGATTAATTTGCATTCATATTTTATTGCTTTCATCATTTAAATCCTTCATTTAGGTCTTCATTGTCACTAATCTCGGTCTAATCTAAGAATACCATACTCGCACCTACTAGAAGGTAGTAAATCACCTGGTTAGCTATATTGTTCTTATTTGCATATTTTGATTTTTGCTAACCTCTAATGTTTTACTGAAGTGTTGTGTCTATAGCTAGGTACAAAATTCACACACACACTAGTTACAAGAGAAACCAAACAATAGGAGATGGAGGAGTACCCCTTTATGGAAGGAATCCTATATGTGATGAAATCACTAGGAGGTTCAAATAAAAATGTTATTCCCGTTCTAGGAAGTGTCTAGAGGAGGGTAAAGTCCCCTTGGTGGAGAATCTGGGGAAGTCATTGGATTCAGTGTCTCAAATGATAGATGAGAAGGAAAGGATGACAATCTCTTGTGTATATGTGGCTAAAGAGAATAATGTAGCAATAATTAATTCTAATAATGGCTCGGATGGAGATATTGTGAGCTTCAAGGCTAAGGCCTCTCTAGACAAGATTGTGGATATGAGTTAGGTCACAACTAGGATCCCCACCTTAGCCTCTCCTAATGAGGTGGTGATCAAGGAGGTAACCAAGTCTATTATCCTCACACCTGAAAACAAGGCTTTTATAGCTGGAAAGTACTCTGATGTTAATGAAAGGTGGAAAACCCAAAGGAAGAAGACCAAAAGCATGAAGGCTCATGTAGGGGTGAAAAACAAACTTGGAAGACCATCTAAGAGGGCACAAAGACAAAAGGTTATAGTAAGGTAGATTTCTTGTGGTAGGTAGTTAACCCTAGATGCCAACCAAAAGATTGAAAAATGAAGTTCCTTTCATAGAAAATTAGGGGGATAAACAACCCCCAAAAGTAGTTCACTATTAAACAATACATTCTTGGTCATAAATTTAATATTTTACTATTGCAAGAAGTCAAGATGTCATTTCAAAATTTCTCCATGATTTTTGGTAGATTTTGGTCAAGTGCTTCATTATATTACTCAAAGGCTATTGGTGCCTCGGGATGGATTGCTATAATGTCAAATCCAAGTAAAGTTGATGGATAAGATCTTTTTTTCTCTAAGAATTATCTTGTTTTTACTTTTAAGATAGATATCTATTGCTTCCATTTCTTTAATATCTATGCCCCCAATATCTATTCAAGTAGGAAGATGATCTAGGATGATATTTTTTATTGCATCCATGAAGATCAAAATTCTAGATATATATTAGCAGGGGATTTCAACTCCCCTTTATTCCCCTCTGTGAAGTTGGGAGGTCTTATGGATTGCACTGATAGTATGAGTGATCTTTCTGACTTCATCAGCAAAATACACCTTTTTGACATGGAGCTTCAGGTAACCCCTTCACTTGGTCCAATACTAGGAAAGGTACTCATCTCATCCAAGTTAGGATAGATATATTTTTTATCTCCTTTACATGGGATATAGGAGTTAATACTACTCTAAGTTCTCTCCCTAGGACTGCTTATGGCCACAACCCTTTGCTCCTTCATTGGGATGATAAGCCTAACTCTAGTCCATTTCCCTTTAGGTATGAGATTATGTGGGCTGACCATCTAGAATTCAGAGATCATATTATAAGATGGAAGCCGGCCGCTATCTGTGGCTCATCTATGTATAGAGTTTCAAAAAAGTTGGAGCTTATTAAGAGGGAGGTGAAAGGATGAAATAAATCCATGTTTGGTGATATCTTCAAAAAGAAGAAAGATATCTTCTCTCAACTGGATAATATACAGAACCAAATGGTTGATGGGAATCTCTCTCAATCCTTACATATGGAGGAGGAGGAATGTAGAGCTAATTAGAAGGAGATCCTTACTAAAGAGGAAATCTACTGGAAACAAAGATTGAGAGTCCAAATGTTGAAAAAGGGTAACCAAAATTATACCTTCTTCCATAGAATTACTAGCAAGCATAAAAAATAAATACAATCAAATATTTACTAGATGAGAATGGGAAGGTCACGGATTATGCCCAACTTGGTTAGGTTGCTTCCTCTTATTTCATGCAGATGTACTTAGATAGTAGTGAAAAAAAATTTATTGAGCTACAAGATTGTCTTTTGAGTCATCTCTCGGTTGCTATTAGTGATGAAAATAATGGTCTTCTCCTTTCCCCAGTCTCTGAAGATGAGGTCAAGGTGAACATTTTTTCCATGGATTCCTACAAATATTCAGGGTCAGATGGGTTCCCCCTTGTCTTCTTCCAATAATTTTGGGAAATCGTCAACTTTGATGTTACTAGGGATATGAGGAACTTCCTTAGGATGAGAAATTTGTTAAAGAAGTTGAATGACACTTACATTGTTCTTGTCCCTAAATCTTAGGACCCTAAAAGTAAGACTAGTTCTAGGTCAATCAGCTTATGCAATACCATGTACAAGATATTCACAGAGGTGTTGGTGAATATACTAAAACCACTTTTGGTTAAGTTTATCAACCCCAATCAAAAGGGGTTTAACCCAAGGAGGTAAATGCTAGATGCTACAATTACAACACATGAGATAATTCACTCCATGGATAGATGTAAAGACCTAGGTATGGATTTTAAACTAGACATCTCAAAATCATATGATAAAGTGAACTGGTGTTTTTCTATAGAAGAATTTTCTGCTTTCTGTTCTCAACAATTACAACTCCCTAGCTGATCTAGATGGATGCGCTTGTTAGATATGTAGTGATCCATCTATCTATAGAGAGAGGAATTTATTCTTGACATCTGGAAGCAAGTGTGTGCATATTCAGGGTGTACTTCTCTATAAGGTTCTCTTGAAGCTTGGGTTTTGCCAAAGGTTTTTTGAAATAATTAGGGAATGTGCAAAAATTATTTGATTTTCTATTCTTGTGAATGGGGTTCCTTGGGTATATTCAAGGCTATTAAAGGCATTAATTAGGGTGATACCTTGTCCCCCTACCTATTCATTATGGTTGCAGAAGTCCTTCATTGCAATGTAATGAACCTGGCCTATATGGGTAGAATCTAGGGAGTTAAGTCTGCTTCTACTATCCCCCCTCTGTGTTACAAGAGTTTGTAGGTGATACCTTTCTCTTGGTAAATCCTTAGTTGTAGAGGATAGAGAATAGAAAAATGTTCTTGGTGCTTATGCTAGAGCTTCAGGCCAATATATCAATTATAATAAAAGTAGTATATATTTTCTCAATACTCAAGATGATCTTCAATCTAAAATTCTCAACATCCTAGGTTGTTAATATGCTAGCCTCTGAAGCACTTATCTTAGTCTTCCCCTCATGGTCAAGGAAGTTACCTAGAAATTTTGAAACGCTATCATCTAAAGAATCCAGAGAAAACTAGCTAGTTGAAAAGAAAAACTTTTGAGCAGTGGTGGAAAACTTCAAATTCTCTTTGCCTCCCTCTAGGGCATCTATACGTACTTCCTTTCTATTTTTAAGATCTTTGGGTCTATGGTTGATAAACTAGAGAAAATCCAAAGAAAATGCTTTTGCACAAGTGTTTAGGAGAAAAAAAGAATGGCTCTAGTGAATTGGGACATGGTCTATCTTTCCGAAGATTAGGGGGCCTTGGAATCTACAAGATTACCAACTTGAATAAAGCCCTGATTACAAAAGATGGAACCTTGTGGTTTGTATTGTAGATTGGTGAAAAACTATGGAAACAAAATCAATCAATAGACACTTTAATAGAGCCCTTGATGCCCAAGATCTTCCCTCTAGCTCAAAAATCTAGAACAACATTCTCAAATGTAGGACCCTCTTGAGAGTTGGATTAAAATGGTAAATGGGGAATGGAAGAAATATTATATCTTGGGAGGAGAATTGGATTCAAGAAAATCCTCTTGGGGATGGGTGGTTCTACCTTCTAAAGGGTAGGCTAGAAGATCCTCTTGGATAGTACATTATGGACTATGTGGACCTTGGACGGAAATGAAAGAACTTGGCTCATTATTTCAGGGATAGACTTGATTTTTCTATTAGAATTGGGGATTTGCAATACATCTTAGATAGCCTTAGGATCCCTATATTCACTAGAGAAGATAATATTGTCTAGACTAAGACTCAATCAGGTGCTTTCACTATCAAATAATCTTACAACCTATTGTTAAAGAACCAAGGTGATCCAAACTCGTGGAGAAAAGTATGGAACTCGTAGCTAATTCTAAAAATCACTTTTTTCTAGTGGGTTGTGATGCGTGGGAAAATCCTGACATGGAATAATCTTGTGAAGAGGTGTTTCTATCTCACCAGTAGATGTGTTATGTGCAAAATTGCTAAGGAAATCATCCACCACTTGTTCATTCATTGTCAATTTGTTGCCCACACTTGGAAAAAGATTTTTCACAAGTTTAGTCTTCAATGGGTCTTTGGGTGGAACATACAATAGCTCATTAATGATTTTTTCCTCCCTCTAATCATCCTCTCATCATGCAACTGTGGAGGTAGATCCCTCCTCATGTCTATTGGAGCATTTGGAAAGAGAGAAACAACAAGATTTTCAAGGATATTGTTATTTCTCCAAACAACACCTTCCTCTCTTGTAACAAGTTCTTGCCTGAGAAAATATCGATAGCCAATTGGAAAATCCCTATTTCCCCTCCCTCATCTTTGGATAGATCAAGTTATCAATGTTGGAATCTCTCTCAGGATTTTGTTAGATATGATCATTCCAAAAAAATCGCTACACAAAACATTGTTTGGAAGGCCCCCCATTTGCACTGGCAAAAAATAAATTTGCATGGCACTGCCAATCTAGGTATGGAGGATGGAGGTAGATTTAAAATAGACCATGAAGGTAAATTGATTGTCTCTTTCTCGGGCCATTTAAATTATCATAATGTAAACCAGGTGGAGGGAATGGCTCTCCTTTGGAGTCTCAAAATTGTTATTTCAATTGGTATTAGGTACCTTGAGATTGAAGGGGACTCAAAACTTATCATCGAAGCTACCTGTGGTTATTCTTCTGTAAGTTGGAGGGTTGATGAAATTATTAGGGATATAAGAATTCTTATGTCAAGATTGGATGGATTCACCCTAAAATATATCTATAGAGTGGGAAATGTGGTGGCTGACTCCTTGGCTACTTTGGGATTGTGTCAAAATAGCTTAAGATGTTGGAGAGATGTGATTCTACTTCCTTATACTACTAAATACTACTAAGTTTCTTTTAAGATGGGAAGAATATGATGCCACTATCAATAATGATTTTTGCATTTGCTTTATGTTTTCTTTGGGTTAGTTCTCTTAGAGCCATAGGGTATAATCTAAACATTACCCCTTATTTAAATTTAAATTTAGTACTCATGTCTAAAATACAAGTGTAATTTCCCCGTCATTAAATAAATAATAATATTTTTGTTTGGGTCCTGATTGATTTAGTTTATCTCAAGCCCATATTTTAATCTGGCATAGGTGTAGTTGTTGTTGGAGATTTTCCAACAAGCTAGTGCTGACTGTATGTTTGTCATTGATGATAACATATGGTAAGTAGTATGTGTGGAATACTTATGTAGTGATCTTTGAGTATATGTAGCATGGACATGTTATCAACATGATATCATGGATGCAGAGATTAATTATTAGTATAGATAGTTATGTAGCAGCTTGTGTCAGCAGTGTTCCTGACAGAGTTATAGGCAATGTTCTGTGAGTGATTGTCTGTATAGTTATCATGAAGCCTTGCACATTTGGATATATGATGGAGATAAGTTAGTGTTGCTCCATTCATGGATGCAGAGTCTGATATGTAGTAGAAATGAAGTTATGCAGTCGCTATTCTCCAGTTGTAGTTTCATGTGTTTATCCAAAAGAGCCGACAGAGATTATATTGGTATAGGAGTTGCACCTATCATTTCAGTATGTGTGCTTGAATTAGTGATTAGAGAAGAGTTAAGAATGTTTGGTTAAGAGTGCATTAATTAATTTAGCATGAGGAGAAAGTATCAGTTAATTTGGTAGAGCCGATAGTGTGTAGCGTGCGTTTGCACTTATTGATTTGGATAGGTCCCAGTTTGTGTTGCGTGCTTAGTAGAGCCAATAGAGATGTTATTGGAGATTTTTATTGTTTCTCTAATATGATTTCAAGATGGTTCTAATAGGCTAACTTGATTATATCATTTAAAGGAAAGATACTTATAGCCGGTCATTTGTGATCACTAGAAGCATGGCACAGAGATAAAAGAGAAGAGTAGAGAAGAGAGTGTGAAGTGTTGTGTCATCAAGAAGAGGTCTATGTGATGGAGAAGATTGAATGTTCTATTCATTGGAACTGATCAAGACAACAAGTCTACCTCGCAGTTCACCAAGATCTAGATATAGTGTGTATCTGTTATTCAGAAGGTTGCAGCCTTCACCCCTTTGAGTAGTGAGCTCTCAGACAGTGCATCCTCACCCCTAATAGGTTCAATCATAAAAGACTCCTAATAGGGTCTGACCTTTGACCAGGTCACTGTACTTATTGCATTGTAAAGACCAACTCCTAACAAGGTTGTAAGATCTTCTAACAAGGATCATGATACACTAGTACAATTCATTAGTGGGTGTCAATTCCCACCAGGGTTTTTACCTGTTTGGGCTTCCCCATAACCAAAATATTGGTATTGTTTTCAAGTTTTCTTTCATTGTGTTTATGCTTAATATTTAAGTATACTTAATTGGATAAAAAATTGAAACTTGTAGATAACTAATTCACCCCCCCCTCTCAGTTATCTCTTGGGACTATTCCTAACAATCGGTATCAGAGCCAAGTGCCTCAAAGAGAAAGTTTAATAGCTTGAGGTTGATCAGATGGCGTTCTTTAGAAAAGATAGTCCTAAGTTTGATGGAGAGAACTATCCTGATTAGAAGAACAAAATGGTGACACATTCATAGTGCATTGCTTTTGAAGTTTTTGAAGTGGCTATCAAAGAAGTTAAGATCCCCTCTCTAGAAGACCTTGCAAAGGAAGATGCTACTAGCAAGAAAAATGATGTGTTCCATCATAACACAATAGCCAAAGAAGCCCTTATCAGTGCTTTATCTGATAGTGATTTTTCAGAGTTAAAGAAAGTAGACATAGCCTACAAGATATGGAAGCACCTAAAAGACATGTTTGAAGGAGATACACAAGAAAAGAATGCAGGTAGAAAGACATGGAAGAAAAGATAGAATGCATTAAAGATGCTACCTGAAGAAAACATCAGAGCTTACAACCAAAGGATTAATGAAGCAGTTGCTGGAATCAGGAACAATGGTGGAGAGATCTCGGAGGAAGACATTATGGATAAGTTGATGACTACTCTTACAACAGAGTATGAAAACAAGATCAACATCCTTGATGAGACCATGCAGCTTACAAAAAATTTCAAGAGAGAGACCTTGATCAACAAAATTTCATCTCTTGAGATTTCAAGATTGAAAACAAAGCCTAATAGTGAGACAGCCTTCAAAGCATTAGTCCATGGTAAGAACTCTTTAAACACTTCTAGTAATTTTGATGATGAAGATGAAGATAAAGAGATAGATGATATTATTGCTATGATTTCTAAGAAATAAAGAAAAGGAAAAGGAAAAGGAAAAGGAAAAGGAAAGTATGAAGGTCAGTTACCATTCAAATGTTTCTCATGTAATAAGATTGGTCACTTTGCATCTAAGTGTCCTACAAGAGTTAAGAAATTTAGTACTAACTACAAGCCTAAGTATACAAAAGAATGTTACTATGCTGGTGATGGAGTTTTTGATGATGATTTAGATGAAGATGAAATTGGATTCATTGTCATTATGGAGAAGATGTATGATGAGATGGATCGTGAAGATGAGAAAAAAGAACAAGAGCTAGCATTGAATTCACAAGCAGACATAAGGATAGATTGGATTATAGATAGCGGTTGTTCACATCACATGACAGGTGATAAAGATAGATTTTTTCATCTAGACAAATACAAAGGTGTCATGGTTAGATTTGGAGACAACACACCTAAACCTATCATTGGTAGAGGAGCTATCACATTGGATGAAAAGAACAACACTGATGATGTTCTTTATGTAGATGGTTTGCAGCATAACCTTCTTAGTGTTGGGAAATTTCTTGAGTGGTTATATATTGGAGTTCAAAGACAACAAGTGCATCATTAACAATAAGGATGGTGTAATGATTGCATCAGGTTCAAAGACTAAAGGTAATGTGTTCTAGCTTAATTCAGAAGCAAGTTGTTTTGTTGCTAAAGTAGATGATAGTTGGCTATGGCATAAAAGACTATGTCATATCAATTTTGATAACATAGTAAAGATAAGCAATGTAAAGGCAGTGAGAGATATACCTAGCATAGAAAAGCCAGTTGATACTATTTGCAGGGAATGTGTGATGGGAAAGCATGTGAGGAATTCATTCAAAAGCAAGCATAATTCAATAGAGAACAAGTTGGATCTGATTCATACATACCTATGTGGACCAACTCAAACAAGATCATACTATGGTGAAAGGTATTTCATTTTGTTTTCTGATGATTATTCTAGAGTGATGTGGGTTGCATTCTTAAAAGATAAGTCAAAAGCATTTGAGAAGTTCAAAATATTCAAAGCTGAGGTTGAGAATGAATTTGGACTAAAGATCAAGTGTCTAAGATTGGATAGAGGAGGAGAATTCACCTCTGATAGATTCTATGAGTACTGTGAAGAACATGGCATAAAGAGACAGTTGAATGCACCTAAAACCCCTCAGCAGAATGGGATTGTAGAGAGAAGGAACGGGATCATCCTTGATATAGTGCGCACCATCATGATTGAAGGAAAAGTTGTACACACCTATTAGAGAGATGTGGTCAATACAGCAGTCTATACCATCAATAGAATACAATTGAGGCCTGGTGTGGACAAGACACATTATGAGCTATGGTTTGGTAATGTTCCCATAGTGAAATACTTCAGAATCTTTGGAAGCAAGTGCTACATCAAGAGGGATGAAGAAATAAGAAATTTTGATGCAAGAAGGGATGAAGAAAGATATCATGATTATGAAGCTATGATTGAAGAAGAACCCAGTCCTTCCACTAGTGATACAATTGTTGAAGAAATGTTTGACAGTATTGATGTATTATTCAATGACCCTAAAACAAGTGAAGAATAAACTCAGAAGGAAGATGAGTCAGTATCACCTAAAGTTCCAAATTTTACATCTACATATCACTCTAAGGATGACATCATTGGAGATCAGAGCGGAAAAGTCACAACAAGATCAAAAGCAAAGAGTTCAGCGAGCAATGAAATGGTATGTCTACTATCTCAGATTGAACCTTTAAGTGTTGAAGATGCATGTAATGATTCAGATTAGCATGATGCTATGAAAGGAGAAATAGATCAAATTACTAAGAATGATACTTGGGAACTGGTCCTAAGACCTAGTGATTGTATGCACCCTAAAATGGTCACCTAGACTTTGGGCCCCCATTCAGTAATTTATCAAATCCTTGAATCAATATTTTCAAAAATCAGCATTTTATCAATTATATCAATTTCTTTGATCAAGTCCTATTTTATCATTTTCTATTATTTGCCTAGGGCTAACCATTTTATCCTAAAGTCTTTATTCAATTAAAAGGAATATTTCCTCCCCTTTTATTAAATAAAAAGCCCCCACTTTTCCTCTTATCCTAAGTTGCACAAATAAAGCATTATTCTTATTTTATAAAAAGAGAAAAAGCATTTTTTGTCTCATATGAACACAAAAGTCAACTCTTATTTTCTCATTGGAGGATATTTGTGCACATGGATTGCTCCTCTTTCAAGCTCCACCCTTGATTAAATATTTTGCCTCTTAATCTCCATGGTCCATTCTTTCTCATTTCCTATAAAAGAAGAGCTCTCTTCCTCATTCTCATATGCATTTTTGAATACTAATGTTATGCTACAGGTTTTCTAGGTCACTTTGGAGCTTTTGAAGATTTGGAGCATTCTTGGCTTTTGCATCTACATTCCATTCTTAGTTTCATTTCTTGCATCTTAGTTTCATTATCATGGCATTCATAGCTTAGTTTCCTTTATGCTTTAGATTACTTCATCTAGCTTAACTAGGAAGGCTTTGTAATACTTGCATCTTTCCTTTCATAGTTTAGTTTGTACTTTCATTTCCATAGCTTAGCTTGCACTTTCATTCATAGTATAGCATTGCATTGCATTTCATAGTCATTCTTGGGGATATTGGAATTCTTTCCCTTGTCTTCATTTGAATCTCTCATTGTGTGGTTGACTAGCAAGGTCATTATCTTAATAGCTCTAGATGAGAGTAAACTTAAAATAATCTTGCAACTCCATACATAGAGAGCTCTAGGTCACTTTCTAAGGTTTCCCTTTCATGGATTCCCTTGGATGTAATGACTTAGAGAAGTGCACTACTTGAGTGTGTACAGTGATAAGAATGTGATTGGAACAAAGTGGATATTTAGGAACAAGATGAATGAAGATGGTACGATAGTAAAGCAAGGTTATTATGTAAGGGATATGCACAAAGAGAAGGTATTGATTATTCAGACACATTTACACCTGTAAGAAGATTAGAAGCTACTAAGAAATTTCTAGCTTATGCAACATTCAAAAACTTCAAAGTTTATTAGATGGATGTTAAGTCAGCATTCTTAAGTGGAGAGTTAAAAGAAGAAGTATACATTGAGCAGCTAGAAGGATTCACCCTATTATACATGCCTGATATGGTATGCAGATTGAAGAAATCCCTTTATGGACTTAAGAAAGCCCCTAGAGCTTGGTATGAGAGACTTGATGGATATCTAACAAAAATTGGATTCAAGAAAGGAGCAGTAGATTGTAATCTATTCATAAGAGAGACATCTAAAGGTTTACTACTTGTAGCTATATTTGTTGATGACATTATCTTTGGGGGTAATGACAAACTTAGTGCAGAATTTGCTAAGGAGATGTAGATAAAATTTGAGATGAGCATGATTGGACCTATCAAATACTTTTTGGGATTAAATGTGCAGTAGATAGAGAAAGGTATTTTCATTAATCAGTCTAAATATGTGACAGAGATATTGAAGAAGTTCATGATGGATGATTGCAAGCCAGTGGGTGCACCTATGATAGTAGGATGCAAGCTTACAAAAGAAGATGATTCTCCAGTAGTAGATACAAAATTGTACAAGTCTATGATTGGTAAACTCATATATCTTACTCAAACTAGACCTAATATTTCTAATGCAGTTGGCATAGTTGGAAGATTTTTAGAAGAGCCTAAACAAAGTCACCTCATGGCAATAAAGAGAATATTCAATTATCTACAGGCACTATAGATTATGATCTATGGTATCCTAATTCAGATAATGTTGAGCTTCATGTATATACAGATGCAAATTGGGTAGGATGCGTGGATGATAGAAAGAGTACATCAAGAGGAGCAGTATTACTTGGTGATAGACTAGTCACTTGGACAAGCAAGAAGCAGAACTGTATTTCTCAGTCAACAGCAGAAGAAGAGTATGTTGTAGCAACCTTGAATTGTTCTATAATTGTTTGGATCAAATTGATGATAAAGGATTTTGGAATTCAGATTGATTATCCTATTGTTATTCATTGTGATAACACTAGCACTATCAACATGTCAAAGAATCCTATGATGCATGCAAAGACAAAGCACATTGAGATTAAGTATCACTTCCTAAGAGAGAAAGTAGCTGAAAAAGAAGTTAAGTTGGATTTTGTGAGTACTAAAGATCAGTTAGCAGACATATTCACAAATCCTTTACCGAAGGATACTTTTTAGTATCTCGAGGAGAAGCTAGGAGTAATTCCCTTCCCTGATTCTTCTTAGAGAAAGAGGAAAGAGCATCAGTCCTCAGTGACTAATGGATGCTTGACTACTCTACTTCAGGAGTAGTATCGGTGCTTAAATGTTTGGCACCCTTTTCCATTGATGTCAAAGGGGGAGTAGTATATAGTCATGAAAAATAGTAGTAAAGGGGGAGTACACACAGAATTAAGAAGGAATAATATGTAGTAGCAAGGGGTAGTAGTATTCAGTCATGGAAGCAGTTCAAATTGAGGAAATGGAGAATATTAAATAATATTGCAGTAGATGGAGGATTCATCATTGGGGGAGTTTTGATGAGGATATGGATAATGTTATAAAAGAATTGTTCATTTGGATTGGAGGTATTTTTCATTCCATATGTTTCCATCAATGCCAAAGGGGGAAATTGTTGGAGATTTGCCGGCAAGCCAGTGCTGACTGTATGTTTGTCATTGATGATAACATATGGTAAGTAGCATGCATGGAAAACTTATGTAGTAAGCTTTGAGTATATGTAGCATGGACATGTTATCAGCATGATATCATGGATGCAGAGGTTAATTGTTAGTACAGATAGTTATGTAGCAACTTGTGTCAGCAGTGTTCTTGACAAATTTATAGGTAGTGTTCTGTGAGTGATTGTTCATACAGTTATCATGAAGCCTTGCACATTTGTGATGGAGACATATTAGTGTTTCTCCATTCATGGATGTAGAGTCTGATATGTAGTATAAATGAAGTTATGCAGTCGCTATTCTCCAGTTGTAGTTTCCTATGTTTATCCAAAAGAGCTGACAGAGATTATATTGGTATAGGAGTTGCACCTATCATTTCGGTATGCGTGCTTACATTAGTGATTAGAGAAGAGTTAAGAATGTTTGGTTAAGAGTGCATGATGTAATTTTTCTTGAGGAGAAAGTATCAGTTAATTTGGTAGAGCCGACAGTGTATAGCATGCGTCTGCACTTATTGATTTGGATAGGTCCCAGTTTGTGTTGCGTGCTTATTAGAGCCAACAGAGATGTTATTGGAGATTTGTATTGTTTCTCTAATATGATTTCAAGATGGTTCTAACAGGATGACTTGATTATATCATTTAAAGGAAAGATACTTATAGCCGGTCATTTATGATTGCTAGAAGCATGGCACAGAGATAAAAGAGTAGAGCAAAGCAGAGAGTGCGAAGTGTTGTGTCATCAAGAAGAGGTCTATGTGACAGAGAAGATTGAATGTGCTATTCATTGGAACTAATCAAGAGCGTAGGTCTACCTCATAGTTTACCAAGATCTAGATATAGTGTGTATCTATTATTCAGAAGGTTGCAGCCTTCACCCCTTTGAGCAGTGAGCTCTCGGACAATGCATCCTCACCCCTAATAGGGTCAATCATAAAAGACTCCTAACAAGGTCCAACCTTTGACCAAGTCACTGTACTTATTACATTGTAAATATCAACTCCTAACAGGGTTGTAAGATCTTCTAACAAGGATCATTAGACACTAGTATAGTTCATTAGTGGGTGCCAATTCCCACCGGGGTTTTTACCTATTTGGGTTTCCCCGTAACCAAAATATTGGTGTTGTGTTCAAGTGTTCTTTCATTGTTTTTATGCTTAATGTTTAAGTATACTTAATTGGATAAAGAATTGAAACTTCTAGATAACTGATTCACCCCCTCCCCCTCTCAGTTATCTCTTGGGACTATTCCTAACAGTTGTTGTCATGTCGACTCTATTTGTGCACCCTCGCGACTTGTTTGATGGGTATTTATGATCAGTGTGTAGGATGTATTTCTCATGTTGAGTTTTGATATTTTATTTGTAATTGTGAATTAATTCATGTTGGGATTCTATTGGTTGTCATTTCAGAGGTGAAAGATCCTCCCTATTTGGTATTCGCAGTTTTGGTGGGATTCAACCCTCATCCTATTCTGCTTGTTCTGTTGTATTAGGTCTGGAAAATTCAAAGTACTATCAATAAAGTTTCCTTGCAAATATATTTGGCTTGCATCTTTATTTTGTGTCTGAATCCCTTACATCATGACATCACATTTAATTGATGACACACCAGGTGAAGGGAAGAGGGACATTGCATGACCTTATTGCAGGCATTTTCAGCCACCTTATGGCCTTCAAATCAACTCCCTACGAACTCTCTTCCATTATGTATTGTCTTCTTGTTGATACCGTATGACTTCCTTTCCATCACCGTGCGGCCTCCGTACGGTCTTTTTTACAAACATCATACGACCTCCATCACTTATGTATGACCTTTCATATAAATGTATGCACCCTAAAATGGTCACCTAGACTTTGGGCCCCCATTCAACAATTTATCAAATCCCTGAATCAATATTTTTAAAAATCAGCATTTTATCATTTATATCAATTTCCTTGATCAAATCCTATTTTATCATTTTCGATTATTTGCCTCGGGCTAAGAATTTTATCCTAAAGTCTTTATTTATTTAAAAGGAATATTTCCTTCCCTTTTATTAAATAAAAAATCCCCCACTTTTCATCTTATCCTAAGTTGCACAAATAAAGCATTATTCTTATTTTATAAAAGGAGAAAAGTATTTTTTGTCTTATATGGACATAAAAGTCAACTCTTATTTTCTCATTGAAGGATATTTGTGCACATGGATTTCTCCTCTTTGATGCTCCACCCTTGATTAAATCTTTTGCCTCTTAATCTCCATGGTCCATTCTTTCTCATTTCCTATAAAAGAAGAGCTCTCTTCCTCATTTGCATATCAACTTTTTATGCTAATGTTATGCTGTAGGTTTTCTAGGTCACTTTGGAGCTTTTGAAGATTTGGAGCATTCTTGGCTTTTGAATCTACATTTCATTCTTAGTTTCATTCATGCATAGTAGCTTCATGTTTATGCTTTCATAGTTTAGATTTCCTTTCAAGCTTTAGAGTAACTCATCTAATTTAACTAGGAAGGCTTGGTAATACTTGTACTTTCCCTTTCATAGCATAGCTTGTACTTTCATTTCCATAGTGTAGCTTGCATCTCTCATTTCTAGCTTGCATATTCATCTTAATCTAGTTTGCATTTGCATTTCATAGTGATTCTTGGAGATATTGGCATTCTTTCCCTTGTCTTCATTTGAATCTCTCATTGTGTGGTTGACTAGCAAGGTCATAAGCTTAATAGCTCTAGCTGAGAGCAATCAAATAATCTTGCAACTCCATGCATAGAGAGCTCTAGGTCACTTTCTAAGGTTTCCTATTCATGGATTCCCTTGGATATAATGACTTAGAGAAGTGCACCATTTGAGTGTGTACATTTTTGGTGCCCACCGTGGGGCAGAGCATTATTATTTTGTCTTTCATTTCATGCATTTTCTAAAAAATTTCATTATAGTTTAGCATCATTTTTGGCTCTCTATTTTTCTATCTTAGAGTGTCGTGCGACAGTTTTCCAGTGTCGTGTGACAGTTTCTTGTGTAGCAGGGTGACACTTTACCAGTTAAAAGTGTTGCATTGTTTGACAAATAATATCGCGCTGCTTAGTATATTCTGTCACTTGTAGGTTAGCAAACTATCGCACGGAGATAAACTGTCACCCCACTATACAGTGAAGTGTCGCGCAACATTTCTAGTGACTGTAATGTCACTTGTACCTGATAGTGAGTTATTTCTTGGTTATTTTTTTGCTAAGTTTTGATCCAATTAGCTTGCTGGTTTGATTCACTGTGGTTAGGCAGAGTTTAGTTGCAGATTTCATTTGGATTTTGGATTTTGCTAACCTTGTGGGCCTAACAAGTTTTTCTTGTAGGTACTCTCATTTCTTGAAATATTTTGCCAAAAGAACACATGTCAAAGCTTCAAATGCACAAGGGTTACTAACAATTTTTGTAGGGCTGCCCAAAGCATAAAAACCCAATCAAGTGCTTGTTGTTTATTTCATTTTCAAGTGTGGCAATTACTAGTTGTTTAATTTCATAGGAACATAATATCTTGTTGTAGGAATTATTGGGTGGTAGGAGAAGTATGCTCTTCACCCTTGTGGTGAACCAAAAAATCTTGACCCATCTTTAGATTTTGAAAGCAAGAGGGTAATTGAACATTTGCTTGGAGTGTTTGGGAGAAAGCTTTGGGATAAGGGAGTATGCTCTTCACCCTTGTGGTGAAACAAAATCCTTGAATCTCATAAGTTGATCCATTCTTTGTTTAGATCTTTAGAATCCTTTAGCGTGCCTGCTCTTGAGAAATCAAGAGGAACGACCCAAGTGGGGACAAGCTTATTGTCAGCTATTCCAACCCACTATAAACTCAAGGCTATCAAGGACACAAAACCTTGGTAGATGTAGTGCTTGTCTTCACTTGATGTGAGTACTTATGGGATTGTGACCATGAGGAAAGTATTGAGCAAGAATGCTTAAGGTACTCTTGAGGCCGTGAGATCCGTTACTTGTTGCAAGGTAAGGAGTCCCTTTGGGGAGCAAGAGGGGTACTATGAACGGAAGCCCTTACTAAGAACCATAGATAGAGGCCACCCTATTTTGTTGCTTAGCTTCTTGGTGCAAGGATTGATCCAAGTGGAATAACCCGGATCACCCTAAGATTACTCACCATCTGTGTTCCTTTGGTTGTGTCATTGGCACTTCCATGACAAAGCCAATATCTATTGTGGGTAACCACTTTGTGTGAGGCAATGGGACATCAAGTGTGGGCCAAGTTGTTAAGTATTGAGCCATTGTCTTTTTAGGCTAAAAATTGCTTGAAGTGTTCTCATTGTGATATACCCGAGTAAACGTTCTTGAACAACAAACATCACGGTAGCATTCATAGGATTTTATTGCTTTGATATCACAAGTGCTTATCTTGGAAAGGTTGCTTTTGCCCTTGTTTCAAGTATTTTATGACATGTTTGATCACCTACTATTTGCAAACCTGTCAATTTACTGCTATCACTGTGATTGAGATTGAAAAAATCAACCCCCAAACTGAAATTTTGAACAAACAGTCCTTAAAACTAAGATTTTGCACTTCACTGGTCAAAGAGTCATATGACACTGAAATAGTATCACCCCCTTTACTAAGAAATATCATGTGATAGTTCGCTACTGGAAGACTGTCGCACTGTTTGCTGGAAACCGTCACCCAGGTTGCCTGGAAACTGTCGCCCTGCTTAGAGTGAAATATCACCTGCTGAGAAACTGTCGCCCTGTTTGCCTGGATACTGTCACACAGAGTCTCTTTGCTACCTGTCAGATTTATGAAATTTTTAGTCTTTTCCTTAGTTGACCATATTTTAGAAGGTGACCTTCTCTGCTGCTAGAGACCTGTTTTACCTTAGGTTCCTGATTTTAGACCCCTTGAATTACTATTCTTTGATTTTCAAAGTAGTCTTGTTTGACATCGATAAGTTGGGAATTATCCTCGTTGAAAAAGTATACCTTTAGATTCTTTGGTAACACGCTTGGAGAATTTTAGTGCTCTTTTGTCCAATTCACTTCCATCAAAATTCAGATTTGAGTTCAATTACATATTTGGTTAAATCCTCTTTCTTGGCCCATATGTGTTAGGATACTTATCCTTTTATTATGCACCTCTATGGTAGGATTGGGTTACACCTTTAAACAAATTTCTATCTTACCACCTCTTTTTGGACAATTGAACACTTTTACTATCCTTGTTTGGTATTGACATTTCATAAAGTCTCCTTATCACCAAGGGTTTTGTACTTTCATGTTAGTTATGACAAGATACCAAGTTATTCAAGGGAAATGACCTCAAGTTGTCTTCAATCAGTTGCCCTTAGTTAAAACTTGTCAACAGTGAAAGGGAAAAGAGCCCCTTTTTGATGAATCCCCTAAGAGTGAGTCTACAGTTTGGTTTGACCCAAAGAGAAATTCTAGCAAATTGGGTACCTCTTTAGCACCCTCTCAATCAAATATGGACATGAGCTACACTTTGACTAGGAGACAAAGAGAAGCAATAGATCAAACTCTTGATGACATTTTTCAAAGACATAGGAGTAACATGTCATTCAATGATGACAATCAACCTGAATCACCTCCTATTAATTCAAGATATCTAGATGCGCATCAATGAGCCGAAAGACACTATGCACAAGCTCATCAAGATGCATGGTCACAACATGAGGACCAAAACAACCAATCTTGTGATGCTCATGTGAACGCAGCTAACTTATTCAACCGTTCAAGACCAAGCTCTCCACTAAAAACAACCACAAGATATACAAGTGAGAGGCTAAAAATTATCGAGCGAGAAAAACAAGCCTTCTTAAATGAACAAGCTGCAAAAGAAGAAAGATTTAGGCTCCTAGAGGAGGAACAACGAGCCTTGTTAGACATAGAGAGAAGAGCCACACAAGAAGAACAAGATAGGCTCCTAGCCCAACAACTTAATGCACAATTCAACAATAGGGGTACCAACAGTGGGACCAACTCCCCACCATCTACTCACTTGGGCAGCCCACGAGGCAGAAAATATTCAAGGTCACCATCAAGATCTCCTAGTCCTAGAGGAAGGACATTACAATATGCTCACTATAGGAGACAAATGCCTCCTAGGAACTCAAGACAACCCTCCCAATGAGCTCTTCATGGCTCTCAACATGGAGGAACTAGTGCAAATTATGAAGCTCAAGACTTTATGAGAATGCAACAAGAACCACTTTTCCAACAATATGTGGAAAAATATGTTGAGCAAAATAAAGATAAGTTCCTAGAGAACCTAATCAACAAGGGTGCGAGGGTCCCTTATAAATTTGATGTGGATAGGAAAATAAAGAAACAGAGTCCCTCACAAGAGGAAGAGATTAAGCAAATCAAAAAGAATATGGAGAAGATGATGGCTCCCAAGAGTTCCTTCAACCTTGATTCTATTTGTCCTAACCCTTTTGATAAGAGTGTGGGCATGATGGATTTTCCTAGGAAAATTTAGTTTCCCCAATATGACAAATATGACGGTAATGGTGACCCACATGATCATGTGCGTCAATTTTATACCATGAGTTTTGAATTTCACCATGAAGATTCCTATCTGATGAGATTATTCCCAAGGAGTCTAAAAGGTCAAGCTATAGAGTGGTTAACATAACCCCTCCCGTCAAAACTTTTAAAGAACTGGTTCATAGATTTGTGCAACATTTTACCTACAACTTATCAAGATCAGTCACCATGCTCGATTTGTGTAATTTGAAATAGAATCAAGGGGAATCTTTTGTTACATTTTTACAAAGGTGGAGACGATTATGCTCCCGATATTCTAGGACAATTCCTAAACAGGAGAGAATTGATATCATTGTGAGAAATTTAGTACCTGAGATGCGGTATGAGGTTCGAAAGATGGTCTTTGATTCATTCGACACCATGGTCGAAACCGCATGTAGAATAGAGGATGTCTTAAAAGAGCAAGGTATTTTGGCTAAACAACATAATAACAACAATAGTCAAAATAATAACAACCATCATAAGGACAAAGGCAAGAACTCACACTGGAATAAAAATAAGCAAGTAGTCAATGATGGAGTTGTTGACTCTAACCAACCAAAGGATCAAGGTGTCCTTCATTTATCTAGTGCAGTTCAAGCTATGAAGCTTAATACATCCTCTAACCAAGAAGAGAATAAACAAAGATATCAAGAAAGACCTAAAAAGGAGAAGCGTTAGTTCTCTAAGCTCGGGGATTCTTATGAACATGTTTTCAAAACACTTATTGATAACAATCTTGCACAACCACAAGATCCAGCAAAATTTCACATACCTGACATTAAGCCATATTGGTGGAATGAAAAAGCTTACTGCATATTTCATAATGGCATTGGACATGACATAGAGCACTGCTGGAAACTTAAACATCTCATTCAAGATCTTATTGAAAATGACAAACTTCAGATTGAAGGATTGAAGACCAATGCAGATCATAAAGCGTTTAAGGAACCTTTGCCTAAATATGATAAGGGGGAAACCTCTAAACCCAAATATGGCAAAGTTGCAATCAACTACACCTATACGTCTGTAGAGAATGTTATCAATATGCTTGAAGCTGTGGATGAAAATGTCAACATGATGCAAAGAAAAGATTCTCATAGTCATGATGTGGACTCTCCTATATTTGATAAAAAACCCGTGGTGGTGCTTAGAGGTCCTCACTTTCGAAGGTCATCTCAAGCTCTTAATGTTGTCACTAGAAGCCAAGGTCAAGGTCCTGTGGTCATTAGAGGTCCTAATTCTAACCAATCTAGCAAACCAAAGCAAGTGACATCTAAGAATGTCACCACCAAGTCAGCGGTTAATCCAGAAATGAGCTACAATCTTGTTGATTAGTTACAAAGAACACTAGCTCAAATCTCAATGGTTTAGCTCCTAGAGTTGTCTCCAAGACATAAGCGTGTCCTTGAAGATGCTTTGTGTATAGCCAATGTCCCTAACAACATAGACATTGATCAATTCCAAAATATGGTAAATCACCTTGCCAGCCCACATTACCTCACATTCTCAGAAGAAGATGACAAAGCCTTGAGCCATCCGCATAATCTTGCCCTCCACATTGAAGTCATGATTCACAAGACCCGTGTCAGGTGTGTGTTGATTGATGGGGGTGCTGGGCTCAATATTTGTTCCTTGAGTTTGTTGAAAATACTGGGTTACTCAAAGAAAGTTATTGATACTCACAAGAAAATAACCATCAAAGCCTATGATGAGGCAGAGAGAAGCTCCAAAGGCTTGGCCATCCTTCCTATCAGGATTGGCCCCATTGAAAAGGACATCTTGTTCCAAATTGTTGATGTTGGTCCTTTAGCCTATAATATTCTGCTTGGTAGACCATGGATCCATGACATGAAGGTGATGCCATCCACCTACCACCAATGTGTCAAGTTCCCCTAGAATGGAGTAGAAGTTTGTATACCCAGGGAGAGCACATTATCTGTTAATGCAATTTCAGCAGGGACCCATGTTCCTCTTAATCGGGAAGCAGAAAATTTTGATGCAACTTTGGCACAATGTCAGACTAAGTTCAAAACCATAGACCTTGGTATGGGTGGTTATCACATTGACTCCTTCACAAATCTACCATTCTCACCTAGGTCCTATGGTAAACCTTCATAGGAAATGCGTCCCTCATCCTCAGCAATGACTCTGTTTGATACATTTGTAGAGTCTTCAATACCCATTCAAGATGAGAAAGAGGAAGTAGTTGTTAGAGACTAGATTTACAAAGAGGAAAAATACAAGCACAATGAGAATTTTTCTCCATCTCCTAAGACTTATGGGAGAGGATATACTTTGGTCAAAAATATGGGTTACCCAGGTCATGGTCCTCTCAGTCATAGACTAGATGCTAAGGCTGAACCACTCAATCATGCTCTTTTTGGGTGCAGATCTAAGATAACAGTTGGCCTAGGTTTTGAAAGTTAGAACAAGACAGTTGCCCCTATCCTAGCTACGATGGATAGTGATGATGAATACACACCCAATTTGCAAAATCAACAAGATAGGTGTGAAGATTGGGTCCCTTCCACCAATCTCCTTTGGGGAGATTTAGATACTATAGTTGATAATCCCATAGTTTCAGAACTAGAACAAGAACAATCCACTATTGAAGATCATGTTGAGGATCCTATCCAACACACAAATGGCATTCAAGAGGGTGTTACCCTTGGTGACATCAAAGCTTCTACCTCAAGGCCTAAAAAATATGGTTGGTGTAAACATCCGAGTCAGGATTCAGATACGAACTCACATGAGTATGAGTGGGAGACTCTTTCTGATTGTTCTACAGTTGACATGGACATTATTTTTATCCATGCATATAGTTCCCAATCTGAGGTAGCTAACGAGTCTCGTGTAGGACTAGAGGATTGGAATCCACAAGTCACTTTAGTGGATGATGCTTCACTTAGTAGGATAAGTCCTGATTTGGGTACCTTAGAGGGATACTTGACAGATCTTAACTCTACAATCACTAGAGATGATTCCATTCACATACACAATATTGAACCAGCCATTGACTTACCCCTTGCCAATCCTCACTTAATTGATTGGTCTCAGCGCTATCAAGAGCCTCAGCTTCTAACTTTTCAAAATGACTATGAGATAGCGTGCTACCTGAATGCCCTTGAACCTATAGTCTCTTCCACCAATGAGCCAACTACAAGTATGACAGAGCTAGATATCAAGTACCTCAATCAAAAAATAAAAAGAAAAGAAATAAAAAAATAGGAGTTTTGATGGTGAAAACCACTATGTGGTTGTGTCAGAACCAAAAAAAAGTAAAAATAAAAGACGTATCAGAAGGTGAAAACCTCCCTAAGGTGCCTAAGGATGAGGTACTTGATAATCTTCCAAGCTATTTTCAGGATAGGTCTTCAGTGCTTGTTGAGCCTACACAACCAGTCAATCTAAATACACTAGAGGATCCACAAATAATTCATTTGGCTCAATCATTGTCAACACAAGAAAAGGAGGCATATACCAAGTTCCTACAAAGAAAGAAAATTAATTTTTCTTGGACTTACTCAGACATGCCAGGATTGGACACTAGTCTCATTATGCATCATTTGTCCATAGCTCCAGAAATCAAACCAGTAAAACAAAAATTGAGGAAAATGCATCCTCACATAGCTCTCATTGTCAAAGATGAATTAGAGAAACTCCTCAGTGCAGGATTTATAAGAGCTATTGATTATGCCGAATGGATATCCAATATTGTGCCAGTTTCAAAACATGACAAATCCATTTGTGTGTGCATAGACTTTAGAGATCTTAATAAAGCATGCCCAAAGGATGATTTTCCACTCCCTAACATAGACATGATAGTGGACATGACCACAAGCTATGAGATCTATTCTTTGATGGATGGCTTTTCTAGGTATAATCAAATCAAAATAGCTCATGAAGACCAAGAGAAAATTGCATTCACTTGTGCATGGGGAACCTATTGTTGGAACGTCATGCCATTTGGATTAAAAAATGCCAGAGCTACATATCAAAGAGCTATGACTACTATTTTCCATGACATGATGCATAAGAATATGGAAGACTATGTGGATGACACCTTGGCAAAATCCAAGAAAAGGGAAACACACCTTGGTGATTTGGAAGTAATTCTAGATCGTATGGAACAGTTTCAACTCAGATTAAATCCAAAAAAGTGTGCATTTGGATTTACCTCTGGCAAACTCTTAGGATTTATCATTTTAGTTAAAGGAATAGAGGTGGACCCATAAAACGTTCAAGCAATAATGGATATGCCACCTCCTAAAAACATCAGTCAAATGAGGAGTCTTGAAGGATGTCTTCAGTCTATAAGGAGGTTTATTTCACAACTAGTTGATAGGGCTCAACCCTTTAATAAGCCTTTTCATAAAGGGGTTAAATGTGTCTGGAATGAGGAATGTCAGAAAAGCATGGATCAAATCAAATAGTACTTGGCTAATCCTCCAGTCTTAATGCCTCCTATCTTAGGAAAACCACTTATATTATATGTCTCGGCAATAGAATCTTCCTTGGAGGTATTATTGGCTCAACTTGATGATACTAGAAAAGAAAGAGCCATATATTACATCAGCCGAACACTTGTTTCATATGAGGTCAACTACACTAGTATTGAAAAATCTTGCGTAGCGGTGGTGTTTGCTTCCCAAAAGTTGTGACATTACATGCTTGCAGATACAATACACCTCATTGCAAAAATTGATCCTCTAAAATACTTGCTCGGTAAGGCTTCTCTTATGGGTAGACTTGCTAAATGGATGATGATTCTTTCAGAATTTAACATAGAGTATATTGAACGTAAGCCTATAAAAGGACAAGCTATCACTGATCAATTAGCTGATTTTCCCATACAAGACAATGTGCCCATTACAGTTGAATTTCTAGATGAGCACATCATGTATATGACTACAAGAACTTGGAAGATGTTCTTTGATGGCTCTTTCATGCAAAATGGTTTAGGAGATGGAGTGTTGTTTGTCTCTCCTCATGGATATACTATTCCTAAGTCCTATAAGTTATTATTCCCATGCACAAACAACATTTCTGAGTATGAAGCCTTGACAAATGGATTGAAAATGGCTATAGAATGGGGAATTATAGAGCTGCACATTTATGAGGATTCACAATTGATTATCAACCAAGTTAATGAAGAATATCAAAAAAAGGATGACAAACTGATACCCTATAAGAAGATGGTTGATTCATTGCACTGATACTTTACCTTTGTTACATTTCAACAAATCCCTAGAGTAGAGAATAAGGTAGTTGATGCTATGGCTACATTAGCTTCACTTCTTCAGTTAGAACAGCATGAGTCTAGATTTGAATTCTTGGTGGAAGAGCTACGTTACCCTATTTTTGACTCCTCAAAAAGCCATGTCATTTGTACCTTGGTTAGCCATGAATCATCTCACTATGGTGCCATTTATTCATATCTCCATGATGGTACTATTCCTGAAACCTTCAATCATTTTGAAAGAAGAAACCTTGTTCATAATGCCTCTCGCCACATCCTTATCTCTGGTGATCTGTATAGGAGGGGTTTATATGGGACACTTCTTAGGTGTTTAGAAAAGGATGAGTCCAACCAAGTGTTAGTTGACATTCATGAGGGAATTTGTGGAGGACATTCTAATGGTCTTGCCATGGCCCAAAGGTTGCTTAGGGCGGGGTACTATTGGCCTACCATGTAGACAGATGCAGTAGCTTTTGCTAAATCTTGTAAAAAATGTTAGAAACATGGAAACTTGATACATGCTCCAAGCAGGGAGCTTATTCCTTCTATTTCTCATTGGCCATTTCAGTGCTAGGCCTTTGACCTTGTTGGGAAGATTCATCCCAACTCATCAAGTGGACACAAATTCATTATTACTGCTACTGATTACTTTACCAAATGGGTAGAAGTTGTCCCACTTTTTGTTGCCTCTGGAAAGATAGTTTCTTTGTTTATTTTGAATCATATCATCTGTCGGTATGGAGTGCCTTCTGAGATAATCACTGATAATGGGGGTCAGTTTAAAAATAAGGACCTTAAACATCTCTTCAAGAAATTCAAGATAAAATAGCATTGGTCCTCCATTTACTTCCCGCAAGGAAATGGACAAGCAGAGGCTTCAAATAAGACCATTCTCAAGATTATCCATAGAACAGTTCACAAGAATGGTAGGGATTGGCACCTACAGATAAATTTGGCCTTGTGGGCCTACAGAATGAGTATCTGTACTCCAACAGGAGCTACACCTTTTGCCCTCACTTATGGTGCTGAAGCAGTGCTACCTTTAGAGGTAGAGATCCCTTCACTTAGAGTCTCTCTCAAAGGTTTAGTGATAGAAGAGGACTACCGTGACATGAGGTTACAGGAACTAGAACTTCTAGATGAAAAGTGTAAAGCATCTTTTGATCACATGAGATTCTACCAAAAGTGTATGTCCAAAGCATTCAACAAGAAGGTTCGCCCTAGAGAATTTCAAGTGGGGGATCTTGTTTTGTGAGAAAACCCTAACAACCAACAAAATAGAGAACAGAAAGGGAAGTTTGAACCTAATTGGCTTGGACCATACATCATTACTGTAGCTTTTGGTATGGGTGCTTATTTACTATCTGATCCAGAGGGGGAACAGCTCCCTGACCCTATCAATGTTTTGCACCTCAAGAAGTTCTATCCATGATGCCCATTCTGTCTGGGGGCATCCTTTGTACATATTTTATTGATCCTGAAAAAATTCATATATGATGTTGAAAAAATCCTAAAAAGCATATAAAGTCCTGAAAAAATACAAAAAAATCAAAAAATGCAAAAAAATTCAAAAAAATAGAAAAAGTGCCTTGGTGAAACCCTGGAAACAGGCACCTTGGTAGCAAAAATACAAAAAAATTAAAAAATCAAAAATCTCCAAGTGGTGAAAACCTGGAAATAGGCACTACTTGAGGCCTTTTCACCCTTGTCTTTTAGCATGCGCTCTCGACACTTAGCCTTTCTCCATCATGCCTTGACCTTTTTGCCTTAGTTTGGAATTGGTCTCTGTCTTTGTCTAGGGGGCATAACTATGTTAGCTTTGGTCTCTAGGATACGTTAGTCTTTAGGAAATATTGAAAATGGTGTTTTTCAACACCACCCAAATAGTTTTTTTCAACACTACCCTAGCGTCAAGTGTTTCTCAACACTTATCAGATATCTTACCCACAGTCTAGCATGATGTGATATCTCTCACTAGCAAATGTGACACTCAAAGATTGACTCTATGACCTACACACATGCACTTAAACACTCAACTCACTGAGACTTGTTTGACTTTATCTCTTTGTGTGTTGTCTATGATGATTTCTTTGATGAGTGTTCTCTCCCTATGATAGTTTTTGATGATGCATAGCTAGAAGACTGAGGGCATGAGGATATGTTTTATTGCTTTTTTTGCTTGTGGGTATATTTTGTTGGTTCTCACTATCATTAGCATTTATGCTTGATCCACTTGACATTGGGGTCTACAAGGTATTATCCTTGACTGTTACGCAAGTGCATACTTATAGTCATCTTGACTTTCCTTGTGTCTTGATGCAAGTATAATCTTGCCATACTAAATTTAGGTAATCTCACTGCACTAGTCATCTTGACCTATATGTCTTTGGTGCCTAGGTGAGATTTCAACATATCTATCTGATATAGATCATATTCATATACCCATAGTCATACTAGTGTGTATTGTATGATCTTACGATGCTACCAATAAAGCTCGATGATGATCATTAGATGTCTATTGGTGTTGTGACCTTGCAAGTTAACCACTTTCATAGTAGCTTGCATTCTTAGGTTCATGTCTGTTAGTTTTGCATCTTGCATATGGAGAGAGATCTCCTTTTCATCTTTCATGGACCTGCCAGTCACCTGCACTCACCTTTTCTTCTTCTCGATCATGTCTTTCACTTCTTGTCTTTCATATCACATCATTTTCTACTCATTTCAGGATCGCAATTGAAATTCAAGTTCATCTTGATAGTCAAAATCGCATTTCAAAATTTCACCCTCTTCTGCACAGTTGGCTGACCATTTGAGGCTTGATATTTTGATCTTTGTTGGGGCATCTTCATTTCTTCACCCCCATCTCTTTCAAACTCCTAGTCTTTCATTCATTTTCACTCGCTTTATCTTTCTTAGTCAAACCTAGTCAAACTGGGGCATGTCTTCACTGCTTGATGGTTATCTTATCATCCTATCATCTTCGATTGTGATTTCTAGTGACTTGATCAAGTTTATCTATTTTTTGCTTCTCCTCTACTTGATTTCAATTTTGATTCCGAGGGGGCAGTACCTATCAGCTTTAATCTTTGATTCAGCTTTATCATTCAGTTCAGCTTGAGATTTTTATTTTGAGACTTGATCATCACTAAATAGCAACGGTGTTGGTCTTGTCTTTTGATTCTTATCTCTTATTTTTAGACTTGATTATCACTTAATAGCAACGGTGTTGATCTTGTCTTTTAGCTTATGTTTATCTTTGTCCTGATGTGTTCCCATTCATCGAACACACATCTGGGTTGTTTTGTGATCCCAAATCGATCTCACATTTCAATTCTTCTTTGACCACATGTGTTCCCAGAATGATCACACATTAGTCAGAGAGGGGCAAATGTATGCACCCTAAAATGGTCACCTAGACTTTGGGCCCCCATTCAACAATTTATCAAATCCCTGAATCAATATTTTTAAAAATCAGCATTTTATCAATTATATCAATTTCCTTGATCAAATCCTATTTTACCATTTTCAATTATTTTCCTCAGGCTAACCATTTTATCCTAAAGTCTTTATTTATTTAAAAGGAATATTTCCTCCCCTTTTATTAAATAAAAAGCCCCCCACTTTTCATCTTATCCTAAGTTGCACAAATAAAGCATTATTCCTATTTTATAAAAGGAGAAAAGTATTTTTTGTCTTATATGGACATAAAAGTCAACTCTTATTTTCTCATTGGAGGATATTTGTGCACATGGATTACTCCTCTTTGATGCTCCACCCTTGATTAAATCTTTTGCCTCTTAATCTCCATGGTCCATTCTTTCTCATTTCCTATAAAAGAAGAGCTCTCTTCCTCATTTGCATATCAACTTTTTATGCTAATGTTATGCTGTAGGTTTTCTAGGTCACTTTGGAGCTTTTGAAGATTTGGAGCATTCTTGGCTTTTGCATCTACATTCCATTCTTAGTTTCATTCATGCATAGTAGCTTCATGTTTATGCTTTCATAGTTTAGATTTCCTTTCAAGCTTTAGAGTAACTCATCTAGTTTAACTAGGAAGGCTTGGTAATACTTGTACTTTCTTTTTCATAGCATAGCTTGTACTTTCATTTCCATAGTGTAGCTTGCATCTCTCATTTCTAGCTTGCATATTCATCTTAATCTAGTTTGCATTTGCATTTCATAGTGATTCTTGGAGATATTGGCATTCTTGCCCTTGTCTTCATTTGAATCTCTCATTGTGTGGTTGACTAGCAAGGTCATAAGCTTAATATCTCTAGCTGAGAGCAATCAAATAATCTTGCAACTCCATGCATAGAGAGCTCTAGGTCACTTTCTAAGGTTTCCTATTCATGGATTCCCTTGGATATAATGACTTAGAGAAGTGCACCATTTGAGTGTGTACAGTAAACACCATACGACCTCCATCACCTTTGTATGACCTTTCCTTCCAACACTGTACAACCTCCAATCATCCTTGTATGACCTTTGTACGGCCCTCCTGCTCCCTATTTTCCTTTGTATGGTCCAAACTTAGTTGTGTAGAGGTAGTTTGGGGATCTACAGGTGTGTTTCCTGTGAGGTTGTAGTTGGGAACATTATAGTGGTATCAGAGCTAGTGATTCTACTAGCTTGTGGGTAGTGAATGAAAGTTTATACTAGGAAGAGAAGAAGGTATCACCCAGTTGGTAGAATGGCAGACCCACAAGATCCTATCACTGAAGTCATGGCTATGTTGAGAGAGCTCACTAGGAACCAAGCGCAAATTAATGACACTCAACATCTCATGGAAGAGACATTGTGAAAATTGGCTGAAGGCAAGATATATGCTGGAAAAAGTGACAATTATGTCTCGGGAAAGGAAAAATCCCAAACCATATGCTCTCGACCGTCAATGCCAACTTTCCCTCCACAAGCGGAAGAATAGCACAAAGAGAAACCAACTTTCCAAGAAATGCAAGATAACATTTGGGAGGATTGGAGGAAATAAAAATATGGAAGCAGATATATCCTATAAAGATTATGCTAATCTGAGAATGAGATATTCTATTTAATTGACAATCTCAGATAGAAGATTGGAAAATTTAGTCTGTCATCTTTTGATGGGTTTGGATCCACCATAGCTCGGGCATGGGTGCAGAATGAAAACACATATTTCCAACTCAACCCTATGTTGGAGAATGAGGCCATCAAATTTACTATGCTACATTTGGAAGGGATAGCCTATGAATGATGGCATCATGGCATGGTTACTCTCGGTCATGATCAAATAAATCCTATGCTAAATTTACGAAGAGACTAAATGACCATTTTGATGGAAGAGATCCAAAACTAAATTTCAAAGAGTTGGCTCAACTAAAGAAAACTGACATAATCAAAATTTACATAGCATAATTTCAAAGATTGTTTATCCTGGTAACATATATTTTAGAAATATGACTGGTGGTATTGTTTATGGATGGGTTGAAAAAACCTTTCAAAAGATGGGTGAAGGGATTCAACCCCGTCACACTCATAGAGGTAATTAAGAAGGCACATGATATGGTGATGTCTTCTTCCTCTTCCAACAAAATTACTCACAGTCCAAGCCACCTCTCACTCAAAGTGAGAAAGACAACAGACCCCCACCTAAGAAACCCCCATCAGATGAGGCAACTCGATAGGAGGTCAGGAGGAAGAAGCTTTGTTTCAACTATAAGGAGCCATGGGAACTAGGAAATTGATGCCTTGGCAAAGGGAAAATCCATTACATTGAGGTGTTGTCCGACGATGAGGAGGAGCAGGCGCTTGAACTAGAAAGGGATGAACAACAAGCTCCCAAGGAGGAAAACATAAATTGCACAGAAAGGATCACTACACTATTGAAGAGAGGAGGCACCATTGCAGCTCTAGAAGGAACTCCGAGGTGTACTATTTTTTGAGTTTGGGTTACCCTCTAGGGGAAGCAGGTTGTGATCATGCTTGACAATGAAGCCACACTCAACTTCATTAACTCAATGCTAGTCAACCGATCAAGTTTACATACGGAGGAAAACCAAGGATTTGATGTCAAAGTGATAGGAGGGAACCTTTTGACATGTACCCATCTAGTTCTGCATTTGAGCATAACCATGAGAAACCACATAGTGACAGATGATTTCTTTATGGTTGATTTGGATGACATGGAATTCATTCTAGGTATGCAGTTGATGGAAACATTGGATGAATACACATAGAGTTTCAAATGAATGGAGTTTTCTTTTGAATTGAATGGCAAGAAGGTTGTGCTGAGAAGGATGTCAAATTGAGGACCAAAGGAAATTTCATCCTAATGGATGGAGGCAATCCTTAGACACGACAACGTGGTCTAGGTCGTACACTGTTTCATCTCACCAAAACCTATATAGGGACAAAGGGCTTACTACCAGGATGCAAAACTTCAAGCAGTTTTGTGTAAGCATCACTTGGTCTTCGTTGACATACCACTAGGAATACCACCACATCATGGGTTCAAACATACTATTAAGATGGAGGCTGGTGCCAAACCTATTATCATGATGCCATACTGCCACCCTAAGAGGCTTAAGGAAAAGATTGAAAAGACAATACAAGAACTTCTTGACAAGGGTTGGATTAGGCCCAACTCCAGTCCTTTTGCATCATCAGTAGTGTTGGTTAAAAATAAGGATGGAACGTTGCGTATGTATGTGGACTATTGTGCACTGAATAAGAAGTCCATCAAGAATAGATATCATATTTCCAAGATCGATGAGTTGTTGGATGAGTTACATGGTGCAGCCTATTTTTCCAAAATAGACCTCCATTCAGGATATTACCGAATTCGCATGAGAGAATAAGATGTGGATAAAATAGTTTTCTATTATCATTATGGGCATTATGAATTTTTGGTCATGTCGTTTAGTTTGACTAACATGCCAACTACATTCCAATCTTGTATGAATCACATTTTTAACAAACAATTGCGTAAGTTCCTGTTGGTATTCTCTAATGATATACTAATCAACAAAAAGACATGGGAGGAGCACTTGAGGCATTTGGAAGAAGTACTCAAGATTATGGAGTCACATTTTTTGTTTTCCAAAAGATCTAAATGTGAATTCAGGATGACAAAGATATTATATCTAGGGCACATAGTTAGTAGCCGAGGAGTGCAGATACGTCAAGAAAAGATTCAAGCTATCTTGGATTGGCCACCTTTGAAGACTCTCACAAAATTTCATGGAATCTTTAGGCTATGAAGTTACTAAAGATGGTTCATGAAGCGATTTTCATACCTCAGTGCACCACTTACTGATCTAACAAAGAATGGTTCCTTCTAGTGGAGTGAACAAGCACAATAAATGTTCAAAAAGCTCAAGGAGGTTATGAGCTCTTGTCTAGTTCTTGCACTACCATATTTCACTCATGCCTTCATCTTGGAGTGTGACACATCAGGAGAAGGCATCAGGGTTGTGTTGATGCAAGACTACCACCCGATTGCATTTGATAGTCATAATCTCTTAGGAGAAGAAAGTTTGTACTCCATCTATGATAAAGAAATGTTCACCATCATGCATGCCCTGACAAAATTTTGGTAGTACCTCGTGGGAGCCAAGTTCGTAGTGTGTATGGATCACAAAAGCCTGAGGCATTTTCTGGAATAAAAGGAGTTGAATGAACACTAGCAAAAGTGGGTGAGTAAAATATAGGCCTTTGACCTTGGCATTGAGTACGTAAAAGGAAAAAATAATGTTGTGTTTGACGCATTATCAAGAAGGTCAGCGATATGCCCCTTATCTCATATTTCGGTAGATTGGAGGGCACATCTCTTGGTCAAATATTCCAAGAACACCTTCACATGCCAAATGTTGGACGGTGAAGTACAAGATGATGTGTACGAAGTGGTTGATGATATCATTTATTACAACGGAAAAATTTATTTAGTACATGAGTCCAAATTGAAGGAGAAAATCTTAAGGGAGACACATGATTCACCCTTGGTTGGGCATTAGGGGTACCTAAAGACCTACAGGAAGATCCAAGAAAGGTTTTCATAGAAAGTTCTTAATAATGATATCCTACAATATGTATGGGAATGTGGTACCTATCAGCAGAATAAATATGAACACACCTTACCAGCGGGTCTACTTCAACCTTTACCAATCCCTGAACAAAAGTGGGATAGCATCTCAATGGATTTTATTTATGGGCTTCCCAAGGTGAAAGGAAGGGACTATATTTTTGTAATGGTCGATAGATTGACCCAAGTATGCACACTTCTTTTCTATTTTCACTAGGTACCAGGTCACATAGGTAGTCGACTTGTTCTTCTGGGAAGTGTTTCGCCTACATGGCCTCCCTCAGAACATAGTAACCGATAGAGATAGTTACTTCCTTAGTACTTTTTGAAAAGAATTGTTTTAGCTATCATGGATGGAGTTATCTCTGAGTACTAGTTATCACCTATAGATTGATGGACAGACCGAGATTCTAAATAAATGGCTGGAAGGATACCTTGAAAACTATGTTTCGGCACAACAAAAATCATGGATCAAGTGGCTACATCTAGGAGAACATTGTTACAATACCACATACTACATGTCATTTGGGATGACACCATTCAAATAATTTTATGGTTGTGAAGCCCCTTCATTTGTGGACATGGAATTGAGTGACATTCATGCACCGAAGGCTAAGGATTGGCTACAGGAAAGAATATATATTTTGAGGTCCCTCTAGGAAAACCTTTAACGAGCCCACAATGAATAGAAGACGTATGCTGACAAGCATCAAATTGAGAGGAATTTTAAAGTTGGTGACTTGGTGTACCTTCTACTTCAACTATACAAGCAGTCCTCTCTAAAGGTTTCTGGAAAGGAAAAGTTGAGGTCGCATTTCTACGAACCCTACTGTGTGACCTAGAGGGTGGGCGAGGCTGCATATGAATTGTATCTACCTGAGGGAAGAAGAATCCACAATGTCTTCCGCATTTATTTCCTGAAGAAATTCATGGGTCAACACGTCACAGTCTTAACAAATTTTCCACCTCTTAACGATGGAGGGAAGTTAGTATTAGAACCAGCTGAGATTGTCGACATTCAGGAGAAAAGGTTGAGGGAATCCACAGTCAAATAATTTCTTATACGCTGGAAGGATCTATCACTAGAAGACACCACCTGGGAAGGCAAGGAGATTTTGGAACACCATAGCTTGAAATTTATTGAGGACAAACAATTGTTGGGATGGGAGGACTATAATGTCCCCATCATTAAATGAATAATAATATTTGTATTTGGGTCCCGATCGATTTAGTTTATCTCGAGCCCATATTTTATTTTGGCGTAGGTGTAGTTGTTGTTATGTTGGCTCTATTTGTGCACCCTCGGGAGTTGTCTGATGGGTATTTATGACTGACGTATAGGATGTATTTCTCATGTTGAGTTTTGATATTTTATTTGTAATTGTGAATTCCTATTGAGATTTTGTTGGCTGTCATTTTGGAGGTGAAAGATCCTCCCTATTTGGTATTTGTAGTTTTAGTGGGATTCAACCCTCACCCTATTCTAATTTTTTTTATGTATCGGGTATGGAAAATCCAAAATACTATAAGTAATATCAATAAAGTTTCCTTGCAAATATATTTGGCTTGCATCTTTGTTTTGTGTCTAAATCTCTTACATCACGACATCACATCTAATTGATGACATACCAAGTGAAGGGAAGAGGGACATCACACAACCTTCTTACAGGAATTTTTAGCCACTGAAAGATCTTTAAATCACCTTTGTATGGCCTCTCTATTATTCTATATAGTCTTCTTGTCGGTATCATACAGCCCCATTGCCATCACCGTATGGACTTCGTATGGTCTTTCCTACAAACACCATATGACCTACATCACCTATGTATGACTTTTCCTGCCAACATCGTACAACCTCCAATAATCCTCACAAGGCCTCCATACGGCCACCCTACTCCCTATTTCCCTATGTACGATCTAAACTCAACTGTGTAAAGGTAGCGTGGGGATCTGAAGGCTTGTTTCCTATGAGGTTGTGTTTGGGAATATTACAATAGGTGGAAGGCAATCAATCAAATGGCCAGTGATGCCTAATAGGTCACTACCTTTGTATTTGTAGTGTTATGATATGTTTGATCCATAATTCAAATTGGTGCTAAAGTATGCTGGTTGGAACTTGGGATAATAATGACCCCATTTTTATATTAGATTTCCTTGGATTTGGTAACAGGTTGGAAGGATTTTTCTAGCCATCTTGGCTTATGGGCAATGGAATATTTACACGTGATGAAGGCATCTTTGGAAAATGAAATATGTGGTGATTTTTATTGTAATAATAATGCCATCTATTATACCATTTATTACGAGAAGTTTAGCTTATTCATTTAGATGTTTCCCTTTTGAGATTCTTTCTACTCTGTATTTTTGGCTTGGATAATTCTCAAACCAACTCTTCTATTACTATTTCTTTGAACATAGACACTATGGGTGATGAAATGCTTCCTGTTGAGCCTGACAAGGTGGATGATTATAGGAACGATCTTGTTTTGTGGTTCATTTGTAAAGAGGGAAGCATTGATCAATTCATGCATAATATGACTAGTTTCAACAGGAGCTCGTCTCATCAATTTATTTCTTCATGGGATGAAAGGAGAGTTACTATTGGTGGCATTAGCTTTGAAGTTATTGACAATTTTATCATTCAAGCTATGGGTCTCTCCACCGAAGGTGGAAAGTGGAAGAAAACTAGTAGGACCCCTGATGTTTCTAGCTTGAACCAAATTTTCCATAGCAAGGATAAATCAGTTAAACATCGTAGTGGGTTCAACCGTGAAAAGATTCTGGATCCTTGGGTTCAAGTGTTTGTCATGGTTGTGAAATATTTTACTTTAGAAGGTCATTTTGGGGTTTATTATTATTATCATCTCCCCTTCCTGAACCATTTGAGAAATCATGACCTTATTTTTGTCTTGTTCTTCCTCCTCCACTCCATGGGTAGAAATGTTAAAGAAATTGAGGAGGCTAAGAAGTTAGGGAAAAATTACGTGATTTTACATCAGGGCCTCATTTATCATCTGTATAAATTTCATCTTTCTCTCAGTCCTCTCTATACTATCTCGGTCCAACCTACTCCTCCCTCCCCCTCTCCTCCCTTTTCCAACATTTTACCTACTACTAGGATTGGTAGGAAGCGCTATCTCAAAAATCCTGGTTTGATATCCCTCTAGGGTCATACAGAGACCTCCCCCATGGAGTGTGTTGTTAACCCTAAGGTTAATAAGATGGAGAATCCTATCCATGATTTAAACCACCCAAGAAGGTGAAATTTAATATTAAGAAGATTGATTTAGAGGTGGAAATAATCGATGAAGCAAGCACCCCTCATCGTTCAACCAAGCTAGCTATGAAACCTGAGGGGAAAGGGAAAAACACATTGTGGTTTCTTCCTGTGAGGACTCAAAGGACACTAATAATTTGGAGAAGGAGGAAATAGACAATGATGGCTCTTCATCGCATATCCCAAAGACTCTTAAAAATGATAAGAATAATATGGAACCTTCCACTAATATCAAAGTAGTGCTCCCCCTTCCCCTCCCTGTGAGGAGAAAAATGTTGTTGTGATGGAGGTCCCTATGGTGCAGAAGGATGTTGGGGGTATTATTGGTAAAATGAAACCTGATATAGATAATATCAATAAAGGTATGAAAAAGATGAGCTTTGAAACTGTATGTATGGAGAATATATTACAGGAGGTTGGTTGGTTTGCGCTCAAGGTTATGCACATTTCGACGACCACTCTTTGTTTGTTGTAGAAAAAAGTGAACAATGGAAAGGTTTCTAAGGAGGATGACTATAAGGAACTCTTTAACTTCCTAACCAAAGAATGGGCATGCATGTTGTTGTCCAAGACCACTACCAGGAAAAATCATTGATGCTCATCTTTGGTTCTCTATTTTTTTTATCTTAGTTGGCCTATGTGGCCTTGGTTTTATTTTTTCTACTCATAGTTTTAGACTCTTCAAAGAATCTTTTATAATTAGCCATGTGTGGCTTAGATCTAAAATTGTTCTTACTCTCTATACTCTTGTTAGTATATTCTATTTGCTTTTTTGGACTTCTATTTGCTTGGATACTGGTAGGACTTGGTTTATTTTTTATAGGGGTAAGCATGTTGTTAGTTTTTTTACTTCTATTAATGTGCTTCAAATGGTGATCTAGTGACAATCCCTATGGGGAGTTGTGTAATGGGACAACACCCTTGTTCATGGTGTTGTTATTATCAAAAAACTATAGCATTATCAGTAAATATAAAATTATCGCACATGACACAAAATAATTTATTAATAAAATATTATTTTTATAGAAAATCAAAATTTTATGTCTGTGTCCTAGGTAATGCATTTTCTTGGTTAAAAAAAAGATAAATCTTTTTTAAAATCATTTTTGTTATAAATTTGTGTTTGATATGTGTGGTAATTTAGCATAATTAGAGTTGTAATACATGAGGTGGCCATTGTAGATTCTTTATGGAGAAAAGTAATTTTCAAGGTCCATAAAATAATATTTTCTTTGTCCTAAAGAAGGATGTTTCAAATTTTACAACTATCACTTAGAAATATTATTTATGATGACTTGATTACTTAAACATGATTGATAGTTCATACATTTTGTATGTCTAATATACATTTTCTAATTGTTTCTTGAGTAGCTTTTCCTAAAATATTATTGTATTTTTCAATTGGTAAATAAAAAAATATACTATAAGATTATGTATCTCACCATTTTTATAATTGATTTGGTTGATTTATTTTAGCCTACATAGATTAGTCTATTTTTTTTGTCATTAAAGAAGTGACTAAAATAAATAGGTATTGTAAGCTAATAAAATGAGTAAAACCATCTCCTTCTTACTCACACTCAAGGGTTCTCATTAGACACTTTAGAATCCACATGCCAATGAGAATGCAAATAGAAAAATAACTAGATCCATTCAACTCTTTTAATTATATTTGGAAGTTTATACTTACCATGCATGTTCATCTTTCTTATTAATTTATATTTTTAATTTTTTTTATTAGTTAAATAGTGTTTGTTATTGCAACAACTCTTCAACCTTATTATGGTTAAGCATTTAATTTTCTTCAATCTTATTTTTTAGTTGCGATTATTAAAAAAAAAAGGTTTGTATGGAGTAACATCTTCCTACTAGAATTGGATTTGAGACTTTATGTGCATTCTTTTTTTCATTAACAATGTTTTATTCAATGAATATTTAAATTAAAATTGTGGGTTGTGTGCATTCCTCCTCCAATAACAAGTGTTTTCTTCAATAAATGAAAAAATATACCCATCAACTACCATTGCAATTGTGATAGGTACTAAGTTGAATTCTTTTTTTATCTAAAGATAATAAAGTTTTATTTAATCATTATGTTAAGCTGAAATCTTATATTAGGAAAGATGTGGAACTTCTTCCACACATGCAATGTGAATTTTGACTACTCTATAAATCATATAAATATGCATTTGAAGTACTGCTAATGATTACATCTTCCAAACTTATATAGTCTAACATCAATATAGATGTAAGCATATCATTGGAGTTTAGGTGGCTCTATTTTTTAAAATTGCATTTGAAGGAAGTTATTAAATACAAGTAGAAGTTATCTTTTTTAACTTATTGATGGAGTTTTTCTTTGTTAAATTTTTTAGCCTCTTATTAAACAATAGCTCTATAATGCCAAAATTTTAAATATAATAAGGATCATATTTAGTACTTTTTACTTTTTGAAACTCGTAAAAATATATTTCTAGCAAAGATCAACATAAATTTAAAATAATCTGTATAAAACTTATAAAATGTCGATTTAATTAACTTATAAATATATATTAACATGTCCATTACACTTTATGATACAACTTTCAATTACAACTTCCTTTATTATAGAACCACTCCTCAATAAAAATTCCCAAACTATTTTGTAATTGCATAATTTTCTTCGATTTCTACACTTTAAAAATTCATTATACTTGTCCACATAAACTAATATATTATATTTTATGTATATTTAATATAAAATTTACATTGTCAATCAATAAGAAAAAAACAAATCAACTTGAGAACTAAATCATTGATTTCTCACTTACAATGATAACATACAAACTTAGATATCATGGGAGAAACATATCACCTACAACCACAATCATATTGTATTTTTTTTTGTTGTATAGGCTAGTTAATGTTAGGTAAGTGGTTTAATCCATAATTATGTCGAGTAAACTCAAACTTTCATGGAGATGGCCCAAAATTCATTAGGATGTGACTAATGACAAACCTTACACATTTTAATGTGAAAGTAACATATTTGACACATATGATGAGAATATTCATTTGGTGATTTAATCAATATCTATTTGGTAGATATTTTAGTGTTTCTATGTATAGTCTTTATCAATTATTTTGGTTTATTTTTAACAATTTGATAATTTTATATGTTGAAAAAAAAAGAGGTTATTGATTTGCTTTTCACATTTCTATAATTTTGAATGTTGAAAAAAAAAATGATTATTGGAGTTATCTTTTTTATTTATTGGAAGATATAAACATTGAATGATTCAATTAATATATCTAAAGTCTAATTAAATGATTGTGTTCTATATCATTAATTTTATGAAATGCAATTGAATGATGTAAAAATTAATAATAAAATTACATCAAATCAATACTATCCCTACCTAAAATGAAAATGAAAATGAAGTCATGCAAATATGATAGAAAAATGATTAAGTTGTAAGAAATACAAGAATTATAGCAAATCTTATTGAAAGTAGAACATATAAAAATAGGATTTTGATTTTTTTTTCTTGCTAATGTGTCTTGCTCAAATTAATTGTCAACAACACCATGAACAAACTTGTGGAAAGTGTGAAAACTTGTCATGCTTTAGTAACTTTTATTCTTTTTCTTCTAGGTTTTCTTAAATAAATTGACAAAAGCCATAAAAGTGCTTGATCATTCTTTTGGATTAAAAATAACCAACATACATAGTGCAAAACAAAACTTTTATAATGTTTATATTCCTTCATTACTACATATTGGTTTTTCATGGTAAATGAATTAGAAAACCTCTACAAATAAAGGAACCAAAGCCTCTACTTTATTACAAGTAATATGGAGAAGAGTCTCCATGCGAAGGTGAAAATCAACTTTGGGCTTTAATAGAAAAATATTGTCAAGGAATCGAAGGTTGTAAGAAAAATCTAATGAAGGGTCAAAGTGAAGTAAAAAATTGTACAACTTGAGGAGAGACAAAGATGAAATGACGTAAACTAGTGGAGAATGATAGTTCCAATATCTTTGCATTCATCCTACTTCAAGAGATGCATACTTTGATCACATTGATGTTTAAACTCATTTACATTTTTAGAAGAAAAAATAAGTTGCGAGCTTGTACAAATAGAGTGTTTTCTTTATTTTTGAACTGGTTCCTAATTGATCCATTAAGCTACAAGATAGTAAATTTATAATAGATCTACTTTAGATCTTAATTTTTTACTTAATATTTTCTCCACAATTTATTTTTTCTTTCTATGGCAACATACTTAAAATAATTGCACAAGTTTATGTTCTCTTTTCCTACTTCATTTTCTTTATTTGATGATGTTTCTCTCTTTGGCACACTCAAGTAAAATTTTAGTTTTTAGAGAGATGAAATCTATTCTTGTACAAAAATAACTCATTAGATGAGGACGTGATGGAGACACTTCATCTTCCATAACAAATGTGAATGGTTCCATAAGAAAATGACAATCTAATTATTAATCCTAAGAATGAATAGTTGGCTTTGAGTGTTTATCCTAGAATAGTTGTTGTTGATAGCTTTAGCTACATGCCTTGTTATCAAAATTAGATTCTCCACAATTTTTATTACTAGTTTTCATATTCAATGTTAACATGATAGATCACTAACATTTTCTCCTTTATTCATATTTTTTTCTTATTGCATAAATTTGCTAGTTTGATTTATATCTAGCCTTTATCCTTGGTATCACCCTCCACATACAACTTTATTCATATCACAACTTCTTGCTCGCTTGACTTGTTACTTACGGCCCAAAACTTTTCAAATTCTTCCTACGCATGGTTGTAGATTCTAAGGCGAGACCTGCACCCCCCCCCCCCCATCTTGACCCTCCCCCTGATATGGAAAATTCCTCTAGGCCTGCTTTTGTGCGTGAATATTTGGGTGACTCTTTGGATACGTACAAAAATTTGTTTGGGGACTCTGTCGACAACAATGATGGTCTGAAGAATGTTGGAGGGGTTCCAAAATCAAATTGGAAAAGTTCCTTGGTATGTGGGACCCAAGATAATGCTTTGGGTTTAATTTTGACAAATATTGTCCACTCTAAGAAAGAGACATAAATCTACCATCTAATGTTGGTATGGATAGGATTGTATCGTCCATGCACTTTTATCTAGTTGGAAAATTCATTTCCTTTCAACCAACGATCAACATGGTTCAAAAATGGGTTGTATCTAGTTGGAAGCTAAAGGGTAGCGTTTCCATTTATGCTATGTTGGGGGGACTATTTATGTTCAAGTTTATGGCTAAGGAGGATCTTATATTTATCCTTTTTGGTTCATGGTCCTATGTGAAGCATTTTTTAGCCCTATCTAAATGGAAATCAAGGTTATCTGTTGGCTAAACTTAATAGGATGGCTTCAATATGGGTTTGTATGTTTGGCCTTCCCCTATAATTTTGGGATGAATAATCTTTTTGTTGGGTTGGAAATTCCTTCAAATAATATGTCACTGTGGATGTTATCATACTAGTGAAATTCAGGTTAGTGTTTGCCCAATTTTTTGTTAATATAGCTATTAATAAGTATCTCCCTAACTTTATCACTTTAAAGTATAATGGGGGAAATGGACTCAAGCTTTAGTCTATGAAAATATCACTCTTTACTACCAGAGATGTGTCAAACCTGGCCATATCATTATGGACTATAAAGCTCCAGTACATAAAGAAACCAAGCTAAAGGAGAAGTTCTCTTCTGCTTTGAATTTTGGGGAGAAACTGCAAGAGACTCAAACCTCCAATGATCTTGATGATTACACCTTTACTAAGGGTATTATTGAGATAATGAAATCTACATGCCCCTTGGTGTAGGAAATTTTGAGTGGGAATGAAAGTGTTGCCACCCATGGCCCCCTAAACAAAGGGTAAATACATCTTTTTGTGAGTAAATATTTTCCTCCCTCAAATGTCAAGTCATTTCTAGAGAGGCAACTTTGAAGGAATCCATGGCCACCTCTAATCTATTAGCTCCAACTAATAATGATGATATAGAATGTAACTCCATAGTTGAAAATCTATCCTCTGGAGTAATTTTGGATGAGGTTGGTGGATCTAACTAGCAGTAGAAGGAAGTAGGGGAAGTGACCCCTAACATTATAAAAATAACTCATTCTATTTAAGCACAATCACCCAAAAAATCCCCTCCATTAAAGATTATACTTGTGAAGTTACCAAATATGTGATTCTCACCCTGGAGCCTAAACCCTCCTTTCGAGTATTATCTCCTGATTTCTCTGGAAAATATGATTGAAAGACTCAAAAGAAGAAAACAAGAACTTAAAAAATTGATGTGGGGATGGAAAACAAGGTTGGAAAACCTTGATATAGGGTATCAAGACACAAAGATGTGACCAGTGAAATTTCCAATGGGAGGCAATTAACCTTGGATGCTAATACCTAAAATAAGAAATGAAGTCCCTATCATGAGACATGTGGGGACTAAATAGTCCCCAAAAGTAGGTTTCTCTTAAACAATATATTATGGACTTGAAATTTGATTCTTTTATTGTAGGAAGTGAAGATGTCCAGCCAAAATTTTTCCATGGTTGGTGAAAAAACATGGCATGGCTCCTCTTACTACATAATTGAGGTTGATGGAGCTTCATGGGGGTGGAAACTATGTGGAACCCAAATTAGGGGGAGGGAGAGGCTTACTCATTCTCTCATAGTTACTTTGTGGTGACCTTCAAACTTGGAAACTACACTTGGAACATGTTTAATAAATATGTTCCTAATACTCGAGCTGGTAGAAAATTGGTGTGGGATGAAGTCTCTTCTCTTATTTTCAAGGAAAATAATTCTCTTTATATGGTGGAAGAATATTTTAAGTCTTCTTTGTTCCCCTCCAAAAAATGGGAGGTTTGGTGGATTATAATGATGGTATGAATTACTTATTTGACTTCATTAACAGAACACACCTTCTAGATTTAGATATTTTGGGTAATCCCTTCACTTGGTCTAATAATCATAAGGGTACCCATTTGATTCAATTCAAGCTTGATAGATTATTATTCTCAAATTGTTGGGACTTGGGATATAATGCTTCTCTTAGAGCTCTCCCTATAATTATTCTAGACCGTAGTCCTATTCTCCTTCATTGGGAACACAAACCCTTCTCAAATTTCCTCCCCTTCAAGTATGAGGTTATGAACAAGCTTCTGATGATTGAATGTTTGCTTGATCTCGCCCTTCCATTATGTTCTATTCGGCAATGAATCGATGATCCAGTGGGCACTGGCAAAGGTGGGACAAGTCACGCCAGACACAGGTTAATAGAATAGTAAGAATCTTCAATAAAAGTGATCTTAAAATGAAAAAAGACCAACATTTAAAAAAGAAAAAGAAAACACCTAAGTTGCATGTTGCATGTTGCATGAATTATTATAAAACTGAGAAACTCAGTTTAAAAAGTTAATTAACAAAAGTTATAAAAAAAAGCCGTCTTTGCCGGAGGGGCCGATCTCTTATAATTATTATCTAATTATAGTAAATTACACACGGTCGATGGTAATATATAGAAAAAAAATCCAATCGGGTTGTATTCAAAAGTGGAAAAACTACCCTACCTAGGGATCCACAATGTATAGGATCTCTCAAATTTTGGATCTTATTAGAAAATAAGTAAAAGGGTGGAATAAGTCAACTTTTGGTGAAATTTTTAATCAAAGAAGGGAGATGTTCTCTAAAAGATGACATATAGAATATGATTGCTACTAGAAACTTATCTTAGTCCCTACATGAAGAGGAAGAAGGTTGGAGAAGAAAATAGAGGGACAACCTTAGGAAAGAAGAAATTTACTGGAAACATAGATCAAGGATCCAGTGGCCGGAGGAGGGGAATAGGAACTCATCATTTTTCCACAAGATTGCAAGTAGGAAAAAAAAAATAAACACTATCAAATGTTTGTTGAATGACCTTAATTAGGAAGTCACTGATGATGCTAAATTTGGAGAGGTGGCCTCTCAATACTTTATCCAAACATACTCAGACAATTTTGGTAACCATTTTATGGCTTTAGAGTATAGAATTTTAAGTAATCTCCCAAATGTCATTGGGAAGGAGGATAATAATTATATTCTTGCTCCTATTTTTTAAGATGAAGTCAAAGTTGTTGTGTTTTCAATGGATGCGTACAAAACCCCTGTCCCTGACAGGTTTCCTTTTTGTCTTTTTTTTCAAGAGTTTTGGGATATACTTAGCTATGATGTTACTATGGATAATAGAGACTTTCTAAGGAAAGGGAAATTGCTAATAAAACTAAACTAAACTTTCATTTCCATAGTTCCTTAAATCTAGGACCTAAAGAGAATGACTGACTTCAAGCCTATGTGTTTGTGCAATACTATCTATAAGATATTTTCTAAAGTTTTTCTCAATTGGTTGAATCCCTTCCTGGATAAATTCAATAGTAGCAGTAAATAAGGCTTTGTCTTGGGTAGAAAAATTATGGATGTTTCCATCTCCACTCACGAGATTATTCACTCAATGGAAAAAAGATGGATTCCATGTATGGATTTTAAGCTGGATATCTCTAAGGCATTTGATAGGGTTAAATAACACTTGTTTTTATAAAGTTTTGAGTAAAGTTAGGTTCAATGAAAGATTAATTGGGATTATTAGTGAGTGTGTTGAAATTGTCCACTACTTGATCCTAGTGAATGGTGTTCCTCGAGGGTTCTTTAAATCTAGGAAGAGAATTAGGCATGGTGACCCCCTTTCACCCTACCTCTTTATCATGGGTGCAAAAGTGTTATGCAGAAACTTTCTAACTTTGGGCCTATCTGGAAAAATCTAGGGAGTCAAAGTTTCCTCCACACTCCCCCCTTAGTTTTGTAGCAGTTTGTTGATGAAAATTTTCTTTTTGGAAGATCTTTAGTTGTGGAAGCAAGGGAGTGGAAATCTCATGTTCTAGACTATGCTAAGATCTCTGGCCAATGCATCAATTGCAAAAAAATTAATTTATATTTCTTTAATACTAAGATAGATTTGCAGATTAAGATCAAGGATATCCTTGGCTACCAATGTGCCACTCTTCCAGGTAACTATTTGGGTCTCCCCCTTACTATTAAAGAGGTCACCCCTTCTTTTTGGAATACTATTCTAGAGAGAATCCAAAATAAATTAGCAAGTTGAAAGGGCAATCTCATAAGTAGTGCAGGAAAACTCTAATTACTTTTTGCCTCCCTCCAAGGTATCCCATTATAATTTATATCCCTCCGTAGAATTCTAGGCAGTATGGTAGAGAAGCTTAAACGAATTCAAAGAACCTTCCTCTGGATTGGTGTGAAATACAAAAAGAGATTGGCTTTAGTTAATTGGGATATTGTTTGCAAACCCAAAAATCAAGGAGGACTTGGGATTAGGAAACTAACAAACTTGAATAAAGCCTTGATCGCCAAAGTTGGTTGGAATATTTCTCTTAATAGATTTTATTGGTGAAACATTATGAAGGCCAAGTTATCTCTCACAAAGTCCTTGACTTGAATGGATTATCAGCAAGGTCAAACATTTGGAACAACATTTTAAAATGTAGAGCTCTTATCAGGGAAGGTTTAAAATGGAAAATGGGAAATGGAAGGGTGAGAAAATTTTGGGAAGACCAATGGACTAGAGACAAACTTATTGCTAATAATTCAAATTTCAAATTTCTCATGGAAAGGGAAAATACCTCCTTTGGGGTATATATTTCTAATTATATCACTCCTTAGAGAATATGGAAATCTTTGGCACAAAACTATATGCACAGGCCTAATCTCCTCCCTAAAGTTGTTGAGCTCTATAATTTGATGAGTGAAACTAGGGTCCATCTCTTCCCTAATGATAACAAATTTGTTTGGACTAGAAACCAAAAGGGTGTTTTTGGTCAAATATGCTTACAATATGTTGGTAAAGTATGATGGGGACCTTGACTACTAGTGGAAGGTTTGGAACTCACAACTTATACCAAAGATCAATTTATTTTGGTGGGCCTCCCTACATGGTAAAACCTTAACCTAGGATAATCTCATCAAAAGAGGATTCTAGTTTCCTAATAGGTGTATTTTGTGTAAGAAGGAAGAAGAAATAATACATCTATTCACTCACTGTCAATTTGCTTTGCAATTTTGGCAGAGTATCTTTTAGAAGCTTGGCCTCCATTGGGTGCTCAATAGGAATATTCAATAGTTTATCTTTGACTGTATATTCCCATCAAACCACCCTCTAATCAAGTAGCTCTTGCATAAAATCCCCCCCCCCCCCATGTTTTCTAGTGTATTTGGAAAGAAAAGAACAAACAACTCTTCAGGGACTCTAAAAATACTGTGGATAATGTGCTCATGATATTGGACAAACTCCTATTAGATAAAATTTTTGTTAGTAATTGGAAAACCTCTAGTTCCCCCCCAACTAATTGGGATTATATGCTAACAAATAACTGGAAACTTCTAGATGCTTTTATAAGTTTTATAATTCTAAGAGGAATTCTAGGAACAACACTAAATGGAGTCCTCCTTGACCCCCTTGGTACAAACTAAAATTTGATGGTGTTGTAAGATAGGGTAAATTTGTGGGTGGAGTGATAAGAAACCACAAAGGTGAATTAATCTTTCTTATACTGGAAATTGAAAATATTCTACTAGTAACCAGGCAGAGCTCATGACCTTACTCTGGGATCTTAGAATGGATTTATCAATTGGAATTAGCTCCATTGAAATTGAAGGTGATTCCAAACTGATAATTGAAGCAACTAAAGGTGTGATGATAGATGGTTGGACTCCAAAGGGAATCTTAGAGGATGTTAGGGCTCTCCTAATAGGGTTTGAAGCTTTTACTATATAACATATTCATAGAGAGGGAAATAAGGTTGGTGATTATATGGATGCCATGAGGTTGTTTATTGATGGATTGAGATGTTGGAGGGAGCAACGATGATTACCCTCTAACATGAAGTTCCTTCTATGGAAGGAGAAAACCTTGAAAATAATTCATAATGGAATTTAATAAAATAATTTATTTGGTCTTTTGTGAAGTATTATGGTCATGCTTTGTAAAAATAATAGGGATATAAATTTGAAAAGTTACTTGTTCTCCTTTCAAAATTTGAATTGTGTGATGGGGCTTGACATTACATACTTGTATTGCCAACTTTCCCCCTCCTTCTCCTATGGTTCATCAACATGGCCTATATTTGATCACATTAGTACTAATGGGCCCCTTTTTTGTGAAAGAAAGATTTATTTTAATACCAAATCGACATATTTTGTAAGACTAAAAAATCTCTCTGAAATCCATATGCCTTTTTTTTCATAATGGTGATGGACTATTGACACACAAGGGATTCCATGTTGGAGATTGATGTGGAGGGTGGCACAATATATAATGAGTGCACTGACTAGTCTCATTTATTATGGGCTCAAGAGTCTTTTTTCTTTGTTAGTTTCAATTTGGGGTTTATGCATATCATAAAAATTTATGCTCTAGTTTATGATGCCATAGGAGGGACAGAGTGTGCATTGAGCCTAATAATCCTAATGACTTCAAGAAAAATGTGATAGTTTTTCATATTTTTAAAGAAGGGGGTGTGGCTCAATTAATTGGGAATTTGACGAGGCGTGATGAAAATCTTTCTCTACAATTTGCATCCTCATGGCCAAATAGGAGAGAGTTGATAGAAGGCATTTATTTTGAATTCACTGAGGAGGTTAGCTAATGGTCTCTTAACATCAGGGACAAAATGGAAGAAAACCAATAGGGTCTTAAATGTTGAAATACTAAATCATTTTTTTCAAGATGATGAAAACCATGTTAAGCTATGTAATGCTTACGACTATGAGCAACTACTTGAACCATTGGACCAAGTGTGTTTGATACTTATGAAGTATTTTACTCTTGAGGGTATATGTGGAGTTTATTATTTTTATTCACATGCATTTTCTCAATCACTTCATAAACCAGAATGTCATTTCCTTCACATCCTTTCTTCTCCATTCTTTGGATAACTCTATTAAGGAATTTTTTGAGTCTAGAAACCAAGGCATGAAGTCAACTCTCCTACACCAAGGTCTTATTTTCAAGATTTACCACTTTCACCTTTCCCTTTCTCCCCCAAGACCTATTACTTTCTAGGAGGCCCCTCTCTCCTCTACCTTCTCATTTTCTAGCATCATGAATACTCTCGAACCTAGGAAGAAAAAATTCCTTAAGAACCTTTCTTTGAAAACCCACCATGGTTCTCCTAATACCCATCCCAACACTATGACTAAAGATAAGCCAAAGGAGAAGAAAAAAAATGACCCTCCTCTCAAATTAAAGGATAAGGCTCCTAAAAAGGTTAAATTTAGCATATAGGAAATTGATTCCGACATAGAAGCTACTGAGGAAACCAGCACCCCCTACCGATCTATGAGATTCGCCACTAAGCCTTTGAGAAAAGAGAAAAGTTTTAAAGAGGAGTTAGAATATGAAGATGGTGAGTAGGGTGAAAATAATGAAAAAAAGGAAATAAATACTAAGATGGAGGTCTGCTATTTGATGGCTAGCAACTCCTCCCATGTTTTTGAAAGTTTCAAAATCGAATCCCTCAACCTCACCCAAAATTTGAGGCTTGAGGAAAATATTGTCACCTATTGTTGGTAAGGGCACGAATATTCTTGATATAAAATGTGGAAAATGTGAGGCTACTTGGGAGGAGATGACCAAAATTAAGAAAAAAATTTCATATATGGATAAGATGCTTCAAGACATCTCCCTCTTTGCATTAAAAATTATGCATAGCTCAGCTACCACCTTATTCCTATTGTAGAAGAACATGCTTAACGCAGAGGACAATGAGGATGTCAATTACAAGGATATTTACAAGTTCCTTACTAAGAACTAGGCAATGAGGATGTTCAACAAACCATGTAAGAAGAAGGATGCATAGGGATTTAGTCCCTTTTTCTTATTTGATTTGTTGTTGATAGTGGCCCCTGTGGCCTTGCTTTAAACTTTATTGTTATTATTGGAACTATTATATTTTGCACTAGTAGTTTATTCTATTATGGCCCTAAGTGGCCATGTTTAAGGACTCTTACTACTATTTTGATTAGTACAATAGATGTTGGTAGTGTTAGTAGTGGTTACTATGACCACAGAGACTGGTCTCTTTTTATTGTTTCGAAGATAGTGTGATTTTTTTAATGTTTAGTTAGTGTGATGTTAAGGTGTTATAATTGTTAATCTATTGATTGTCGCTTGCTAGATTGATGTATTAAAGGAACAATACCCAAGATTTTTTTCTTTAAATATCAAAAACTTTCTTCATATCAATTGTAGTGAATTCACAATAATATATGAAATTGAGTAAAAGTAAAACCCCTATCTATCTCATATAAATTGAAACATAGTTTGAAAACTCCATTAAAATTTCTAAAATGAATACATTGACATCTTTTATGGAGCACTTCTCATTTATAATAATAAATTACTAGACAAAGATATCAAATGGATGGCCAAAACTTCCTTGGCTTGTTATATATTATCAAAAGATAAATCTTGATTTTTACACCAATATCCTTAAAAATATTTTTCTTTTGTTATCCAAAGAAATTTTTGTCCGTGTCAAATATAAAATTGCAACATGTATCTAGATACCAATCATTTGCTAGACGTGGCTAAGCTCCCTACAAAATGCCCTGTTGACCAAATTTCAAAATATGGAAAACACAACAGATTTTTCGTGAAATTTTCACCATTTGTTCTTCATGATCTACATATTGTGTGGTTGAAAACCACAAAAAAATTACAAAAACATTATTTTTTTTTCACGAATCTAGAAAAAAAAAATTTAAAATTTTTTTGTCTTTGGTACGTTTTGTAGGGAGCTTAGTCGCTGCCTCCTTTTCTTGCTAAAATGATTTTACCCTCTCTTTACATTGATTCCCACAATATGTACATTGCATTAACTCTACATATATTCAAAGAATATTTTTAAAATTCACATACCAACAAAATCCAATTGGTTCCCAATAAATTTGTTGATTGCCTTAAAAGAAAACTTCATAATTTCATTGTATAATATATTCACACTATATATAACTTAAGAAGAGATTTTATATGTCTACTTAAGAAGACGTGACTCACACATAAGAAGATTTCCTTTTCATCTTTTTTTTAATTTTGTCTCCCAATATTTGTATCTTGCAAGCCAAAATATAAGACAATTTGCATCATAATGATTTTAATATACAATAATGTTTTTATTTGCAAACAAAACCTCAAAAGATAAGTTAACATTTTATATTGAAATTATTGTTAAATACATTCTAAAATTAAATTTTAATATGTTCGTGTCTATCATTCTTATTATAATACAAATAAAAACTCAAATACAAGAAGTGTACTAGTTAGTACATAGAACTTGTTTAGACTTATTTAGAATTTGTTAGATTTATTGTTAGTTCAAATTCAATAGATATCCATTTTGTAGTTTTATAATGAGAAATAAGAGATTTTTAATTCGACATTTAATTAAAATTTAAGTAATAACAAATAATTAATTTATATAATAGAATTCAGATTGATAATTGAAATGAAAAAATTATGATAATTAAATAAGTAGATAAGGAGTACATAGTTCTAGATTTAAATAATAGAAATATATGATTGATGACATGTTGAATTCACTCACTTCCTCCAAAAAATTAATGATCTTGGTTTCATAACTATCTTAAAAAGTAAACTGGCATAGAAAACGATGAATGTCAATCCGAAGCATTGTGAATCCATTTGTAGTATCATGAGCCTAATATTTTATGTGGAACTAATATGTATTGTGTCAAATTGAGTTGACAAAATATATGATTTAATCTTTCCTTGTATTTTTCTTCTTCACACTTGAATTCATCAAGGTAGCGTGTAGAGTTATTTTTTAGTAGCTCATTTACTAGATACGTGAACATGTTATACTAGGTCAAACCCTTTGGTGGATTTGATTAATGGTGACAACCAATATTAAAGATAATATTATGCACACATGTATATGGCCTATGTGTTGATGATGTAAATATGATTTTTTTGGTCTTTAAAAATCAGCACAATTATCAACATAATGATGAAAATTATCAAGAGACGAGGGTGAACACTAACATCCAATTTCTAAAACCACTAGCCCACAAAGGATGTAACTTCGAGTGATTAGGGATATAATAAGGAGATCCAATATTAAGAGTGAAGGGGAAGGAGACCTACTCATCTCATTCAATCCAAAATGACCCCACAAGGGTGTGGGTTCTCAAACCCAAGCACACAAGAAACACCACACATAAAATCTAAAGCCTTCAATATTACTAATACATATTTTATAAGAAAGGTCTTCATTTTAAACCCAAATTGAAATGTTCTCTAGTTCAGTTTACCCAACATCACAAAAACAAAAACATAACAAGAGCTCTACAGAACTAGAGTCCCGCCTTGTGGAAAAAAGTTAAGTATGAAGCATTGCAGTCATGTATTCAAGATTTGTTTACAACTAGGTGTTTAATAGAGATAGAGTCCTTACCTTTTCTTAAAAAGGAAGATAATTTCATTTTATACTTAAATCATTAATTATTAATTATTTTATTTTGATCAGACGAGGGGAAGGAAAACCTTAAATCACTAGTGCACTTACCATGGAAAACTAGGTTTTAATTTGCCAAAGATGCTAAAGGACGAGCTTGAAAATTACCCATATGTTTACTTGCTTTGAATTATAAAGAATCGTCACTAGGTATGAAACCAGATGAGAGGGCAAAGTTTGTAGTTGGAACCAGTAATTTAATAATATATTATTATTTCAAATTTAAATGATTAATTTTATATTATATTATTATTTTTAATTTAAATAATTAATTTTATATTATATTATTAAATTATTTAATTTTATTATAATTATAGTTTAAATATTATTTATAATATTTAAATATTAAAAACATAAATTAATTTTTTTTAAATAAAAAGTTCTTAAATTTTTCAACTAAATATAAATTAATTTGATTATATAATCTATAGTATATGTATAAGTAACTACATTATAATTTAACATATAAATATAGTTTATTACAGTATATTATTTGCATTATTTTTATTAAGTATAATGTTATAATGTACTATTAGGAAAAGTATTTTACAAAAATAATTTTATCACATTAATCAATTTTACATTGAAAAATAATAAATTATAATTTTGATGTTTAGAGACAACTAATACATTATATATGAATGCTAAATTTCCTATATGTGCAAACTTCTCTCATAATGTATCTATCATATGGTGTTAATTACTAGCAATTGTACTTTAATGTGTAATGAGTAAGCCATAAAATACATAAATATTTCTTTGTGCTACTTTTTAATTGATTGGACATATTTTTGTGAATTTTTAGAATGGAAAAATAATTTAACCCCTAGCAAAAATATGAACAGCCAATTGAAAAAAAGAAATACTCTTATAAAATTTAAAAGAAAAAACAAAACACTGCCATACATTATAAATCATGTTTAATATTTTTGCAAGGCACAATTTTTTAGGCAAACTAATTGCAAAATATTCAATAAAAACATAAGGCTCCGCTTAGATAGGCAAGACTAATAAGCATATAAACACATGCATGCTTGACATTAATATTCATGCATTATAAATGCAAATATAGCATTTATACCACTTATGTGGTTGATTATAATCCTTCCAATAGGAGTTTCCATGAGATTATTAAATATTTATAGGAGAATTCAAATGCCCTTCATTATATAATTCTTTGTAGAAAAAATATAACATTATAATAATTAAAATTCAAGCTTTTCCCAACCTTGAACCTAATTTCAAAGCTCTCTAATAGATCCCCTAATATACAAAGGTGGTTCCACACCACCCAACCACATGGTACCCTTAGATTCACCCACCAATATAGGAGATCCTCATAAGGGCCACAAGCACACTCACACCAAACATGAGAGTAAAACTTATACACACACAACAATCATAGTGTATAAAAATGAATATGAACAATCAAACAAGAATTTAATAAACCATAACATAAGGTATATATAAGGATAGACAAATGTTCGATACAACACTAATGACTACAAATATAAGGTTACTTGTGAGAGGCAAGGAGTCTCGTCGTGAAGCATAAAGAAATGGCTTACAAATCTAACTATGTATGTTTGTTGCAATGTAAAGGGAGTACTCAAGTGAAATCCACCACCCAACCAAATGTGACATACCCTTGTTTGATCATATTTACCCTATACAAGCACTCAAGTTATGTCATCGACAAAACCTCAATATCTTAACCAATTATTTAAAAAATCATCTATTTCTACTGGAATTATAAATCTACAATCATTATAATAGTGAAGTCACCTCCAAATTTGAGATAATATGTAGAACCGGTCACCCTAATCCTAGACCTCAATCCTAGGCTCTTCGTGATCTAATTTGACCAATATGGCATGCTACACAAAACAATGCAAAAACATAGCATACAAAAAATGAACATGGTTTCAAAATATTTGCAAAAAAATTCATAAAGGATACTTGAATTATCCCACTCTTGTTCACTTAATTTCAATCCAAAAATTCAAATTTCTAATTTATTTCTTTCAAAAAAACATAAAAATCACCTTCAAATTTCATAAGGGGAAGCTCATTTTTAAAAAAAAAAATTATTACTATTTTTTTCTAAAAGCAAAACATATCATTTTGATCCTAAAATGAACAACTATTTCAAACAATAATAATTAATTTTGATAATTTAAAAATAAAATCCATAGCAAGGAAACAAACTGGACATTCTTTTTTAAAAATTAAAACAATTTAGAACCCATCTTTTTACTTGAATTTCAAACTAGAAATGAAAATAGTATGATATCTTACGGGGAGCATACATTCAAAACATATAAAAGAAAATCAAGAAACAAAGAAATGGAATATATTTATCCTTTATTTTGATTTCATTCAAAATATAGTTTCTTTTGTTTTTGCTCAAAATATTGAATCACTTACACAATGTAAGCACCAGTGTATCTCCATCACCCAATGTGATCTCCAAGACCACAACCCTTATTTTCAAATTTTTGAAAGAAAGGATTTTGGGAGCCATATTTCCTAGAATGCAATAATTACCATACATAACCAACCTTCTTTTTTTTCATTTAAGCCCCTTTTCCCATTTCTCATTTTCTATTTTTATTTTCATTTTATAATTTAATTCCCCTTTTCTCAAAAACACATTTTATGAGAATTTAAAATGCTCAAACATTTTCTTATTATTTGACCAATTACGTATGAGAAATAAATCATTAAATTAAAAAATATAGTTACAAATAACTCACAACATGAATGTACTCCAAAATTGCTTTCAATTGGATTTGAATTTATATAATGTCACACAGAATGTACCTCACACTCAATTTGAGTATGATATGAGGTAACAAATGAACACGACCCAATGTTTCATCTCCAAAATAATCACCATTAGTTTTAAATCAAACCTACAAATTAGGTGGATAAATACTTTGTATGTGCATTCTCAAAGCACACACCAAGCCTACCTACTCAATATATAATAACCAAAGCAATTTATACATACTCAACAAAGTACAATAATAGATAAATAGTTAAGGCATACAAGTATGATCATTAAGAAATCAATCAATATCTCAAAAATTTAAAATACTACATTGAATATGAATTTTTCAAGGAAAGGAATAATTGGGCATTATGATATATATATATATATATATATATATATATATATATATATATATATATATATATATATATATATATAGGAGAGGATTTGTAGGTTCTGTGATAAAGGTGTGACTAAATGACACTTTCTCATTGAGTGCATAACTTATGAAGACATCCAAGCTCAATATGAGGTCATCTTGAAAGCTAGCGGCATGTACAATTTATTTAAGGAGGATAAGATCGAGAAACAACTATTTTGATTGTCAAGATTCATAACAAGAGATTGGATATGGAAAAGAATATGGAGTTAGTTTAAGGTTATGATTCATGGTCCCTTAGACTAATGGTCTCGTGGACGTCATTAAAAATCTTCATTATTTCATTCATTTGTAGTGCCTCTCCAATAGACAACATAAAAGAAGAGGAGCGAATCAAAAAAGAGATGAGAGAACACTTGAACAAAAATACTAGTCTGCACAAAGAAAGGGAGGTAAATGATTTTTTTGGCATTAAAATAGGAGTATGCTAAGGAAACGAATGAACATTGAATAATATTCATAATTGGTAGGCATGGATAATGAGAGGGCATCACTTCCTTCAATAACAATTGAGGGGATGATATAAGAAATTTCCTTTTCACTTATTAAGGGGGCATCTCTTGGAAGTTATGGGTAAAACAATTATTTGCCCTTGTTGCGAATTCAATATTTTTCAAGGGTTGAATATTAAAGGGGGATGGTTATGAAAAAAGGATGGTGTCGATGCAAGTGGATGATGGAGAGTAGATTGTGCTATGCAATCCCTATTTCACATAATGTTCTCTCAAACTTACATTTAATTCACCCAAAATAGAAGAAAAGTTGTTTAATATCGAGAGAAGGCCTGCAAAACAATAAATTAATTTTATTCTTGTTTATTGATGCATTCAAAATAAATTGGCATGTATGAGTAAATGCTCTATTTTTCATCAGATATTGAAGTCACCATCTATTTAAAAAACACGAATAGGAATGCAAGGGAGCGAAGTGCTTGTGCAAAGAATATATATATATATATATATATATATATATATATATATATATATATATATATATATATATATATATATATATATATATATATATATATATATATATATATATATATATATATATATATATATATATATATATATATATATATATATATATATATAAGCTTGCACTAATGGTTTAGAAAAATACATATATTATTTATGTAATTGATATTGTTGGGCAAAGGAAATACTCGTTAAATAACAAGAATACTATCTTCAAAAAGGACAACATCAGAATTATTGGCAATATGTGTCATGCATAGTATCAATATAAGTTCACATTGCATTGAAACATCATTCCTTCATGAATATTTATAATTTTTTATAGAGATTTATACATTGGAACTTAAAATCTCAATGAGGAACTTTATTCATGATTTGAATAACATCTAATACATTGATCTAATTGTTTCAAACCTCTTTATTAATTTGATTATTCGGAGTTAGGGGAAATATTTTTGTAGAGTTAATGCTTATGATTTTCTTCTCAAGTTAATTTCATTCTTTAGACACATTATAGTGATATTTTAATTAGATTGTTGTTAATCAATTTCATGGATTTGAGCATTTAGGTTTGGTTATAAAAATACATTTTCATATAGATTGTAGAAATTTTCTAAGTAGAAATATTTTTATAGGATGTTGCATACTTAAAAATAAACTTAAAACTTCTTCCTTTCATGTCTTACATGTTACAGCTTTAGGATCGATCTAGTATTAAAGTAATTTCATTCAGCCATTGTTTATCATCCTAGTTAATAACTATTTAAGTGTCTTTAAATGTTGGCATTGTGGATAGATTAGAATATACTAATTGGATCTATTATTTGATTGTTAGGATTGGAGGTTGTGTGTACTAGAGTTTTCCATAATATGAGTATTGCTTGTTTGAATTATTGATTAAAATAAATTAGAGTTTGTGTAATTCCAATGTAAGTGGTTATATGCTTAAGTTATGTTTTTATGTAAAATGGAACCATGGAAATGTATTGCATCTTTTATAGGTGGATCATTTTATCTTATCTTTCTATCTATAAACATGTGGGTGTAATTGATGAAAGCTTTGATGAACTTTCATTATGGATTTGATTATCATGTTGAATTCTTGATTGCTTACATCTATGTTTGGAGATATATTTCAAAATACTTGAAGAGTAGACATTTCCTTTTCATGATTTCCTTTTAGTATGGATTACTACTTGATCCTGAGTATATGAAATTCATGTCAAGCTACTATTTTGAGCCTAAGTTTTTTGTCCTTGTCTCACCTATGTGGGTTACAGATGATGGAGATATTTATTTAGGAGATGATTATCATGATGCCATGTTTTGTTTGGTATCAAAGTTTAGTGGGAGATTTTGTAGTGATGTGGATTCATCTCTTGCTGATGGATGATAATTTGTAGTGGTTGTTGGTATTATGGAGGAGTTATTGGTTTCTTGTACGTAGAGAGTGTTCATTAAAATCTTGAGTTTTATTGAGAGGATATGGTTTTATTCATGTTCTTTGAAGCTTTTGACATCTTATTACCATGGAGGAATCTTGGAGAATTTAGTTGAGATAGTGATAAAGATTTTTTGGTTTGATAGATGATTCTTGGTATAGAGGATGGATGTTATTGTTCCATGGTGGACTCTTGGTTGCACATTATAGTTTTTGTAGGATATAGGTTCTCTTAGGATAAAATAAATTTATTATGGTCACATGATCTTCTTTTGAGGAGTTGTAGATACAAATTTCATGGTGAGTTTTTGAATCCAAAGTTGGAGATTTAGGGGCAATTCATGGTAATTTAGTTGATAAGTGTTACAATTATTTTTTGTGTGAGCTTCTTGTTATTGTTGTGTTGCATTACTTTCTCATTTGGAATGAGATGATTGATTGTATGCCTATATCATATTTAGGGAGGCTAGACATATTTTTCTCTTAGGGATTACGTGTTGAGATGGATAATATTTGATGATGTTTTAGCAATAAGACCAAGGAGCTCACACCTAGAGCTAAATATAAATTTAACATGGACTTGTTTAGTATACTCTTCTTAGGTAGAGTCATAGTGGTTTGATGTAATCTAGAGAATAAATATCATTCCCCTCACTTGATCCTTGTTAGATTAAATCATGTGATAGGTATTGCCCATCTTATTTTAGAAGAATTTTATTTTGTGATTTATTTTCTAACAGGAATGAATCACAACCTGTAGATGGTAGTTCTAGAGAGCTCATTTGAAGATCAATGGACATTTTTTATTTTCCCTTCTTTCCTTATACATATGATATGTTTGTGGAGACAAGTTTTAGAGTGTAGTCTATATTTTTACGCAAGGGGTAAGTGCACAAAGATGGGGGACCAAAAAGGGGGTATAACATGCCACTTTTTTTTTTCTAAAATCAGAAAACTATGAACTTTGATGAGAAATTGAAGATAGTTAGACTCAAAATTTCAAGATGAGATAAGAAAAAGAATTGCAGTACTCTGAATCTAGTTTCTAAACTACTAATTTATTTTGAAAATGGTGGAGATTAAGGCCCTCAAAAAGGGGGAGCTCAAAAAGTGCTCCTATTTTTTGTGAAAAAATATAACATAACATCTAGTGTGCTCCACCTAAAATGTTAACTTTTTTAAAAAAAGTAATCAGTCCAGTGAGAAGTTAGCTAATACCACATAGTTTATCCCAGATTTTTTTGTTGTTTTTTTTATGAATGTATGATTCTTTACGAATTTCAGAAGTGCACACATCCTTAAAATGTAAAATTTGTGTGTGCTCCCCCTAGAAATCATTGAAAACTAATTGAAAATCAAAACTATTTTTTTAAAGTGTGTAAAATGGACTCTAGTTTCTAAAAAAGTAACTTGTTTCAAAATTTGACGAACAAGCCAAAATCTATGCCCCTAATACTACATGTTGGTTTTTGACAAAAAATCAGACATTCTTACAAAAATAATTAGAGATGAAAAGCTTAACATAATCAAAATTCAAATAAATTATATGGTTAGATAGCGAATAGAAAGATCTAGAACATTTTGTCATTTGATTTTGTCATTATTGATCCATGTGAAAACCTAACATGGAGCACACAAGAAAAAATGTGTTTTTTTGTATGTTTGCTGGTAAACATGTCTCAGACCTATTTGAATACTCCAAGCCTTTGGGTTGGATACGCAAGGAAAATCCAAGCCTTAGGCTTGGTGGATCCCAATGTAGTTAAAAGGGTGCACACCAAATAGGGTGTATGCCCTATTTGGCATGCACCCTATGTGGTAATATGATGCAAGGGAGGATGGGGAGAGGTGCCAAAGACACACCCTAACCAGATCCACCTTGTAGAACAACATGTAGAAGCAACAACACATAACGGTGAGAGATACAATGCAGAAACTTTCATAAATTATCTTCCAATTGATTCATACATGCCAGGCTGTAAGGCCTTCCTGATTTAGGCTAGATATTATAATTAAGTACAAAAGTCCTCCAACATGTGAGGATCTGCCAACAATCTCTAATTTTCTATCTTATATCTTCTATCCAAAATGGACTCCCTAAACTCTAACCATACAACTACATTTATACAAGAGGCTACCAAGCCAAGTTGGCCTACAGATCCACAATCAACAAAAGGAATGACTAGATCTAGGTCCACACGCTTCCCAATGATGGATACCAGCATTAAATCCATGACCCAAATTAAATGCACAAGTCGGCCTCAAAGGAAATCTAAAACAAACAACTCAACAAGCAAGGAAACTGACTGCCAGAGAGATAACCGACCAACTCGGTTAACAAATGAAACTGAACAACACCGAACCAACTCGGTCAAAGCAGGAACCGAGCAACATAAACAAACTTCAATATGTTTTTGGTGACACAAGATTGCCAAGGAACCGAGATGCTCCTGCATCAGACACCTAGGGTTATTTGAAAATGATTCTCTAAATCATGAAACAGGTATGATCCGAGTTGCATCCAACTCAAACCGTGAAATCCATGAATTGTCTTCAATTGGTCTATTCTTCCACTTTACTAGATATTCCATATATTGTTTTCCTCTTGTACTTCTACCAATTATTTGCTCCAAAATCCACTCAACTTCTTCCATCTGCTTCTTAGGATAATCCATCGATACTGTGATATCTTCATTAGGTTCATGAAACTCATACAAATCAGCAATGTTGAATATAGGTGATATATCCATATCCTCAAGTAACCCAATCTCATATGCACTTGTATACACTAAAAAGTGACCTCATTAATTAATTAAATATTTATTATTTAATTCAATATCAACTTGATGAATTAATTAAATATTTATTATTTAATTAATATATATTCCTCTATTTATTAAATAAATTATTCAATTTATTTAATGGATTCACTATAGGTTATTCCCCTATCCTAAGTCTTCTAAATAGGCTATTAAAGTGATTAAATTAAATACACAATCACCTAAATATGGCTAAGTTCCCTATTCCACCTCATCTACCTAGTCAACTGACACATCACCTTGGCTAAGATAAATTATTTTTATTAATTATTTATTAATCATTATCCTCACCCACACATGTCCTATCTTTAAGGGCTATGTGGCCTGATAAGACTTGGTCTCATGACCACATGTCTTCTCTCAAACCAAGTCAAGAGACAATCCCTATTCCTAAGGGGCTTCTCAAGTCACCTCTAAGGGTCAAAGATGACTCATAGGACACTTGTACAAAGAGTCCTCATGAGGAAAAAGTCCTTCCCTCTTCCTCTCTTTGGTTTTTGTGAGACACTTGACATGTGTCTTTCCCTTCCACCTTCTTCTCTTCCATGTCAATGTGAGAGGAACATTATCCCTATTCTTCCTCTCACATTCCAACTACATCCCCCTTTCTCTCAACCCCTTCAACCAAGTCAATCTTAGCCCTAGGATCTTCCACCTTTCATTTTCCACCGTAGGATTGTGCCACCTAGGCTCGGATCCTCCAAAACTCTATAAAAGGAGCCTCATTTTCCCTTTAGGAGCTAATAGCTAATAGTGAATAGTAATTTTCAAGCAATCAAACAATAGGAAATCAAGCATTCTAAGCATCCAAGCATCTATTATCAATCATATTCATATCATTTTGTAAGCATTCCACACTATCCATTTAGTTGCATAATTGAGTTTTAGGCTAGTTTTGCATACATTCATCATCAAATCTCCACACTTTGGTGGCATCTTGGGAAAAGGCTTCATTTGGAAATCTAAGAGCTCAGCATCCTCAAGAAATCAAAGCTAGGAGGGAAATGGAGACAAGCTACATGGTAGGTGAAGGTAAAACCTTTTTTTAGCTTCATTTTTAGTGTATTCTTCATTGTTGTTTGCTAATTAGTTTGATTTATTAGCTTAGATTTGTTAATATATCATTTAGAGTAGTTAGACATCTAATTTGCATACAACACTTCCACTGTCAAATTTTCTCAAAATCTTGCAAGGTCCAAACTTCTTCATTTTGAACTTCCCATATGTTCCAACAAGAAATTGACCTTTCTTCAAATGAACCATCACTTCATCACCAACATCAAAAGTCTTATGTCTTCTTGATCTATCAGCTCTGTCTTTGTATTTCTGATTACTCTTTTCCAGCTTAAACTTCACATTTTCATGCAATGTCTCCATGTACTCAACAAATTTTACTCCTTCAGCACTTATCTTTCTTTCATCAGCAATATCTCTCAAATCAGATATACCTCTCGGTTGTATGCCATTTACAATCTCAAATGGTGTTTTTCTAGTACTCCTATTCACTGAATTATTGTATGCAAACTCTTCTTGTGCCAACATAGAATCCCAATTACTTGGTGTGTTTCCAACTAAACATCTCAAAAGATTTTCCAAACTTCTATTCACAACTTTTGTCTGTCCATCGGTTTGTGGGTGAAATGTAGAACTATATTTCAACTCAGTACCAAACTTTCTCCAAAGAGTCTTCCAAAAGTATCCAAAAAATTTACTGTCTTGGTCAGAGATAATACTCCTCGGTAATCCATGCAATCTGACAATTTCCTTAAAGAAAAGATATGCTACATGTACTGCATCTGATGTCTTTCTACAAGCTATAAAATTTTCCATTTTAGAAAATCTATCCACAACAACAAATATAGAATCATTACCTCTTACTGTCTTTGGTAAGCCAATAACAAAATCCATACTAATGTCAATCCAAGGTTTCTCAGGAACATAAATTAGTGTATACAATCCAGTATTCTGACTTACTCCTTTTGCAACTTGACAAATTCCACATCTTTTCACAAATTTCTGAACATCTTTATACAACTATGGCCAAAAGTATTTCTCCTTAAGAAAATTAATTGTCTTATCAACACCAAAATGTCCAGCCAAACCAGTGCTATGTTTCTCCTTTATCAAATTAGTTCTCATTACTCCTCTCGGTATACACAACTGAATACCTTTAAACAACATACCTCCTTGCATAAAATATTCATCCCATTTAGTACTCGGTTAATCTTGAATAGGTGCTCTACACTTTCTCCATGGCTCAGAAAAATTAGGATCAAATTCATAAGAATCTCTCATGTCATCAAAGCCAAGAACTTCAATTTTCATCTTGGTCATCAAAGATCTCCTTCTACTCAATGCATCATCAACTTGGTTAGTGACTCCACTCTTATGCTTTATCACAAATGTATAACTCTGCAAATACTCAACCCATTTCATATGTCTTTGATTCAACTTATTCTAACTACCCAAATATTGTAAAACCTTATGATCGGTATACAACACAAATTCACTTAGTATCAAATAATGTCTCCATTTCTTCAGTGCTTGACAATAGCATAGAATTCTTGATCATACATAGAATATTTCCTTTTTGCATCATTCAACTTTTCACTAAAGAAAGCAACAAGTTTACCTTCTTGACTCAATACAGCTCCTATTGTACTTCCACTTGCATCACATTCCACTTGAAATACCTTATTGAAATCAGGCAATACCAAAATAGGCAATTCAGCAACCTTCTGCTTTAGAGTCTGAAAACTTTTATCAACTCCATGTATCCACTTGAATTCTCTTTTATCTCCTCTCATAGTCTCAATCATAGCATTACATGTTGAACTAAAATTCCTAATGAACTTTCGGTAAAAAGTTGCCAAACCATGAAATGATTTTACCTCACTAGCATTCTCAGGTGTAGGCTAATTCAAAATAGCTTCAACCTTTTTAGGATCCATTTTGAAACCATCAGCTGAAATCACAAATCTCAAATACACAATCTCCTCTTTCATGAATGAACACTTTTTTAGATTTATCAGCAACTTTTCTTCTTTCAATCTCTGCAAAACTTGTCTAACATGCAACAAATGTTCTTCTCTGGTCTTACTGAATATCATAATGTCATCAAGATATACAATCACAAACTTACCCTAGAATTTCTTCAAAACTTCATTCATCAACCTCATAAAAGTAATCAGTGCATTAGTTAAACCAAAAGGCATAACCAACCACTCGTACAAACCTTCTTTTGTCTTAAAAGTAGTATTCCACTCATCACCTTCTCTGATTCTGATATGATGATACCCACTTTTCAAATCAATTTTGGTAAAATACTTTTCTCCAGTCAAACTTCCATTATGTCATCCATTCTCAGTATAGGAAACCTATATTTCATTGTTATCTTATTGATTTCTCTGGAATCAGTTCACATTCTCCATTCTCCATTCTTCTTAGGTGCCAATACAATAGGTACTGCACAAGGACTCAAACTTTCTCTGATCAAACCTTTCTGTGACAATTCTTGAATCTATTGGTTCAATTCCTGATTCTCGGTAGGTGTCAACCAATGAGGTGCCTTATTTAGTAAAATAGCTCTAGGGATTAGATCCATGCAATGATAAATGCTTCTCTTCGATGGAAAACCATCAGGTACATTATCAGAAATAATTTCACTATACTCGGTGAATAACTATCAATCTCCTCAGGGACACTATCCTTTATTTTCTTACTTGGTTTGTCAGGAATCATAGAAAAACATACATCACTCTTCTTCAAATCCTTAACAAACTTTCTTCCTTCCATCAAGCAAACTTTCACATATGTGAAAACATTACTAACAGGTTCTTCAATGAAAGGTAACAAGATTTATCTTCTCCCATCAGCCCAAATGGTATATTTATGCAATATCCCATCATATATAGTATGTCTATCATATTGCCAAGGTCTGCCCAACAAAATATGACAACAATCCATTGTAATACCCTAAAATTGGCACCTAATAAATTCAATTAATTTTGGTGCATTTTCGTCAATTTTACATCTTCAAAGTTCTAGTTCCCTAAGCAATTTTCTCTCTCCTACCTGACTTAATTTGACTTGATGTCAATTGCAAAAACCCTAATTTGCATTAATCAAATATTAAAATTAATTCCCAAAGTCTTTGACTTTTATTAGCTAAATTACCCCTATGATAAATTAATTTAATCCTAAAGTCCTAAGTACTTGGAATTAAATTAAAATCTACCCCCTTTAGCTAATTACCCATAAAAAGGAATTAATAATTACTTGTTATTTGAATGGACACTCATTTTTGAATTAATAGTTCAAGATATTTGAAAAGTCCCCTATGTGGCAATTTCCATTCTTTTAATTAAGTAATTCTATGCATTTTGTCTCAAAAGGGAATGAAGAGTCAGGAGTTTCAAATCAAGAACCCCTTCATTCTCTTCCCAGGCTTTCCTATTTAATAGACCTCTTTTCTTCATTCGAGAGGAGGAAATTTTGAGAGCATCTATACTATAGTCAATTTTAGTCTCCATTATTACATTGTTTTCAAAGCTTTATTGCATTAATTAGCTTAATATCTCATTTTAGTTTAATATTGCATCTCATATTAGATTAGAATTTGCTTAATTGTTCTTAGATTAATATCATATTTATTTCAATGTCCTTAGATTAAAATTGCACTTCATCTTTATTTCAAGCTTTTAGTATAATTGCATTTCTACATTTCTAGATTAACTGCACTCATTTCTAGATTAATTTCATTGATTTTTTATCTTAACTTTTGAAAATCCTCCATTGTAGAATTGGTCTTATGGTTGTTGGCTCTCCAATCTAAGAGTAATTAAACACCCCGTCTACATAGGAGGCAACAAGTCGCTTCACAATGAATTTTAGATTGAGTAATTCATACTCTCTCTTGTAATTCGATCATGTGAGTAATGACTATGTTGCGTTTGTGCCTAATTTAGAGGTCCACATTCAGAAACACACATCCATAGGCATGATATCACATAACACCTTATCATAGTACTTTCCAATTTTCAAATTCACATAACATTGTTCACTTACCAAGAGTGTATGATCATCTTTGATCCATGAAATTTGATAGGGCTTCGAATGTTCCAACCTTTTGAACTGCAACTTTGTGACCATTTCCTCATATGTCAGATTCTCTGAGCTACCACTGTCAATGATTACCTTCCAAACTTTGTCAAAAACTCTACATCTAGTCTTGAACAAACTTTTCCTTACCAGATCTTCCTTATTACTTTCACTCCAAAGTGCTCTCCTTACCATCAAGTTATTTTCCTTCTCAGGTTCATTTGGTGACTCTTCTTGCACTAAAGCATTTCTACTGCTACCAGCCTTCTTACTTGAATGTGTACATTCAAATGATATGTGTCCTTCTTCTCCAAAATTGTAACAAGTTCCTCGGAAACCACCTCTGTTATATCCACCTCGGTAGTTACTGCCTCTACCTCTAGATGAACTTTCACCTTTTCACTCGGTCTTGCCTTTATCCAAAGTTGTCTTTTCAGGTTCAGATCTACTGTTTTCACCATCTGTGATGTCCCCTATCTGGACTAGGATTGAATTAATAATAATAATAATAATAAAAATAAATAAATGAGTGATTATAATTAATATAATAATATATTATTAATATAATAATATATTATTAATATAATAATATATTATTATAACAATAATATATATTCATTCATATAATAAATACATTAATCAATATTAAAATTGAAAGATATGCATTAAAAAATAATATTATAATCTATATAAGATATTAATGTTACAAGATAATTAGAATATATTATATTATATATTATTTATATAATTAAAATATCATAATGCATATTATAATCTTAAACATAAAGAAACTCATGGTAAACAAAATAAATTAGTGACTAAATCTAATAGTCACAACTTTTGAAAGAGACGACATCCTTCTCCTTTCTTGTGCAGATATAAAGGATATTTCATGAATGAAGGTGAGGGGGAGATGGGGGGGAGTAGAAGATAATGGAAATAATACATGCCAACTTGTATCCAAGTCATATGAAATAATAGATGTGGTGGGCATCACGGGAATTACTCCAGAAGAGAGATACTATACTTTGACTGTAAGCCATCCATATACAGTCAAGATTGGTAGAACAGTGGTTACAAAAGAGACATAACCATTTACAGTGAAGAAGGAAGATACGGAGAGGATATCAGGGAACAATACATTAGACTATTGATCAGGAAGGAATTATTTTTATTTGTTTATATATATCAGATTCACTTTGTTTAGAGCGACCAGCCTTTCAACATACCTGGTGCATGTACACAGAGCATTGATCAAAGACAAAGATTAGACTCTTGCTTGAATACAAGGGGGAGAACATTCGATGGTGGATACACACATATTTCAATCTGAAAACTCAGTAAAGGCCATGATAACTGTGACTCTTAAGATATTAAGATGAGTATTCAATTTAGAAAATCTGAATAGGACCAGCATGATAAAATTGCCATTATCAAGTTGGGTAAGGCATATAATCTACAGACCTGGGTATCACATCAAAATAAGACCATTAGCATATACACAATAGATAGCAGCATTGATGATTGACATAATTATTTGGAATTGCATAATACAAGAGTCCTAAATACTATACTATATTTAAGGTCAACGTGTACATCAGTGATTTAATATATATATGGATTTTAGAACTTGACCTTCAGACAAAATTTATATACATTGGGGGGTACACATAGATATTGAATTTAGATTTAGATAGAAAGGACAAGTCACATCTTAAACCTCAGGTTATATTGCATTCATTATGTAAAACAATGATCCATTGAAAATCCATAAACATATCAGTCCACTAGTAAGATTTATAAAGTTAGTTGAGCTGGGGAGTCGTTATCATTTTACAAATTTGGTCAATTATCTAAATCTTTCTTGGTGATCTTTGCATAAACTTAGGAGATTACAAGTGGAGAAATTACAGTGGTATCAGAGCATGATCCTGCCATCCTGTAGGGTAAAAAATCAAAACAAGGAATCAAGCATTATCAAATCCCTCATCAATCAAAATAGATCATTCAGCTGACAAGTAAATTCAGGCATTGATAAAACAAAGAAGATGGTAATTAGTTTGTGATAGATTTATTGTCACTCTAATACCAGATTGAGAAGAAGAGTTATAGAAGACATTGAGAGAGAACTTGATGGATCATATTATGGTAGAAATGTGATCTGATGTAAAGCAAGTGTAAGAGAGCATAAATAACATTATAGTAAAGAGAATTTTATGGAAAACTTATAACATAATTAAAGAGGAACATTCTTAATGTCAAACCAGAGATCCAAGATTTTCTTGGTAGAGGGCATTCATGATGAATGTTGAGATTCCTAAAGGGAATCTAGAGATCCAAGATATTCTTGGTAGAGAGCATTCCTAGTAAATGTTGGCCATAGAGGGCATCCTTGATGAATGTCGGCCATATAGGGCATTGCTAGTGAATGTTGGCCATAGAGGGCATTCTTATTGAATGTCATCCATAGAGGGTATTCCTTGTGAATGTCGGCCACAAAGGGCATTCTTGATGAATGTCGACCATAGAGGGCACTCCTAGTGAATATCGGCCATAGAGGGCATTCCTAGTAAATGTTGGCCATAGAGGGCATTCTTGATGAATGTTGGCCATAGAGAGCATTGCTAGTGAATGTCAGCCATAGAGGGCATTCTTGATGAATGTCGGCCATAGAGGGCTTTTGCTAGTGAATGTCGACCATAGAGGCATTCTTAATGAATGTCGGTCATAAAGGGCATTGCAAGTAATTGTCGGCCATAGAGGGCATTCTTAGTGAACGTCGTCGTGCTTGGTAGAGGATGCTCTTGGTGAGCATCACCATTCTTGGCAGAGGGCATTCTTGGTGAGTGTCATAATGCTTGGCAGAGGGCGTTCTTGGTGAGAGTTGCCATTCTTGGCAAAGAGTGTTCTTGGTGAGCGTTGAAAGAGACATTCTTGGTGAGTGTCACCATTCTTGGTAGAGGGCGTTCTTGGTGAATGTCACCATTCTTGGCAGAGGGTATTCTTGGTGAGTGCTGAAAGAGACATTCTTGGTGAGTGGCAAAACTTGATAGAAAAACAATCTTGAAGCAGAGAAACACTTAACAGGGAAAGTGCTACAACAAATCAAGATAAGTTTTATTTTTCTTTTTTCTTTTTTCTTTTTATTTTTTTTAATTATTTTTTTAAATTGAATAATATGATGAAATATTTTCAAGTTTATAAGTTTATATTTATGAATGTAGTACACTTTTAGCCTCAAGTTGAGACTCTCATTTCAAGATTTTGGATTGAATATCAGAGTTACACTAAAGGTTAATATTGCTTGAGGACAAGCAATTTTGGGAAGGATGAACTGTGATGTTCCCTATTTGGACCAGGATTGAATAAATAATAATAATAATAAATAAATGAGCGATTATAATTAATATAATAATATATTATTATAACAATAATATATATTCATTCATATAATAAATAAATAATAAATATATTAATCAATATTAAAATTGAAAGATATGTATTAAACAATAATATTATAATCTATATAAGATATTAATGTTACAAGATAATTAGAATATATTATATTATATATTATTTATATAATTAAAATATCATAATGCATATTATAATCTTAAACGTAAAGAAACTCATGGTAAACAAAATAAATTAGTGACTGAATCTAATAGTCATGACTTTTGAAAGAGACGACATCCTTCTCCTTTCGTGCACAGATATAAAGGATATTTCATGAACGAAGGTGAGGGGGAGATGAGGGGAGTAGAAGAGAATAGCAATAATACATGCCAACTTGTATCCAAGTCATATGAAATAATAGATGCGGTGGGCATCACAAGAATTACTCCAAAAGAGAGATACTATACTCTGACTGTAAGCCATCCATATACAGTCAAGATTGGCAGAACAATGGTTACAGAAGAGACATAAACATTTACAGTGAAGAAGGAAGATACAGAGAGGATATTAGGGAACAATACATCAAACTATCAATCAGGAAGAAATTATTTTTATTTGTTTATATATATCAGATTCACTTTGTTTAGAGCGACCAACCTTTCAGCATACCCGGTGCATGTACACAGAGCATTGATCAGAGACAAAGATCAAACTCTTGCTTGACTACAAGGGGGAGAACATTCGATGGTGGATACACACAGATTTCAATCTGCAAACTTAGTAAAGGCCACAATAACTATGACTCTTAAGGTATTAAGATGAGTATTCAGTTTAGAAAATCTGAATAGGACCAGCACGATAAAATTGTCATTATCAAGTTGGGTAAGGCATATAATCTGCAGACCTAGGTATCACATCAAAATAAGACCATTAGCATATACACAGAATAGATAGCAATGTTGATGATTGACATAATTATTTGGAATTGCATAATACAAGAGTCCTAAATCCTATACTATATTTAAGGTCAACGTGTACATCGGTGATTTAATATATATATATGGATTTCAGAACTTGGCCTTCAGTCAACATTTATATACATTGGGGGGTACACATAGATATTGAATTTAGATTCAGACAAAAAGAACAAGTCACATCTTAAACCTTGGGTTATATTGCATTCATTATGTAAAACAACGATCCATTGCAAATCCATAAACATATCAGTCCACTAGTAAGATTTATAAAGCTAGTTGAGACGAGGATTCGTTATCATTTTACAAATTTGGTCAATTATCTAAATCTTTCTTGGTGATCTTTGCATAAACTTATGAGATTACAAGTGGGGACATTACAAAGATCTACCTCTTCCTTTAGGGAGCCTACCACCTCTACCTCTCTATCTTTTCTCATGTCTCTTATTCAATTTCTCCTCAGCTTTCAATCCAAATTGATAAGCCTCTTCAATGTTCTCCAATTTGACCAAACTGATTTCTTCTTGGATGGAAACTCTTAAACCATTCAGGTATCTAGCAATTCTTTCCACATCATCTTCATCATGTCCAGATCTGATATCTAATATATAGAATTCCTTAGTATATTCTTTTACCAAGCTATCTTTCTGCCTCAAACTTTGCATATGCCTAACTAGGTTAATATGATAATCACAAGGTAAGAACTTTCCTTTCAATCTATTCACCATTTTATTCCATACCTTGATTTTGTCTTTGCCTTTCCTCTTTCAGTCCAACTGCAGATGTTCCCACCACAAGGATGCATGACTCTTCAACTTTGTGCTTACAATTTTCACCTTCTTTTCCTCAAGTACATTTTCATATTCAAAGTACTTTTCCATCTCAGTGATCCAATCCACCAAGTCATCAGAATCTGAGTTTTCACTATACTCAGGAGGATTAAAGTGTGGTGTAGACTTCAGACTTGTCAACGCCTTCAAGAATCTTTCCTCACCCCGATCCATCACAGGTGCAGGTTCTACATCACCTTGTTCTACCTCAATTTCATCATCACTAACATCTTCAAGATGTCTTCCTCTTCTCTAGGTTGTTTCAACAGCTTCCAATATAGCAGCAAGTTGTCTCAACATGTCTGCCAATCCTAGATCCGCATCTCACCTCCCACGAACCATCTTGAAAACCCTCTGTAATTACAGGTCAGATTGTAATCTTCTACCTCACAATAAATTCAACTAGGGCTTCACAAGAAGGAACCTTCAAACCTAGATTCGCAAACCTAGATCCAGATCTCACCTCACTCTGATACCACCTGACACAAGGGAGGATGGGGAGAGGGGCCAAAGGCACACCCTAACCAGATCCACCTTGTAGAACAACACATGGAAGAAACAACACACAACGGTGAGAGAGAGAATGCAGAAACTTTCATAAATTATCTTCCAATTGATTCATACATGTCGGGTTGTAAGGCCTTCTTGGTTTAGGCCAGATATTACAATTAAGTACAAAAGTCCTCCAACATGCGAGGATCTACCAACAATCTCTAATTTTCTATCTTCTATCTTCTATCCAAAATTGACTCCCTAAACTCTAACCACACAACTACATTTATACAAGAGGCTACCAAGCCAAGTCGACCTATAGATCCATAATCAATAGAAGGAATGACCCTATCTAGGTCCACATGCTTCCCAATGATGGATACCAACATTAAATATGTGACCCAAATTTAATGCACAAGTTGGCCTCAAAGGAAATCCAAAACAAACAACTCAGCAAGCAAGGAAACTGAGCGCCAAGGAATTAATCGAGCGCTAGAGAGATAACCGACCAACTCGGTTAACAAAGGAAACTGAGCAAAACTGAACCAACTCAGTCAAAGTAGGAACCAAGCAACACAAATAAACCTAATTATGTTTTTGGTGACACAGGATTTCCAAGGACCTGAGATGCTCCTGCGTCATAATAAAAAACATTCAAAAAAACCTTCTAAATAGGGTGTACACCCTATAATGTGCACACCCTATTTGGCGTACACCAAATGTAGCATTAAAAATCCAACATGCCATGTTAGGAAAATTCAGCACCAAGACCATACATAAATGTAACATTTAAGTATAAGACTCTTCCTTTCTTATACTTAAGTTACATTTTATGTATAAACTTTTAGGATGTTTGAGATTGGTTTCATCTTCATACGAGTTAAGATAAAGATTCTGGATTTTGAGGTTTTTTGTTGACTTGTGCACAATCATTTGAGGATCATTGCTCATTGTAATTTTTATACTATGGTAGTTTGGTAATTAACATGTATGTTTAACAATGTTAGGAGAGAGAGAGAGAGAGAGAGAGAGAGAGAGAGAGAGAGAGAGAGAGAGAGAGAGAGAGAGAGTATTAATTGTCGTTGGACACACTTTAGGGATCTAAGTGGTTGTAATGTATCATAAGGGGTCATAATGGGTCATAAGTGGTTTGAGGACACCTTAGGACCCATTAATACCACTTAGGACACATTATGACCCATTAGGATCCCTTAGGACCATTTAGGACCCCTTAGAACACATTAATCATCGTAGGACACACTAATGGGTTCTAATGTGTCCTAATGTTTCCTAAGTGGTTTTGATGGGTCCTAAGTGGTCCTAGGAACCCTTAGGACCCATTATGACCCCTTGGGGGAAATTAAGACCCATTAGGACACATTAGGACACATTAATAGTCGTAGGACATGCTTTAGGATTCTAATGTTTCCTAACATGTCCTAATGTGTCCTAAGGGGTTATAATTGGTCCTAATTGTTCGTAGAACCACTTAGGACCCATTACAACCCCTTAGGACACATTAGGACCTATTATAACACATTAGAACCCTAAAGAGTGTCCTAGGACTATTAATGTGTTCTAATGGGTCCTAATGGGTTTTAATGGGTCCTAAGGGTTCCTAATGGGTACTAAGGGTTCCAGGACCACTTAGGACCAATCACACCCTTAGGAAACATTAGGACCCATTAGGACACATTAGAATCCATTAGTATTTCCTACACCCCTTAATGTGTTCTAAGGGGTATTAATGGGTTCTAATGTGTCCTAATGCATCCTAAAGGGTTGTAATGGGTCATAATAAGTCCTAGGACCACTTAGGACCCATTATGACCCCTTATGGAACATTAGAACCACTTATAACCCATTAATATGTCCTATGATGGTTAATGTGTTCTAAGTGGTCATAATGGGTCCTAAGGGCTCCTAATGTCTCCTAAGGGGTCCTAGGACCACTTAGGACCCATTATGATTCCTTATGATACATTAGGACCACTTAAAACCCAATAGGACACATTAGGATGCATTACAACCCCTTAAGACACATTAGTGTGTCCTATGATTATTAATGTGTTCTAAGGGGTTGTAATGTGTCATAATGTGTCCTAATGGGTCCTAAGGGGTCGTAGGATCACTTAGGAAACATTATAGTCCCTTAGGACACATCAGGACACATTAAAACCCATTAGTGTGGCTTACACCCCTTAATTTGTTGTAAGGGGTATTAATGGCTTATAATGTGTCCTAGTATGTCCTAATGCATACTAAGGGGTTTTAATAGGTCATAAGGGGTCCTAAGACCGCTTAGGAACCAATATGACCCCTTATGATAATTTAAGACCCCTTAGGACACATTAGTGTGTCTTACGATGGTTAATGTGTTCTAAGGGGTTGTAATAGGTTCTAATGTGTCCTAAGGGGTCCTAATGGGTCCTAATGTGTCTTAGGACCACTTAGGACCCTTTAGGACACATTAGAACCCTAAAGTGTGTCCTAAAATGATTAATGTGTTATAAGGGGTCCTAATGGGTCCTAAGGGTTCCTAGGACCACTTAGAACCTATTAAAACTCCTTAGGACACATTAGGACCCATTATAACACATTAGAACCCTAAAGTGTGTCATACAACTATTAATGTGTTATAAGGGGTCCTAAATGGTCCTAGTGTGTCCTAATGGGTCATAATGGGTTCCTAGGGCCACTTAGGAATCATTACAACTACTTGGGACACATTAGGACCCATTAGGACACATTAGAACCCATTATTGTGTCCTACACCCCTTAATGAATTCTAAGGGGCATTAATGGGTTCTAATGTGTCCTAATGGGTCCTAATGCATCCTAAGGGGTCATAATGGGTCATAATGGGTCCTAGGACCACTTAGGACCCATTATGAACCCTTTTTGATACATTATAACCACTCAGAACTCATTAGTATGTCCTACAATGGTTAATGTATTCTAAGGGTTCCTAATGGGTCTTAAGGGGTCCTAGGACTACGTAGGACCCATTACGACCCATTACAATAAATTAGAGCCACTTAAAACCCAATAGGACGCATTACAACCCATTACAACCACTTAGGACTCATTACAACCCCTTAGGATAGATTAGTGCTTCCTACAACGGTTTATGTGTTCTAAGGAGTCATAATGGGTCCTAATGTGTCCTAAGGGATCCTAATGATTCCTAAGGGGTCGTAGGACCACTTAGGATCCACTACAACCCCTTAGGACACATTAGTACCTATTATGACACATTAGAACCCATTAGTGTGTCTTACACCCCTTAGAATGTGCCTACACCCCTTAATGCATTCTAAGGGGTATTAATGAGTTTTAATGTGTCCAAATGGGTTCTGATGCATCCTATGGGGTCCTAGGACCACTTAGGACCCATTATAGCCCCTTATGATACATTGGGACCCTTAGGACACATTAGTGTGTATGGTTAATGTGTTTTAAGGGGTTCTAATGGGTTCTAATGTGTCCTAATGTTTCTTAAGGGGTCCTAAGGGGTCGTAGGACCACGTAGGAATAACTAAAACCCCTTAGGAAACATTAGCACCCATAAGGACACATTAGAACCCATTAGTGTGTCCTACGCCCATTAATATATTCTAAGGGGTATTAATGGGTTCTAATGTGTCCTAAGTGGTCCTAACATATTATAATGTGTTATAATGAGTCCTAATGTATCCTAAGGGATCCTAGGACCACTTAAAACTCATTAGGATCCCTTGCAATACATTAGGACACATTAGGACATAATAGTGTGGCCTCTCTCTCTCTCTCTCTCTCTCTCTCCTAACATGGTTAAACATACATGTTAATTACACACAACTAACTATAACATAAACAATATAATTAACACCAATCCTCAAAAGATAGTGCACAAGTCAAGGGCTTAAGGTTACAATCAACAGTACACTAGGAATCATGCTAAAGACAATGTGTTGATTCCTAAAATTTGGCTAAGTCTGAAATTTCCTAAAAACCCTCAAAATATAGAATCTTTATCTTAACTCCTATGAATTTGAAACCACTCTCAAACATCCTAAAATTATATACATAAAATGTAACTTAAGTATAAGATGTAACTTATACTTAAATGTTATATTTTATGTATGTTCCTGGTGTTGAAATTGGCTTGTTAGGGCCTGTTGGATTTATAAGGTTTTTTTGTATGTTTTTATTCATTTAGGAACTTTAGATAGGGCGTATTCACTATTTCTTTTTGGGGACCAAAAAAAATTGGCACCTTTTTGCTCCCCCATCTTCGTGCATATACTTACATACTCATTTTTGAGGAAATTAATATATATTGGTTTTATATTCCTTTAGTTTAACATACTTACATCCTACTTACTCTATTTGATATATATGATATGTATAGCCTTTGATTTGAATGGTTGGATGTTGAAGGTTCTTCTCTATTTGGGGTTTCACGAAGGAGATATTATTCAATTCAAAACTTTAGGAATATTGATCTATTGGTATGACATGCTACATGGTTTCAATTTATAAGTTTTGTCTCTATATGGTCTATTGCTTCTTCTTGGAGAATCCATTATGGCCACTATGTTTGTGGTCATTTGTTTTTATTGTAATTCATTATTTTCCTTATGAAAACACCATGTTGAAGATGCTTTTCTATTTGAGGGTTTTGTGGAGATCTTATTTGGTTCAAATTTTTTAAGCACATTGATGTTGGTTGGACATGCTACATGGTTTCAATTTACAAGTTTTGTCCCTACATGGTCTATTACTTCTTGGAGGAGACATTATGGTCATTTGTTGTTCTTATTGTAATTCATTATTTTCCTTATGAAAAACATTATGTATGCTCTTTAATATGTTTATTTTATGTTTCAAAAAATTTGGGAGAGCTATTGAAACTAGAGGTAAGAAAGTTGTGTTTTTTTGTTTTGCTTTTTCAAAAATGGACAAAGCCATTAAATATTTTAATAAAAATAATAGCAGTTCGATAACTCCACAGGGAAAGAACTAGCAAGAAAACATTGCTTCCTTGTTGGTGTACAAAAGAGAAAGGCTACGAGACTAGCCAAAAATGGAAAAGAAGCATGATAATTGAAAATGAGAAGAAGATGACAAGCCTTATACTAGTCAACCCTCAAAACATAAACATCAAGTGTTAATTCCATGTCAAATGTAGACTATGCCAACTACAACCAAAAAAACCTTCCCATTAACCCATCCATACATATACATGAAATGCACAAAATCCCCATGGAAATTATTAACCCATAGCGGTCACATCATTTTTCATAGTAGAAAGCCCAAGGATGGAACTCAAAAGCTGAGGGAGAGAAGGATAGTGGGCAATTTGAAACAAAAGGCCCATAACCTTACTAAGAAAATGCCATGTCATACCCATGGTCCCTAGCATTTGAAATAGTATTCCAAAAATGGATACTGAGGCTTCAAAAGTATTTTCACCACATAAGCCATCAGTAATCGATCTCCATGGGTTGAACACCTAACTCATCTAAATCAGCATTCCCATAGTCGGGTTCACCATAAGAATAGCCTTGGGTAGTAGAGTATGGTGCAGGAAGAGAGGACCAGCCCTCAAATGTCACCTCCGATCCCCACCCATCACCATCTCCAAAATGCATCGCCTATGAACCCCACACATCAACATCCCCTTGCACATTTTCCTCGACATTATGAGGTACAATTGAATTTTGGGGAGCCACCCAATCAGAAGAACCATGCCCAATTTCTTGAGTACCCTGCAACTGGAAATTGGTAAATGAAGCTCCCTGACGAAAATTCAAGTAGAGTAGAGAAATCACTGACAACCAAAAAATGCCACTAGCATCCATGAAAAGCTTTACATCAACAATAAATAATACACACCATTCATGTACTAATTGAAGCATGGAAGAGAGAATGAATTGAAGCCAAAATGAGGAATGAAATTTCACACATGCGATACAATAATTAAACAAAGTAGACCTAATTTGTACATAGCTTTAAAGATAATGCAAATCTTCCCACTTAAGCAATTGATTATACACAGCCTTCACATCATATTAAAATATCAAAAAGACCCATTCAAGTGCACTCCCCTAAATACCATATGAAAAAATGCTTAATGATCTTGTGGTTGCTTGATGATGAAAACATTCACCCAACTTTAAGCAATTTTGACTCCATTAGTAGCTTCATCCTATTGTCACATACTCTTACTAATCAACCTATCTAACTGAGTATGAGTAGCTATAAACTCCTTAGGATTTAAAGACTCAAAATTCAATCCATCACATCCCCAATTTGAAATGCAGATATTTTCAAAGGAATCCATTAATTATCATATTTGATGTAACATGTATGCTAATTTCCAATTGTGCGGAGACTTTTGAATGCATGCATCTATTATTACCATAGAATCACCTTCAATGTACACCCTTGTAAAACCCCCTCTCTTAGCTAACTGTGGCCCATGTAATAGAGCAGTAGCTTCGGCAAAATTATTAGTCCCATGAGGAATAATATTCTTCAAGGCAAGCCAAGCAAAACATCCAGCTTTTGGAAGAACAAATTTATTCCAACAAAAATTATAGGCTCGAGAAGTAGGCTTCAAATTGTAGATTTGCTGCAAAAATTTATAGCCTACTTTGATTGAATATTGTCCATCACTTGCCGAAACCCACACTAATGCATCATCTCGATCAGACATAAAAATCTCCCTCTCCTTAAATATCTCCCCAAGAGTCATCTTATGAATCTCTGAAAGAGGTAACTCAGAAGGATCTTTCCAATACACTTTCCTCATGTATACATCTACAAAGTCTACATAGTTAATGAGTTTGACACCCCACCTGGAGGAGTGAACATCAACTAAGATTGCATCCTAATACAGAATAATCAAAGGAGGCAAGCATTGCCATGAATCATTCCAAAAATTAACTTCCTCTCCTCTATGCACTTCCCATGATATATATTGTTGTACTAAATCTCTAGAATGCAACATGAAGTTCCAGACAGTCTATCCTTTAGGTGGGTTTAGAATGGTGAAAACTCTTTTGGGATCCATATTATCTAAATATTTATGCTGCATAATCCTACACCATTTATTATGTGGCCTTGAATACATTAGCTAAATTAGTTTACCACCAAATGCTTTATTTCTTAGTTGCAAATCATGAACACCAGCTCCTCCAATTGCCTTAGTTTGTGCCATATCTTGAAGAGAAACTAACGGGATTTTTCGCTCTTCTGACAAGTTACCTTTCCACAAAAAAATCCTTAATTGACCTTTCAATTTGGCTAACAATTGAAGATGGGGCCTTAAGAATCACAATATAATAGTTAGGAATATAAGATAAAACCACCTTTACTAGAAGAATCTTGCCCACTAGCGACAACCATCTTGCGCATTATTTTAGTTTGTAGATTTTTATATCATTATGGATGTTCCTTGGTATTAGATGATACATATGAGATTTTCCATATTATTCTTGTGAGTGTTGTTGTTGAAATTTTAAGGCTTTTTATAATTTGTATATTTTAAACTACCTGTGCATTGGGAGTTCTAAGTTGTAGATGTATATGTCCTTTTTTTTATGTTCATATCATAGCATAGTGTTGAAGATCCTTAATAATTCATTATGAAAGATGGTGTACATACATGGAATTTTGACCATGTATAGGGTTGGATATGTCGATGGCATAAGGCGTGCCTATTATGATGAGAATACCTTCTTCTTGAGCCATGATTAGTTGGATGTGTTACCAACTATAATTTGTGGTTATTATTTTAGCTACATGTTTGTTATTTATAAGTAGCTACTCAAGCCTATTTATTACCATTATAATTTTTGTTTGTGTTTGGATACAAAATTGGGGTAGAATTAGGCTTCTATGTGATTATTAGTGTTGTGTCTCTTTTGGATAAGATCTTATCATTTTTGCATTGGGATAATGGAGGATGAGAGAGTTATTGTTTAAGATGGTGATCACCTTGGTTATTATTACAAATATCTTGGTTGACTACTTGCATGTTTTTATGTATGTGTTGGTTGTAGGGATTTTTACCTTGATGATTGATTTTATTAATGACCCCTTATGCAATATATTCAACAATTTTAGAATAATGTTGGTAAAGGTGTTTTATACATCTTGCATAATAAAATACTACTATCCATAATATAAAAATAATGTTTAATTGTTGTGTTTCTTAGAGATGTGGATACCAAATGGGTTGGAAGTCATTAGGTGTCATTGTATGATTTATGTGAAATTAAGATAAATATTCATTATAGGGGTCATAGTTTTGTAAGCTCATGTCTTAGAGGCACATGACTTATGTAATACCACTTTATTTTGTGTAAGTGTAATTTTATAAAATTAAGCACATGAGTAATAGTTGAGAATGGCTTGTATAACCTTTGGATTGTTGGCTAAGGTATGATAAGCATATCCTATTATTTTCATATGTGAGTAGAAGAGGCATAGAGTGATATGTAGCCACATGGTTCTTGTTCACCTATTTACATGGAGGAATGCATCTAGAGTGCTTCATGTCTTAGACTCCTTGCATAGGGAATCTACAATTGTACTATAATTATGTTCTTAAAAAAGTACTTTAAGTATGTGGATGCTTTTAAAGGTTTGGGTTTCCCCTTGAGATACTTTTTCTAGGGTAGATTGTGTGTTCTCATATGGTATATTTATTATTTTTTTGCATTGTGGATATGAATACTTATTTTGTATATTTTTCTATTGCAAGGGTTATGTGGAAATATATGTTACTTTTGATAACTTTAAGAAATTGCCCTCAGAAAAGTAAATAAAATATTGGTGAATATTTTAGTTTCCAGAAGAAGGTATTAATTTCTATTGTTGAATCTTTCCTTTTTCTAAAAAAAGGTATTTTTATAGATAATTTTTTAATAAGAAATAGAAATTTATAGAAAATCTTAGTGAACATTTGATGAAAACTAGGTAATGCATCAATTAGCATGGTAGATCCTTCATTTAGAAAATTAAATTCATAAGGAAAAGTAAGGGCCTAAGGGTGGTAGTGACTGACTAGTTTAAGCGTTGAGGTGTAGTGGTTGGGTCTATAATTCCTTAATATTTTCAATCACACATTGAATAATTTAAATCAATCCTAAATTATTTTCAATATAGTTTATTTTATTATTAATCTATTGATTTGGGTTCTATTTTTGGCCCTATGGACATTGAAGCCCTATAGGTACATTATGGCTCACAAACTTTAACACCAATAATTAGAGTATAGATCTTTAGTGATCCTAATACAATTTTGGGTTCGATGGGCATTGAAGCTTCACGGATACATCTTAACCCATGGAATGCAACCCCAACCATTAGATTATCAATAAAATAAATAGTGGTGATTAAACATTAATGATTACCAATAATTACTTAATATTATTATTGGTGAATTAATTTCATTTTCTATTGTAACTTAAAAATTTAGGTGAATTGACACAAGATCCAATAGACTATGATTAGTTTTGTGGGCTAGGGTTTCAAATCCTAGCCACTGTGTTCTTTTGTGTGTTCTGTTTGTTTTAGGTGGGGGGGGGCTATTTGGGGTGGAGAAGGCTCAAGTGGGTGTCACTGGTGTTGAGGGTGTGGTCTCTAGAGGGCGAGACCTCAATTTTTTGATTTTCGGGGAGTCTTTTAGATATGATTTGGGGTGTTTGTTTTCTCTATTTTTGTGGTGTGATTGGGTTGTGTAGAAGCATAGTGTGGGTTGCTATTATGGTAGCCCTATAAAGGACTTTCTTCTTTGTGTTTTGTGCTCTTCTCATATGTATTTATTCATGGCAGGGAATCTGATTGTAGATTCGCTATTGAGTTTTTGGTTGATGCTTTGGCTTCTTTGTATGTTTTTATTGGTGTTTTTGCCCTAGAGAAAGGATTTATGGAGTGATTTATTTTGTGGTTGGGTTGTTTTCCCTCTATCTTTTGTGTGTTGAATTCTAGGTGTCAAGTTTTTTTTGCCTTTGCAAGACATGCATTACTCTACCTAAAGGTTCTTCTCTGCAATAACTCTTTTAGGGATGTATTAATGCTAAATCATCCTATAACATCATTAATAATAGTAATCATCATTTAAAGTTATCTTGAAATATATTTTATCCGCCTTTCAATTATGATAAAGATAAGTAGGAGATATTTTCCACAACAAGTCAAATTGTGATATTGCTATTAGGATTCAACTATGTAGTATTTTGAGTCAAACTCATTTACCCATGTTTCATGAGTAGTGGTTCACACGAACCCATCTCTCATGAGAATGAATGGAACACTTAGCATTCATTGGATCTAGGTGATGCTCACAGAGGTGAAGCATCAAGACTTCCCGAGAGGTCACCCATCCCAGTACTACTCCAACTTGAGCGCGCTTAACTACAAAGTTTCCTCCATGTTTAAACCCACTCTTCTTGCAACCCCATCTGCAAAACCTTCACCAAGTTTTTTTCCTTATGAACCGCTCATTAGAAAGCCCCTTAAGCTCATCAATTGATAAGTAGGAGATATTTTCCACAACAAGTCAAATTGTGATATTGCTATCGGGATTCAACTGTGTAGTGTTTTGAGTCCAACTCATTGACCCATGTTTCATGAGTAGTCATTCACATGAACCCATCTCTCATGAGAATAAATGGAACACTTAGAACTCATTAGATCTAGGTGATGCTCACAGAGGTGAAGCACTGGGACTTCTTGGGAGGTCACCCATCATAGTACTACTCTAGCTTGAGCGCGCTTAACTATGGAGTTTCCTCCAAGGTTAAACCCACTCTGCTTGCAACCCCGTTTGCAAAACCTTCACCAAGTTTTGTGCCTTATAAACCACTCATTAGAAAGCCCCTTAAGCTCATCAATTGATAAGTAGGAGATATTTTCCACAACAAGTCAAATTGTGATATTGTTATTAGGATTCAACTATGTAGTGTTTTGAGTCAAACTCGTTGACCAATGTTTCATGAGTAGTGGTTCACACGAACCCATCTCTTATGAGAATGAATGGAACACTTAGCACTCATTGGATGTAGGTGATGCTCACAGAGGTGAAGCACCAGGACTTCCCAGGAGGTCACTCATCCTAGTACTACTCCAGCTTGAGCATGCTTAACTACGGAGTTTCCTCCATGGTTAAACCCACTCTACTTGCAACCCCATTTGAAAAACCTTCACCAAGTGTTGTGCCTTATGAACCACTCATTAGAAAGCCCCTTAAGCTCATCAATTGATAAGTAGGAGATATTTTCCACAATAAGTCAAATTCTGATATTGCTACCAAGATTCAACTGTGTAGTGTTTTGAGTCAAACTCATTGACCCATGTTTCATGAGTAGTAGTTCACACGAACCCATCTCTCATGAAAATGAATGGAACACAATTTGACCATGCACGTGCTTCACCTCTGTGAGCATCACCTAGATCCAATGAGTGTTAAGTGTTCCATTCATTCTCATGAGAGATGGGTTCATGTGAACCACTACTCATGAAACATGGGTCAATGAGTTTGACTCAAACACTAAACAATTGAATCTTGATAGCAATATCACAATTTGACTTGCTATGTAAAATATCTCCTACTTATCAATTGATGAGCTTAAGGGGCTTTCTAATGAGTGGTTCATAAGGCACAACACTTGGTGAAGGTTTTGCAAATGGGGTTGCAAGCAGAGTGGGTTTAACCATGGAGGAAACTCCGTAGTTAAGCATGCTCAAGCTGGAGTAGTACTGGGAAGGGTGACCTCCCGAGAAGTCCTGATGCTTCACCTCTATGAGCATCACCTAGATCCAATGAGTGCTAAGTGTTCCATTCATTCTCATGAGAGATGGGTTTGTGTGAATCAGTACTCATGAAATATGGGTCAATGAGTTTGACTCAAAACACTACACAGTTGAATCCTGATAGCAATATCACATTGACTTGTTGTGGAAAATATCTTCTACTTATCAATTGATGAGCTTAAGGGTCTAATGAGTGGTTCACAAGGCACAACACTTGGTGAAGGTTTTGCAAATGGGGTTGCAATCAGAGTGGGTTTAACCATGGAGGAAACTTTGTAGTTGAGTGCACTCAAGCTAGAGTAGTATTGGGATGGGTGACCTCCCGGGAAGTCTCAGTGCTTCACCTCTGTGAGCATCACCTAGATCTAATGAGTTCTAAGTATTCCATTCATTCTCATGAGAGATAGGTTCGTGTGAACCACTACTCATGAAACATGGGTCAATGAGTTTGACTCAAAAAACTACACAGTTGAATCCCAATAGCAATATCACAATTTGACTTGTTGTGGAAAATATCTCCTACTTATCAATTGATGAGCTTAAGGGGCTTTCTAATGAGTGGTTCACAAGGCACAAAACTTGGTGAAGGTTTTTCAAACGGGGTTGCAAGTAGAGTGAGTTTAACCATGGAGGAAATAGTATTGGGATGGGTGACATCCCAGGAAGTCCCAGTGCTTCACCTCTGTGAGAATCACCTAGATCCAATGAGTGCTAAGTGTTCCATTCATTCTCATGAGATATGGGTTCATGTGAACCACTACTCATGAAACATGGGTCAATGAGTTTGACTCAAAACACTACACAGTTGAATCCTGATAGTAATATCACAATTTGATTTGTTGTGGAAAATATCTCCTACTTATCAATTGATGAGTTTAAGGGGCTTTCTAATGAGTGGTTCATAAGGCACAACACTTGGTGAAGGTTTTGCAAATGGGGTTGCAAGCAGAGTGGGTTTAACCATGGAGGAAACTTCATAGTTAAGCGCGCTCAAGCTGGAGTAGTATTGGGATGGGTGACCTCCCAGGAAAAACCTGGTGCTTCACCTCTGTGAGCATCACCTACATCCAATGAGTGCTAAGTGTTCCATTCATTCTCATGAGAGATGGGTTTGTGTGAACCACTAATCATGAAACATGGGTCAATGAGTTTGACTCAAAACACTACACAGTTGAATCCTGATAGCAATATCACAATTTGACTTGTTGTGGAAAATATCTCCTACTTATCAATTGATGAGCTTAAGGGGATTTCTAATGAGTGTTTCATAAGGCACAACACTTGGTGAAGGTTTTGCAAATGGGGTTGCAAGCAGAGTGGGTTTAACCATGGAGGAAACTTTGTAGTTAAGTGTGCTCAAGCTGGAGTAGTACTGGGATGGGTGACCTCCCGTGGGTGCTTCACCTCCGTGAGCATCACCTAGATCCAATGAGTGCTAAGTGTTCCATTCAATCTCATGAGAGATGGGTTCATGTGAACCACTACTCATGAAACATGGGTCAATGAGTTTGACTCAAAATACTACACAGTTGAATCCTTATAGCAATATCACATTATGATAAAGATGTTACTATTTTAATCAAGACATTATATCATAGACTTACGAAAGGGTATTACAATAGTATGATGTAAGGAAACGTGCATAGAAATAAATAAATATCAAGAAAGGGAAATACACATGTAAAAAAGTAGATAAGGTGAAAATAATATGTAACACAATAAATAAAGCATAATGATAAAAAAAAATAAAAAATGTGAGAGAAATGAAGAAACAAAAGATAAAACAAGATATCTAAGTTATACGTACAACAATATATATACTAAGGTGATGTTCATGTTTGATTGGAAAAAAAATCAAGGCTCTACTTTCTCCTCCAAAGTTTGAGTTAAAAAATTGTTATCACGGTTAAAATCAGCAAATTTGTCTTCATTTATTCATTGGTGTTCTCCCTATTTGCTTTATTTTTCAATTACATGCATTTTTTCCTTGTATTCCTTTGTGTTGTGTAAAAAACATATGATCCATTGGTTTCATATTAGACACTTCCCTTTTAATATATATTTCTCATTTCTTGATAAGTTTGGTTGTGGTGGTATGATAGATATTTAGTCCACCATAACTTATTTATTTGGTTTTCAAGTAGTCCTTTGAACATGAAACTCTAATATTTGAGGCATCATTATTGATTTTATTTATTTATTTGTATCATTCTTTTTGAGTTTCACACATAATGTTAAAATTTGTGCTCTTTAGGTGGTTGTGTAATATCTTCGATTATTTCCCTTTTTCCATCCTTCTATTTGTTTCTCATCAAATTTTATTTGATATGTACCATAGAGATATTTTTAACTATGGTACAAAGGTTCATTATGAATATAAATATATGTGTCTAAAGTAACGTGGTTTAACTTTGCAATGGTTTATATGCATCTTTGTTAACCTTGATAAGTATATCCTCATGATTGAACTTTACACATGTATGTATCATATAAGGCATTGCTCGCAAATAGACCAACCATGGATTTCCAATTAAAATAGATAAACCCATAAAAAATAGTGATAACATGGAATAACATGAGTTTTTATTTGGGTGCAATTGTTATTGGTAATATAATGTAGCCTAAAGTGTGAATTGATAACCTATTAATAATTTTCAATGATAGATTAGAATGTATGCAAGATCTAGTTTTGAAATGATTTTATATCAAGAGGCCTTTCATGCATGCATTGTATTAGTTTGTGGGATCTATTAGTATGTCTTCAACGACTATTTTCTTTATTCTTTTGACGACATATAATGGGCCATAATGATTGGTTTCTGGGATGTCATCACTAGAAAATTCAATAAGTGGAGAAGTAGGAGGAGAAGTGGGAGGAGAAGATGAAGTTATGAAATTAGCTCCAATAGCTCTTATAAAAGCATTCTCATGTGTTGTTACTTGATCTTTAACGTCATGTTCATCTACCTCAACATTATTCATGTGATGCAAAAAAATAATCCATGTTTATTTTGAATTTATCATTTGTGGGTGTCAAGGAAGGATTTCCATCATAATTGATAGCATCAACCTTGACCATTTTATTATCAAGATTATACCTCTATTTTAAGGCTTATATATGGTTGAATATAATAACCATTAATTATATGAGAGTTACAATATGCTTGTTCATTATATGTCCTATGAAGTAATTTGTTGGTATATAATTTCTGCATAGAAATGAGTCTAATTAAATTACCACTCAAAAATATTTAAAGAATATCATCCATTGATTCTTTATGTTTAGTGGACTTCTTATATAAATTTGGTCTAAATAATGGAAAGGCATTATTAGTGGCGAGTTGATAAACAAAAACCTTCATTATTAGCTATTTAAAATTTGTTTGACTTTTGATTCTTTGAGGGGTATCATGATCCATTTTGATATGATGAACTATGTTTTTTATTACGGTAAAAATAGGTTTTGAAGGGGGCCTGAAACCCTTTACAACATCGAAACTAAGGATAAGACTTTGAAGTTCCAAAAGTATAATTGTCTAGCCAAAAACTAGGCCCAGACACCTCCAAAAATTAGTCCATCCAAGGAATGGAAGGACACCCAAACCACTGCATAAGAATATTCAATGAGAACCGCAATCCAAAGAGGAAAGCAACAAGGCTAGGTCCCCTTTTTATGAGAACAAAGAGTCATATCAAACGAAGAGGAGGACTTCTTTGAATGTTTCCCTTTTACAGTTATCCATCCATCTTCAACTTTCGCTGCCTCCTTCTACCAACACACCGAATTCAGGGAGACATCCCCCAGCATCAGATCCGAACAACCCCCAACAAGAGGAGCAACATCATTTCCAACTGCTGTCAACAAACCAACAGAGCTGGTAGGAAAAGCAACCTCAGAAATAGGGATTTCAATACTTCTAGGATGATTAGAAGCACCAAAACCCACAACATTAAGCTTATCAGCAGGGTTGGCAGAAAAAACGTCCATAGAACCACCAACAGAAATACTAGGAACTGTCAGTAAAGAAGAGGAAGGTCCTTGCGAAGCAGAGCTAGTAGGAACCGTAGCATAGATAGGGAAAGAAATACTCCCAGCAAGAGAGCCAGAAACATAATTTTCCACAACCATCCGAGCAGGGCTGGCAAGAACACCAGCCAAAGAGCCACCAGTAGAAGAACTAGGAATAGACGATTCCTTTGAAGGCTCAGGAGAGCTTTTGAGAACTGTATAATGTTTGGTGGAAACATCCTTCCACCAAGTATGAGGGACTTTCTTCGATTTGAAGTCAAAACCACATTTTGAAGCATGATGACCTATTTTGAGGCATTTTCTGCATCTAAAGAGGATACCTTCATAATCCAACTGTTGCACCCATGCACCTTTAGAAGACTCAATTTTAATCTCAGCGAGAAGACCCTGAGAGATATCAATATCTACCAGGATGCGGGCATAGGTTGAGTGGAACATGTTAGAAGAATCATCATCAATAGTCAGAAAATCCCCCAGAGCCTCCCCCACGTCTTCTAGGAAAAAACCTTGATAGAGATGAAGAGGAAGATTGGGAAGCCTAACCCAAATAGGCATGCTATTGAAAACTTCAGTTGAGGGATTAAAATCAGGGTGCCATGGTTTTACCATGAGCATGAATTTATCCTCCACCCAGCTAAAGTAGTTCTCACATAAAATTTTCGATCTATCCTTGGTATTATCAAATTTAGCTACAAAAAAACCTTTAGCTAAAGGGAAGATGTGAACATTATCTGATAGTATTGGCTCCCATTTTTGGGATATCCAATCGTGAAGTTGAGACAAAGTCAGCCAAAACCCCTGAAATCGACAAATAAGAGCGAGACCCGAAAAGATCTTAGAGTAGGTCTCTAGCTCCCCTACAACAACGTTAGAGAACTTGATGAAGAGAGTTCCAGAGGCTGAACTATGTTTAAACCATTTTTTGCAAACAATTTTGATGAAGAATGGTTTTTATATGTGTACACGAGTCCATGTAAGAAATAAATTTATTTGGATACTTAATATATTGAATCAATTTAAGCAATCCCTTAATAATAATATTTGAAATTCAAAATCATGAAAGGGAGTAATCATCTTGGAGCATATGAATTGTAATTTTATAACATAGTCACTAATGTGTTTATTTGGTACTTGGGCACAATCAAATAGATCTAAAATTATAGCCCTAAGGACCATATTGGTTTTGTTCTAAAATTAATCAACCAAAAAACAAGGATGTTGTCCCTTACAAAATTGTATCCCAAAGGTGTATTAACATACAATACACTAAGAACAAATCAACATCACACACTACTACATGAGAAAGACAACATATTATAAGCCACAACTAACAACATATAGTCTATCAATATATACACACCAAGGTTTAACAACATAATGTACATAAACAAATTGTTCACATTGGTACCTAAAACCAAAGTTCTTGTAGTTCTCACACTACATAGGAAACTTATTAACAGTAAACATAATTTCACCATCCCACTTCTCTTGGCTAATCCACATCCCCAAGTCATCCCTTCACATCATCCAACAAATTAGATTCAAACTTTTTTCTAATTTTTCCCACTTCAAACCATCCAAATTGAAACTTTAACAAAGCCCTGCCCAACACATGGTTATGCACAATAGAACTCCCAAAGACTTAACAAAAGATTCACCCATTAGTATTGGAAATAAAGCTCTCCCCTCTTAGGAGAGTTTGAATGTTAATTGGGAGGGAATCCATTTTCCTCTAGCATCTCATTTGTTTAGTACTAAAAGCAATCAACCAAGGTGTCATCAACTTACCTTTCATGAAAATATGATTAATATAAAAAAGATCCAGTCCTAATAGGAGCTTGTAGCTATCACCCATAATTCTGTCAATAGACCAATTGACTCAAGACATGCCTTTAACAACATCAATAATGAGTTTGGAATCCCCCTCCATAGATAAAACCTTAACTCCTATTGGGAATGAATTCTAAGACCCCAAAGGAGGCTCATTCCTTCTATGTAATGCCCTGCTAGGGAACCCTAGAGAAATTAACCTAAAATGTTTTACTAAGTTTACCAAATAATTTGTTCCCCAAAAGTTTAGAATCAATAATGAATAACAATACATAAGCAATATAACACAAGACAATACATACTCATAAATGTAACCCGTTTACAGATTACAAGTCTCAAGAGTTCCATGACATAGAATTACATATAAGTTAACTAATCTACTAAGAACAGTATATAACATAATCACATGATGAACCTTACACTCATTTTAAAACCCAAATTGAAGTATTCATAGTCCTTTGCTTAATCATAATGAAAAGAACACAAATAATAAGGTACACTAACCTATTTATTACAACTGAATAATAAGATACATTCTTTACATCAATGTAATTAAATATATGATCTATAAAGTACAACTGATACATCATGGCATACATAATAATACAACTTCCACTGCACATGTCATAGGGATAACAATAATGTAATATAAATACATATACATCTCCTGAATCAATGTCACTAGCCAATATACAAAATGGAATACAAGATGTACATCTCATGATGATAAGAAGAAAGTCTCCAAGAAATGAACAACAAGATAGAAGCAGCATCAAGGATCATCCAAACACAAAGTCATGAATGTTAGATCTCAATGGTAATAGAATCACTACCACTTGACCATGTGGAAATAAGAAGTCCACTCCCACCGTGCTAAGGAGATAAAACCATGCCTCACTCAAGGAAACATCTAAAAATAAGCAACACAAATAAGAAGGTACACTGGATAAAATGGTAGTAAATGGTTACAAGGTTATCAAGTATAAATGATCGAGACACAAATCAGGTGTACCAAATGCAATGTAGGAACCTAGGAAACATATAGGGAAGTGTCATTACATACGTCTAACCCTTGGCCTTCGTCCTGACAACCTCTATGGACCCTGGAGCCCAAGTGACCATGTGTGGTATCAATAACTTCTCATACAGACAAAGCTACTGACTATGCTAGAACACACACCACACTGGGTGGCAATCATCATCTCACACATCCTAGCCTGTACTAGTGCTCAAGGCATGGTGAGGTACACAATTATCTTATTAATGTTTTCTCTCAATAAATTTATTAAGTCATCATTTTATTAAGTTACTTACAATGAGTGATCTTGGCAGCCACTTGAGGGCCCCAACACTCATTGCAAGCCACTTCCCATCTACATTCCTATATAACCTACCCTAATGCTCCCATCAAATGAACCAAAGAGAAAGAAAATAAAAACCATACAAGACTTCCATAAATCAGAAAACCAAGAATGTCATCAAAGACAAGTGTTGGAGCATAACAAATAATATCTCATCCTATACAAGGATCCAAACCGTCCATCCCATACTAGACATCTCAATATACCAAACCACATGGTTATCATTTCGCAAGATAAACCAAAACTCAAGAACAAGTCATCAATGACTTCACTCTCCAGCTTGGAGTAATAACTTAATCAAAGACCATCACTTAAAATATAGATCAACCACAATAGAAGAAACGAGGCGACCAAGAAAATAAAATCTCAACAACATAATGGTCATCACCTACTTAAGGTCAAATAGAGTAATGATCGAGACTTAATAGAAACATAACATCACATCACAGATGTACCCAAAACAACGCTCACATAATCGTGACATCAAAATGGTTATAAAATTTTCACCATATAAATCCAAAGTGTAAAAGGCATAAACCCATAAAATAATTTGAAGTTCTAAAGGCAAAATCACACTTAGGGCGTACTCTACTCATGATCAGACATGTCCACACCAAAACACCATGACATAAAGCACATGTATGAGTTTTATTTGGTGTCTTATCAAAACTAATCGTTTAAATACCATCATGTTATTAATTTAATTATAAACCATAATGTCTTAATATAAAATACACCCTTGAACTAAATGTTACCATTAATTCCATTCATAAAGTTATCCTTTATAAATTAATATATAAAATTCCTTATATAAATTAATTTATTAAATATAATTTCTAAAAAAACAATATAATTAGTTTATTAAAAATTGATTTATAAATTTTTATTTTAAAATTATTTATAAAATAAAATTTAATTTAAAAATTTTGATAAATAAAAATATATTTTAAACTAATTTATAAATTGTAAAGTGGGGGGAGGGGGAGACGAACCCACACCCCCACATTGCCCATGTGGAAATCATGCTACTATATGGCAACAGAGATTGCCATGACAGTCTACTGTCATACGACAATAGTGATTGTAGCTACGACAACTTGTCGTAGGCAACACGTCCTATTGCTATGACAACATTGTTGTTGCCACAATAGTTATCATGTTGCGGGTGGGGTTAAAAAAACCCCATCC